>CM077153.1:302414382-302800676 GCA_039583875.1 Platanthera guangdongensis | reverse complement strand
CCGCCCGACTTCTCTGCTTGCCAACCGGCCTCGTCTCTTAGCCGCATGGCTTCCGACGCATCTGCTGCTACTTCTGCTCCGCCAGCCCGTGAGGCTACTACGGCTTCTGAAACTCTGTGATGAACTGCGGATTACTACCATCTCTCTGACTGGAAAACGCAATTTTGTCGAATGAGTTCACTTTGTTCGTCGTGTTCTGCAGACGAAGGGTCTTCTCCACCAACTGACTCGTGCTACTCCTGTTGCTCCGTCCGAAGATTGGCTTCACGATGACGGTCGGGTCCAGTCTTGACTCCTCAACTTATGGACACCGAACCCTACGGATGACCATGTATCATGATACGGCCAAGGCAATGTGGGAGGAGCTCCACTCTTTTTACTCTGGGCAAAACAGTCTTCAGCACCTCTATGATATTATCTCCGACCTTCAGAATCTAACTCCTGGTGCTCCCGGCGACATGATTTCTTTTGTTGCCCAGGCCAAGACACTAGCCGAGGCTTGGATTCAACATCAGCCTCCTACAACGGATCTTGCTACTCAACGGGCCCAGAAAGAAGCGGTTACCATAGCGATGATGATGTCCCGCGTTCCACGCCACCTGCATAGTGTTCGGGCCCATATCCTCTCTTCCACGACGACTCTGTCACTGTCTGACGTCGCTCCATGCTACTTTCGGGTTACGCCTCCTACGGAGGCCCCTTCCAGCTTTGCACCTACTCTTCTTCAACAGCCTCTCCTCCGACCCCCATCCTGCTCGTGGCTCTTCCACTCGGGTGGGGGGGGGGGACCCTCCGTCTCGGGGACGCGGACGTGGTGGACGTTCGTCTCTCAAATGCACATATTGTGGCCGGGGTGGTCATCTTCAAATATCACTAAAGACAAAAATACAATACAACAATACAAAATATAATATTATTAAACAACAAATATAGCAAATGATTATGAATCTTCTCCGGAAGAGTATGCACTGGTTGTACATGTGGCAGTGGGGTTTTAGGTTGACGGGCGTGGTGGACGTTCGTCTCTTCAGGACAAGGGCTTGTGTACAAGCCATCCACATCTCTATCTCTTGTTGCATACTCGGACGCTGACTATGCAGGATCCATTGATGATAGGCGCTCTACATCTGGTTTTTGTACCTACTTCGGTGGTCATCTCATAACCTGTCGTAGCAAGAAACAGAATGTGTTGCTCGCTCTTCTGCTGAAGCTGAGTACCGGGCCATGGCTGCTGTAGTTTCTGAGTTAACATGACTTGAGAGCCTTCTGGGAGACTTAGGTGTTTGTCTCTCATCACCGGTGACTCTATTTTGTGATAGTCAAGCAACAATACATATTGCCAAGAACCCGGTCTTTCACGAACGCACAAAGCATATTGAAGTTGACTGCCACTTTATTCGGGAAAAAGCACAGTCAAAGAAGGTAGATCTGGAGCATGTCTCTGCTACAAATCAAGTTGTTGATATCCTGACCAAAGCTCTCTCCCGACCGTTATACTACCAATTTTTATCCAAGCTTGACGCCTACGACTTGTACGCTCCAGTTTGCGGGGGAGTGTTAGAAAAGTCCTTGTAAAGGCCCATTTAAGAGGCCCATTTTTTTTCCTTGTATTGTCCCACATCTTAGATTGGGATTTCTCTTCTCTCTCTCTTCCTATATAAATGTATTCATACTTGTAATTATCTATTCAAGAGTATATACAAGGTTGGAGGTCTCTCTATTCTTACTCTCTTTACAGTATATAAAGAAAATACCTAAGGCCCTTTTGGGTAAAATGATAGCAATTAGAAAATGAGCAATAGCATTACAAGAAGAACGAGGGATGCAATTGCGAGACAACCTCACACATTCACTCCTAAGAACTTGATCACTTCAAGAACTCTTCTTCAAGGAGAGCTCAAGACATACAAGGTTAAATGATATCAAAACTACTCTTATATATGGAGATACCCTTGCCTACCTACATTACTTCAAATATCACTAAAGACAAAAATACAACACAACAATACAAAATATCATATTATTAAACAACAAATATAGCGAAATGATTATGAATCTTCTCTTTCGTAAGGGTACGGGTGGTGTGGCGGAAGAGTACGCACTGGTTGTACATGTGGCAGTGGGGTTTTAGGTTGATGGATGTGGGAGCTCAATAGGGAGACCTGAGAGATTTGAAGGAAGTATCAGTGTAGCTGTTTTGGAGGTTGGTAGCAGGCCGAGACATGTCTAAGTGGGCATAGATCTCCTCTTCAACAAAATAAAATTGTTGCATTGCTCGAAGAAGAGTGTAGGGATTCCAACGTGAAGGCATGGTCAGACGTGGAGTTGTAACCTAATGCAACTTGCATCGCATCTTCGTGGCTCATATTTTATTTTGCTGCAATGAGTGGCACGTATGAAACATAAAGGGAGATCGCTAAAGAGTGACTGAGTTAGCCTAGCAGGAGTTGTTGTTGACTGAAGCCACTGCTCGGGTGTCACCAAGTAGAGTGGGAATGCCAAGACAAGCAAAAAGCTATCTTTGGGCGTGTCTATGGTATAAGGCTCACGTGCAGAGTGGTCGGGGCGTGAGAAGCCATTGCATTCAGAGATGGTCTGCGAGGGTTCGACAAGCGAGATCGTTCCCTGCGTGAATTAATACAAGTGTGAAATATGCGCAGAGTTGAATTTGCACGAGGCCTTGATCAAACGAGAGATGTACAACGAGGATAACTAATTTCAGATGACAACCCCCTATGGTTATTGACAATATGCCGACAGTCAGAGGAATTGGAGAGCGACACAGCAGGTCAAACCAATTGGTAGCAACTAGAAAATTAACAATTGGTAGCATCTTCGTGGCTCATATTTTATTTTGCTGTAATGAGTGGCACGTATAAAACATAAAGGGAGATTGCTAAAGAGTGACTGAGTTAGCATAGTGGGAGTTGTTGTTGACTAAAGACACTGCTCGGGTGTCACCGAGTCGAGTGGGAATGCCAAGACAAGCGAAAAGCTATCTCCGAGCATGTCTATGGTATAAGGCTCACGTGCAGAGTGCTCGAGGCGTGAAAAGCCATTAGATTCAGAGATGGCTTGTGAGGGTTCGACAACAACGAGATAGTTCCCTGCGTGAATCAATACAAGAGTGTAATATGCGTGGAGTTGAATTTGCACGAGGTATTGATCAAACGAGAGATGTACGACGAGGATGACTGATTTCAGATGACAACCCCCTAAGGTTATTGACAATATGCCGACAGTCAGAGGAATTGGAGAGCGGCACAGCAGGACAAATCGTGAAACAAACTCGCGCCTTTATTTCTAATGGCTGGCTCTCCTCAAGAACTCCTCTCCAAGGAGACCTAAAGACACAGAGCTAAAAAAATATCCAAGGAGATGATTTTGAATCTTCTCTCGTTGGGAGGATGATCATCCTAGAAAGAGTATTTGTATTAGTGGAGGACATGTCTTGTGTTGCTTATGAGAAAAAGAAGTGATGGAAGTTCTTAGATCCGTAAACTATCATTCTTTATTTCTAGAGACGTTATCTCTGAGAAAATGTTTTCGCACTATGGACTCTTAAGTGTTGGAGCAAGGGCGATAGACCCGATGTCTCTGAGTGGTCTCAATCCATTGTTTCCTCTTCTTCAACATTGGAGCAAAGCGGATGATAGTTTTGGAGAAAATGGATGTATATGTTGAAGTAGAAAATAGCAGATCCCTTTAAAGATTCAAAAGGATGATTGTGTAGCTAGCTTGGTATAGAAATAGAAACTTGGTAATCATATGTTTTTGTTACTTTGGAAGACCCATTGATGATAATGAGAATTCTTTCTTTGATGAACCAAATGCATCCAGAATGAGAGCATGCTATGAATGAAGAGTAGATGCTCTATTAGATATCTTAGATCAAAGTCCAATGGTGTGACTCGAGTCTCTTACGAATGAATCTATAAGTTAAAAAAGACGGTTGATGGGAGTATGGAGAATTAGAGTATTACAAAGCTTGAATTGTTACTAAGATATTTTCTAAAAAGTATGGAAAAGACTATGGTGAGACCTTTAATCTAGTAACTAGAATGACTTTGGGAATGATGATAGTAGCTTTGGCAGCTACTCAAGGTTGAAAATTCTGGTAACTTGATGAAAAATTTTCTTTTGAAGAGATTTACAATGCCATTATCATGGAGCAACTATTGGGATATGCATGAAGCTCTCATCCAAACCCCATGTGCAACAATGCAAGCAAAAGGACCCTTTATAGGTTGAGACATGTCCTGAGGATTTGGTATGGTAAGATAAGTGAGAATTTTAATCTTATGGTTATATTGCTTTTGACTCTTGTTAATTATATAATGTGGGGGCATCCAGCAGGGAGATGTAAGAAAAATTACGTCTCATTCCTATTTTGGCTCTTATACACGCTGCAATAGGAGGTATTTTTCTTGTACCTCGACTTCTTAGTCTTTTCATATTTATACCTTGCGTAATGAATATCATTTGTTTAGTCAATATAATAACAATACTTTTAGGAGTTACTTTAGCTCTTGCCCAAAGAGGCATTCCCTTTCAAGATGCTGGTCAAATGATAGACAATAGGACTCAAAAGCACGCGCTAAAGATCGTGGAGCTTCAAATCCTCTTCAATGAATAACAAAGATTGAGAAAATTTTTCCTTTTACTTATTGATGATCAAATATATCATACATGTGAGATTTTTATTAACCGAATTTAATATGCTCAAGCCACATAAGTGCTCTAACTGTGCTTCATCTTGTGATCAGCCAATGGATACAGATAGTTCCTTTTTGTCTCTCTTTACCATTATGCCGCTTATCTTTAGAGGCCTTCCTCCACTGGGAGATTTTTTCAGAAAACTCTATTTATTCTTGTGTGTATGGCAAACAGACCTATATTTCTTGGTTTCAATAGGACTCTTTATTCATGGCAAATTTGATTCAGTGGGTCTATCCCTTACCTTATTTTCTTGGTTTAGCTCTCTTCAACCCTATGTATCTTATCCTAAGGAGGTCTTCCTCCATTGGGAGGTTTTTGCTCAAAAATGCTTAAATTCTGGTGTGGATATAGGCATACCTAAATTTTTGTTTCAATAGGACTCCTTATTCATAGATTAAATTTGATTCACTGGAACCTTTTACAGTATTTTTCACCAAAAAATATTATGAAACTCTTTGACCCTCAAATTTCACCAGTCCACTGAAAATTCTTACTGCCCCTACCGTACTCTAGCTTGGCAGTTTCCATCTCTTGTCTAGGGTTGAAACTTGGACTTGTCGAGAGTTGAACCCTGGAATTTGATGGCCGACTTGAAAAGACACCTACAAGTCTAATTTTTTCTTAAGCACCCAAATTTGGATATACATCGACAATAACAACTCTTAGATATTGAAAGCGCTACTGCTAATCGGTTGCTAGAATTGGTTGGTTAGCAAAAGCTTGATATTTGCTTGATGTTTTTTCAACACGGCCTGGAATCACAGTCAGTATAGAAGTCTCTTGCAAGCAAGGAGATGTTGCTACTAGATGTTATGGTTTTGGGGGCATCATAATCCTTCTAGCTGGAACAATCAAGGAAATTAACTGACTGCGTCAACCATCACTCAGTGAGTTATTCATTGCAGCCAATAGCACTTTATTTGCCTGCATGCAAGGCAGGTGATAAAAAGTGTTAGGTAAACACGTGCAGGCGATGTAAATGCATTTTGAGTATTGGTGGTACTGGACAAGCTCAATGGGAATAATCTCTTTCTACTCCGCTTAGCCTGCTTTTCTTTCCCATGATGATAAGGAACAGGCAAATCAAGAATTTCACTTTGAATTCCAAACCTCAACATCCTTCTACTTATGGTGTTTCAGGCTCAGCATTGAAAATGAATGGAGAAGTGGTGGAACGTGCAGAAACACATATTTGATTACTCCAATAGTCCAATGTGGCACAAAGCTGCCGACGCTAAGTACGCTCCTATGCCGCTAGGTTATCTTTGTTGGAGTGTGCTCGAAGCATCCGCGTGACCGTCAAGTTTGGAACGATCTACTTGTTGCCCCAAGCATGAGTATTTATAGGCAAACCCTAAATACCCGACTATGGGTTGTTGGATTCCTATCGGATCCTAACTGCAACTCATTAAGCACCCGTCACACCTAATTCAATATACTTCAACAATCTCTTCATATATTGTAAATAGGTGTTAGCACAGTACAAGTTACTTAAACAAGAGTTAATAACGACCAAAAAGTGAGTTTTCAGAAAACATAAATATGAGTTTTACAATACAGAATATCTAAACTCAAACACATAGTCTCAAACATAGCAATAGGAAATCTGAAAGAAAAACTCAAACTGAAAATTGATCTACGCAAACAACAAATCATCTTCATCCGGGTCGAAATCAATTTTCTCTCCTCCAATCTCCACTTGATATGCAAACAAACACCATAAGAATGTCATGAGGCAAATCTCTATAAATTCTAACATTTGTCAATCAAAATTAAAGTTATTAATTCTAGCAGTAAAAGAGCGTAATACTATAAGCATAAAGAATCGCATATCAGCATTTCTATCTAATTTACACAAAATTAGAAAATTGATTTCATAGAATCAAACTATGTTCCATCGATTATTAAAATTATTATTCACCATTTCACAATTGTGTTATATCATCAAGTTTGGAATGATACAACAAGCTGTGACTATCATATTATCAAGTTTGGAATGATATAATTAATAATCATAATATCAGGACTCATATCAGCAACTTCAGTAATCCTTTTTGGAATGATACTCAATTCAGCCTTTGAATAAAATAATTGCGTGAGTCATCAAGTTTGGAATGACTGACAACTAATCATCTCTAGCTTTCATCAAATAACATCTAAAATACTTCAATGTACTCAACTCTAGATGCTTGAATGTAAGCAAACTACGGTTCTAAAATTTAAAACATAAGCAATGTATTAAGTCCTACTAAATGTACTTTAATCTCATCTCCTCCGATGTTTTAGTTGTTAGAACCTTACATACGCCCTTGGTAAGGACATCTGCTGCATTATCTTTTGATCTTACGTCCAAAAGGGAGATTATCCTCTGACTGGTGAGATAGGTCAGCCAGGCCTGTTTCATCCTTAGTTGTTTTCGCTTTCCATTGAACAACGTATTTGTAGCAATGGTCTTTGTGGATTGATTGTCACAATAAATCGAAATAGAGTGCATTTTCAGACTCGTCATTGGAATGTTCATTATCAGATCTCTTATCCACTCTGCTTCTTCTTCAGCTGAAACGAGAGCATAGAGTTCTGATTCCATAGAGGATAGTGCAATACACGCCTGCCTCTTTGACTTCCAAGCAAGTGCTACTCCTCCTAGGGTAAACACAAAACCACTAGTGGATCTACTATCAATAATTTCCGAGCACCACAAGGCGTCAGAATACCCCTCAAACACAGTAGGATGTCCACTATAACATAAATCATACTTCTCAGTATACTTTAAGTATCACATTAGCCTTTCTAAGACATCTCAGTAGTCCTTCCCAGGGTTACTTGTGAATCTACTTAACATGTCAACCATAAAGGCTATGTCAGGTCTAGTGCAGGTTGTAACATACATGAGACTTCCTATGAGTTTGGAGTAATCCAACTGTCTAATAGGTGAACCTTCATTCGGTTTCAGTCTATTGTTGTAGTCATATGGAGTCTCAGCCTTTTTTATTAACGTAACCCCATTTTTTAGTAGATTTCTAACGTAGTGACTCTGACTTAGGGTAATACCCTTTTCAGTGAAGTTCACTCCATACCGGATGGTCTTCACCACTCACAAGTTTGTCATGCTAAATTTAGTCGTCAAGGCAACTTTTACGTCTTCCACCTCATAATGATCAGTGTCCAAAATTAGCATGTCATCAACATACAAGCATATAATTGCAAATTTATTTGAACTCGTTCTGACGTACAGACATTTACCTGACAGGCTAGATTTAAAACTCATGTATTTAACACAAGTGTCAAATTTTTCGTGCCACAATTTAGGTGTTTGCTTCTGTCCGTATAGTGACTTAATCAACTTACAGATCTTATTTTCTAGACCTTCTATGACAAACCCTTCAGGTTTTTGCATATAGATCTCCTCTGTCAGATCTCTATTTAAAAATGCAGTCTTGACATCTATCTGATGAACAACAAAATGTTCAATAGATGCTAACGCGAGAAGAATCCTAATTATCGCAATGTGACAAACAGGTGGGTATATATCAAAGTAGTCTATACCACTCACTTGAGTGTAGCCTTTAGCAATTATAGGTGATTTGTATTTAGCGATACTCCCATCAGAATTAAGTTTCTTTTTCAGAACCCACTTACATCCAATGGTTCTAGCCCCTTTGGGTAAATCGACCAAAGTCCAAGTGTGGTTTTGCAGTAGAGAATTCATCTCATCATCTATGACTTCTTTCCATAACAGAGAATCCCTATATCGCATCGCCTCCTTATACGTCGATGGATCAGCTTCCACTTCGTAAGTCACAAATTCTGTACCGAAGCTTTTAGACAATTGTTCTCTATTAGATAACCTTTTAGATGCTAAATCACTAGTGTCTTTACGCTCGGTGTCAGGATTTCTTATTTCTGGCTCAACAATAGGCTCAGTAGTAGTAGCTGGCAGACCTGAAAGCATTAGGTTTTTATCCTTAAAGAAAACCACATCTCTAGATTCCATTACAGTATTAGCCGAGAGATGTAGAAATTTGTCTGCAGCACTATCCTCTGCACATCCTAGATAGACGTAAGTGTTCGTCCTAGGTCCAACCTTAGCTCTTCTAGATTCTGGTATCCTAACATAAGTGATACAGCCCCAGGTTTTAAGATTGTCAAATCTAGGAGGTCTTTTTAACCAAAGCTCATCGGGTGTTTTAGTCAACTTTGCATGATGTACTTTATTAAGAATGTGATTTGACGTGAAAAAGACTTCACCCCAGTAGGCCGCAAGTATGTCAGCAGTCAATAACATAGAATTCAACATTTTTGTTAAAGTCCTATTTTTTCGCTCAGCGATACCGTTGGATTGTGGTGAATACGGAGCAGTAGTTTCAGGAATTATGTCATTGTTGGCAAGAAAATCTCTGAACTCCTCCGAGACATATTCACCTCCTCTATCACTTCTTAGCCTTTTAATTTTCATGTCTAGTTGATTTTCAACTTATATTTTTGAATATATGAAATTTTTCAAAAGCTTTATCTTTAGATTTAAGTAGGTAAATGTGACTGAATCTAGATTAGTCGTTGATAAAAGTTATCAGATACTTCCGACCTGCTCTTGTGACAAAGTTTTTGTAGTAACATATGTCGGAATGTATTAACTCTAGTAATTGTGTGCTCCTAAAAACTTGACCAAAAGGTGTTCTAGTTATCTTAATTTGAGCATAAATTTTACATTTGTCAAACTTAATGGTTGTGTCTAAGGAAATGTTGTGAGTTCTAGCTAGTAGAAGTAGTTTCATATAGTTCACGTGTCCTAGTTTTGCATGTAAAGTTTTAGAATATAACAAATTTGAACTAACTTGATTGACTGTTTCGTTTGCCAGACTCAGTCTATACATCTCATTAACTACATACGCACAACCAAAGTAATGCGAGTGAACCATAAGGGTTACTCGGTCACCACTAATGTTAAACAACATACCCGTATCGCATAACAGACTAATAGAAATTAAATTAACAGCTAATGAGGGTATAAATTTAGCATTCTATAAAAGTAAACGTGTACCTGAATAGAGAGTCAGAGTAGCATTCCCCACCCTCAGCTACATCGTCATTAGTAACAGTGACGGTCTCTTTAACTTCTTTGACATCCTCCAGAAGCGCAGAATTGTTGCAGACATGACAGGTAGCACCTGAATCGAGTCATCACTCTGAACTGGTCTTCCCCTTTCCGACCATGGCAACAAAGTTGGTAGACGTAGTCTGATAAAACATATTGGCTTTGTTATCAGTCCTGGGTGTGCTAGATTCGCCCTTTTTTGGGTTGCTTGCACTCGGAAGCGCAGTGACCCCATTTGTTGCAGATGTAGCACTTGCCTTTGAACTTTTTAATCTTTTTGCAGGTGACAGCAACTGCGGGTGCACTGATCGGTGGTCTGGTCTTTCCAGGCTTAGGCTTGCGCTTAGGATACATGAGCATGTTAGCAGCAGAGGTCTGCTTGCTAACCGTCTCTAAGGTGTGCCTAGTCCGGTTCTCATCCTCAATGCATATTTAGCGCTTGAGGTCTTTCAGACTCACCTGCGTCTTCTTCCGATACATTTCAGTCTTAAAGAAGTATCATGTTGAGGGTAATTTGAAAATTATCGCACCTGCAACAAAACATCTGACAAAAGAATATTCTCATTGTTCAGCTTGTCCTCCAGAGTTTCAAAATCAACTACCTGTGGAAAGGATTTTCTTTTCCCCAGTGAAGGCGAAAGCCATGAATTTGTCCACCAGGTGCGTCTTGCACATGTTCTCCTCTTTCTTGAACTGCTCCTCCAAGGCTTCCCAGATATCCTTGACTCTTTTCATCTTGTTGTAGGTTTCTGTCAGCCTGTTAGAGAGACAATTCAGGATGTAATCACGACAGAAGTCTTCATCGTTGATCTACTGATCCTCATCTTCTCCTGCTTTAAAGGATTCGAAGTCGGTCTGCACGGTATAAAAAATATTCAAGAACTTCATGCCGAACTGCGTGTTCCTCTTCCAGGCACTGAACTCAGCATTGGAGAATTTCTTCAGCTTGATCATCGGCACAGGAGAATTTCCCTTCGACATCGTGTGTCTCTTTCCAAATAGTAAAATTCTACTAGCAACCTAAATCACAAGTAGAAAAACTAGAAAGAGATCATCTGAGCCGCGAGTAGATGGCAGAGTCTTCGGATCCAATCCAAAGATAAATTGCTCCCCAAGTAGCACAGAGAAGAAAGTAGTGCTCCTCCTCTCAGGTTGAACAACTTCAGCGACGACTAGATCCACGCAAACAGAGAAATCACAAAATTCTATTTTGATGGATGAGCCACTTGAATTTTGCCTCTTCAGAATCAAACAGGAAAGCCAAAGGAAGAAGCAATTTCCAATGAATCGGATGGAAAACTCATGGAAATCTCCTTGGCAATTTCTTGGATACCTAACAATCTGCTTTGATCTGGAGTTCTGTACCTTAAACTGCAGTCCGAGAGTCTCTGAAATTCGAAAAAGAAGAAGCTCGGCCAAGTAGTTTCTCTTTGATGTGCTTGAGAACAACTTCTGATCAAAATACAGTTAGATCGATGAACATGAGGCGAAGAACGAGAAGCTCGGCTGCCGGATCAGGCGACTTCCCTCCTGATCTACGGCGGTGCACGATGGAGTAGCCACGAGAAAAACTTTCTCCGACCAGCAACTTTTCTGATCTGAGCTAGATCTGCGGCTGAAGCTTTCCTCCCAGGTTCGATGCAACAATGCACAGCGGCGGTTGAAAAAACCGCGATCGGCGAGGACGAAGGAGCGGCCCACAGGAACCGACGCAGATTTAGGGTTTCTCCTCCGACAAATCGCGAACGGTGGACGACGACGGAAAACTCCACTCCAGCGGCGGGATTCCTTCTAGGCAGTCGATCGAGCCTTTTCTCCCTTCCCTAACGGCGACAGGAAAAAGGAAAACGGGAGAGGCGGCGACCAAGCCTTTTCAGCGATGACGGGCCGTGGATCTACGATCCTTCTCCGCCGACGGCAGCAACGAAGCTTTCCCGATCTTGCACAGGAGCAATAGCGCTGGAATCTCGAGCGGGGATTGACTCCTTCCTCGCGATCGGCGGCAGTCCAAGAACGAAATCGAGAGCGGCGGCAGAAGAAAAACTCACGCGGTAGCAGCGGCTACGGCAAAACGAAAACGAGACTTCGAAAATATTGAGGTGTGTTTGAAGCATTCGCCTGACAGTCAAGTTTGGAATGATCTACTCGTTGCCCCTAGTATGAGTATTTATATGCAAATCCTAAATACCCGACTATGGGTTGTTGGATTCCTATCGAACCTAACCGCAACTCATTAAACACCCGTCACACCTAATTCAATATACCTCAACAATCTTTGCTTTAGAAGATATATAAAAAGTCTATGAAGAATGAAAATAAAAAACAGTGAGAATCTTGTTTGTGTAGGAGCGTGCTATGTCTACACATAAAAATAGAGTGACATCTCGATTTGATCAAACAAAAATATTTTCTTACAAGGTTATAGATGAATCAAATGATTTGGGATTCCGAAGTAAAAAATTTATTGTCTACTAGTTTTGAAAAAACTAGCGTATTACAAAAACATGTCTTTATTGTCACGACGGTAGATATACGTAGCAGGTCATTCCTAGGAATCTTTCAAAAAAAATTTATTGGCGTAACGTGTACCCCTTTTTTCAGT
Source organism: Platanthera guangdongensis (assembly GCA_039583875.1). Lineage (NCBI taxonomy): Eukaryota > Viridiplantae > Streptophyta > Magnoliopsida > Asparagales > Orchidaceae > Platanthera > Platanthera guangdongensis. The sequence continues at coordinate 302,788,260 of CM077153.1, read as the reverse complement.
TAAGGAATAGATTAAAGAATTTATACATTAGGGATAAGATTTTTAGGTATCTTTTTTGAAAACCGCCTAAAGTTCCGATTAAAAAAATGAAACAATTTTGCATTATTTCCATTGAAGTAACGAGCCCTCCAACACACACACACACAAACAGTTGTGCACAGGGTTCCCCCGTCCCGACGCAACAGTACATCCGTCATTTGTCATTCTCATAAAAATTTTTGTATCACCAAATATAAAACTTAATAAAAATTAAAGAGATGATATATCATACTTTTTTAAATAAAAGAAAAAACACACAAGCCAAACACAATTATAAAATGTTGTGTTAACGGTCAACGTAAAATTCAGTCACCCTTATGAATATGAATCGTTTGAAAAATTGTGCAAAAGCTAAGTTATTCCGCGTCAGTGACGCGTCGTATGGTCTAACTGCGGCGTCTCGACAAAAACTGTTGCATCTCCAAGATTTGGGTGTAGTATTAAATATGCAAGAGTTCTCGTCGTACGGTCAAAAACTGCGTCCTGACAAGGATCGTTGCATCTTCAATAGGTCTTGCGTGTAGTGTTAAATATGCAAGAACCCTCACATATTAGGCGTCCTAAAAAAATAGAACGTAGGATTTGTGACCGACTTAGGTTTAGAAGTTGGAATGTAGGTACACTAACAGGAAAAACGATAAAATTAGGGATATGATGATTAAGAGAAGGATAAATATTTTATGTCTGTAAGATACTAAATGAGTGGGTGAGAAAGCTAAATTTTTAGATAATTCATGTTTTAAATTATAGCACGCATGAAAAAATAAAAAAAAAGTAATGAAGTGGGTATTATTGTGAGTATTACTTAGAGTGATGAAGTTGTTGGTGTAAGTAAAAATAATAATATAATCTTAGCTTTTAAATTGGTCATAGGAAAGAGAACTATCAATGTGATTAGTGCTTATATGTCATAAGTATGATTAAATGAAACTATTAAAGTACAATTTTGAGAAAACTTAAATGATTTGATAAGAGAAATCTCACAAAACGTGAACATTTTCATAAGAGATGAGTTAAATGAACATATAAGGAAGGAAAATACGAATTATAAAGACTTTCATGGAGGATTTGGATATAAAGAAATAAATGAAAAAGGAAGAAATCATTTTAGACTTTGTCATATCACATGAGTTAATTATAAAAAAATATGTTTTTTCATAAAAAGGGAAGAACATTTAATTACATTTAATAGCGGACCAAATAAGTCACAAATTGATTATTTTATGACTCGCAAAATGGATAAAAATATTTATAAAGATTGTAAATCATACCAGGAGAAAGTTTGACAACACAACACAAACTAGTGTGCTGAATGCGCAAATTAAATATAGTAAATTTAAGAGAATGACAAATATTTCAAAAAAATTGGTGATGAAACTTGAAGATGAAAAAACAACTTGCTTTCAAGGTAATTGTTAAGAATAAACTAGTTCATGATTTTTATAATAATCTTAGCGTCACATAAAAAGTTATCTCTTCACATTTAAAGATAAGTGAAAAAAACAAGTTGGAGAGTCAAAAGGTCGTACGCCAATCTTAATGGTGGTAAGAGGAAGTGCAGGAGAAATTGAAGACAAAGAGGACTAGCTATAAAATATTTTACGTTTGTAGAAATGATGAAAACTTAACAAAGTATAAAGTGTAACGGTCCAGGCCCATCAACATGGGACCCAGCTGGCACCGCCGGCCTACCAGGGTCCAGACCCGAGCCCACCACTGGTAGTCAGCCTTTCACATTCAAGCCTGCAGGTCATGCACCCCAACCCCTCTCCGGCCTGTTTATCAGCGCGGTAGGTTGTTGTCACTGGGTCTCGAACCCAGGACCTTGATAAGAGAGCTTTCCACCATGCCGGAGAGGGGTTGGGGTGCATGGCCTGCAGGCTTGAATGTGAAAGGCTGACTACCAGTGGTGGGCCGGGGTCTGGACCCTGGTAGGCCGGCGGTGCCAGCTGGATCCCATGTTGATGGGCCTGGACCGTTACAAAAAGTGCACTTTTATTGTAACGACCCTAGCCGATCCAACGTGACAACGTCACGGCTCCGCTCTAGGCATCGCTACCGGGCTGCAGCCCAAGCACCCCAACCCCTCTCCCTCCACAGGCGGGTTGTTGGTGGCCACAACCTCCCTTTGATGAGGTAAACTCGATAGTCAAGCCCGCACTACGGGGACTTCCCAGGAGGTCACCCATCTCAATACTACTCCAGCCTGAGCACGCTTAACTATGAAGTTCTTTCAACTCTCATCACCAATTGAGCATACCAACTGTCACAACCCGCATTTCCCCAACGAGTACATCGTATCAGAGTAAGAGGAACTACGTGTTATGATGCCACGTCGTGCAAGGGATAACTGCACACGCTCAGGCAAAACCTCGACGCTCACTTTAGTAGTTGAAAATCATCAGTTATATGCAAGAAAACCGTTTCGTTTGATGGATGTATCCCTCGGCATTATGGATCAAAACGTGTGTTTGTACGCGGCGGAAAATACTTTAGTTTACTTCTGACGATCTCCTATATGCATTCTAGATTTACAATAATATAAGAAATCATCATTTTTACGTTGTTTGGAAAATACTTGATTAGTTGGCCAAAACATGTTATGGATGTTATACAATAGTAGGGTTTTTAGCTTTGTAAAATATCTAATGCAACCTACCATAAAACATTCCCAAAAGCAAGTAGACATTATCTCATCCAAATGATTCATATTAGCAGTCTAGCATTCATATGTAGCAAGTAAAGAAAGTCACCAATGAGCGCCAACAAACTGACACGAACCCATTGGGGCGTATGTATGTCTGTACAACAAAGTAAAGAACTAGCTCGCTAAGCAAGCTCGGCTAGCTCCAAAAAGACTCTACCCAAGAACTAGTCGCTCAACCGGCTACAACCTGCACCTGAGGCATTCAAGCAAGAACACCTCAGCAATCATCAAAGCTACAGCATAAGATATGAAGTTCATAAAATATGATGAATGAGCTTACCGACCCCATAGCAATTTTCATGTAAAACGAGTGAAAAGAACAGGGTGGAAAACAAGTGTCAAACACTGCCAACCCAAAGTGTAAAACGCACCAAGTGCGTGAAATTCTCATCAAGTCCTGCTCAACCCGCAGGAGCAAAAATGCAACTTATTTGCCCATTTCATCATCTTTATAACAAGAAACAACTATGCTAGTGAAACATAAGCAGCGGTTAAGTTCGATTCCGTAAGGGTCTTTTGGTGGCGGCCCTAAAGTGGAACGCACCAATAAAAGCCAGCCCAAATCGGGGCCAAAACGGTACTCTATACCACAAAACAAAACCCGGTGGCCACCAAGGCTGAAACCACACCACCCCTTACAGAATCCTCACACAAACGCTCCTGCCATGGTTCACAAGTCGCTTCGCAAAACTCACCATAACCCAAGCTAAACACGTTTCATTTCATCGTCCTCATTCATGACCACAAATTGCTCAAATTATGTCAAACCTGATAGAGTTTGGGTCTCTACTTAACCATACGCAAACTCCACAAGTAACAACGCCGACCAAACCAACAAGCTTATCATAACATGACTATGACATGAACAAGAAGGAATCACATGAACAAGCAAAAAGTACATGAATGAGAAAGGTAAAGCTACATGAATAAAATTAAGAATTACAGGCATAACGAAAGAATTGAGCATAGGGAAATTAGCTAATTAGGCGGTAAGCATATAATACTTGAAGGAACAAGAGGATTCATGCTTGTGAGTACTAAACAAAAGTAAGAGTAACAAGACTAACATATTTAGACAAAAGTGAGGTGCAAAACAAGAAGAACAAGCTAGTAAAATTTAAAGGGGAGAGCTAGCTAAACTTGCACAAACAAAGAACAAGAAAACAAGATTGGCAAGGGTAAAGAACATCGCTTGCCTGAACCGAGACGACACCGCGACGGCTGTTCCTCTCTTTCCTTTCCTTGCCTTAGCTTTTCTCCCTTGCTTTTCTCTTTAAGAATGAAGAAGAAGGTGAAGAAAGGGATAAGTGAGGAGGAAGAATCTCTTTCTTGGTCTTATATCTTCCAGAACAGAGCTGGACCGTTTGATCCAGAATCAGAGAAATAATGGCACAAAAAAACTGAAAAAACTTGATTTCGGCTCTGACACGCCCTGTGACACGCCCGTGTCACAGGCCGTGTCACTTAAGCGGTAGGCAACCGCCTCACCTCCAAACAGTACACGGCCCGTGTCACAGGCCGTGTCACAGGACACGCCTACCTACACGGCTGTGTCACTTGCTCACAACATCTAGCCAAACAACCCGAGCAGGACACGGCCTTGGGACACGCCCGTGTCCCAAGCCGTGTCACCCCATACTCGACATTCGTCGAGTGAACTTCGTCAAGCGAAGTTCGTCGACAGCGGGACACGCCCTGTGACACGCCCGTGTCACAGGCCGTGTACCCCTCTCTCGACACTCGACACTCGACACTCGTCGAGCGAAATTCGTCGACCCAGCGGGACACGGCCCGTGACACGCCCGTGTCACCGGGCGTGTACCAGACACGCCCTGCGACACGCCCGTGTCCCAGGCCGTGTCACTCAAAGTTGACCATCTTTCACTATTTTGAAAAGTGTTCCTTTCCCATCCTAGACCATTTCTTCTTTAAGGACTTTTTACCCTTTTTTGTTGCCAAATCCAGGAAACATGCTTTCATCTACTAACTCCACATCTTACATACAACATTCCATACAATCAACCCGTTTTGAGCAACACGACTCAGGCTTGAGAAAGTGCATGCATTCCCTAAGAGGCCTCACCGAGTCCCCAAAAATAGACTCCGGCTTGCTGGGGAACCGTGCAACTAGGCCACCAAAACAGTCACTCGAAAGCCCGCGTGAAAACCATGCTCAAACAACGGTCAGAGCCGACGCAACGCCCATCAAGCGTATGCACTCATTCAACGAAAAAAATCCGGGGCGTTACAGTCACTCCCCCTAACAAAAAGTTTTGCCTCGAAACTTTTCAATAATTCTTATATAAATCAAAGAAGTAATCAAACAAAAACACCAATTCACATACCAGCTTATTTACGGAAATAAATGAGGGTGAGCCGCCCTCATCGTTGACTCGAGCTCACACGTCGCGCTTTCCACATTCTGATTTTTCCATAGCACCTTGACCATAGAAATCTTCTTTTTCCGCAACACGCGATCTTGGGAGTCCAAAATACGGATGAACATCTCCACATAAGAAAGGTTCGGCGCCAACTGCGGCACAAAGTCCAAAACTTGCTTGTCATTCCACACACACTTGCGAAGTTGGCTGACATGAAACACGTCGTGAACACCAGGAAAGTTCACGGGTAACTCTACTTTGTAAGCGGATGCACCAATCCGCGCAAGAATCTTGAAGGGACCCACAAATCTTGGGTCTAATTTGCGCTCTTTTCCAAACCTCTTGATTCCAACCATTGGGGAGACTTTCAAGAAGACGAAATCCCCCACAGCAAACTCTAATTCCGACCTTCGCCGGTTGGCGTACTTTTCATATCGCTCTTGGGCGATCCGAAGCTTCTCCCGAATAAGTCGTACGGTAACTTCTATGTCCTCGAGCGCCTCTGGGCCCAACAAAGGTCGCTCGCCAATCTCAGCCCAAAATAAGGGAGTCCGACAACGTCGCCCATATAAAGCTTCGAACGGAGCCATTTGCAAGCTTTCTTGATAGCTGTTATTATATGCGAATTCCATAAGCCGCAAACGTTCATCCCATGCTCCGTCATACTCAAGAACGTAGCATCGAATCATGTCTTCCACGATTTGGTTTACCCGTTCCGTTTGGTCATTCGTCTGATGGTGGTAAGAAGTGAAATACCTCAAATTCGTTCCCAAACCCTCTTGTAGACTCTTCCAGAAACGAGAAGTAAATCGGGAATCCCGGTCTGAAATAATATTTACTGGCACACCATGCAGTCGGATGATCTCGTTCAAATATAGCTCTGCTATTGTCTTCATCGGGTAGTTGACCTTAAATGGTATGAAGTGAGCACACTTGGTCAACCTATCTACGATCACCCATACAGAGTCATGTCCTCATGGAGATCTTGGTAAGCCTGTAATAAAATCCATTGAAATGCTTTCTCACTTCCATGTTGAAATCTCCAAGGGTGTCAACTTGTCACTAGGCCTCCCATGATCAGCTTTCACCCGCTTGCAGGTATGACATTCAGATACAAATTGCGCTATATCTCGTTTCATTACATACCACCAGACAATTTGCTTCAAATCGCGGTACATTTTTGTTGAGTCTGGATGGTAGGTCATACTTGAGCTATGTGCTTCCCTGCACACCATATCTCGAATGTCTCCAACTGCGGGGATACAAAATCGACCACGATATTTTAACGTGCATGCGCCATCAATAGCAAAATTTGGTAGTTCACCCTTTTCATTCCGAAGAAATAAATGTAAAAGATCAGGATCCTCCTTTTGATGTTGTCTTGCAAGCACCATCCATGAAGGTTCTTCTACTGCCGAATGACTTTGCGGTTCATATCTTCCCACGGAAATATCCAACAATAGAAATTCCTCCACTAGACGGTCGGCCAAAAGATTAAATAATTTACCTGTCTTCCGACTCAAACCATCGGCCACAACATTAGCTTTCCCGGGATGATACTGAATATCCACATCATAATCAGCTACATATTCAAGCCATCGCCGTTGGCGCAGATTGAGTTCCTTTTGCGTGAAGACGTACTTCAAACTTTTATGATCCGTAAAGATTTTACATTGCGCGCCGTACAGTAAGTGTCTCCACAACTTCAATGCAAATATCACAGCTGCGAACTCCAAATCATGCGTCGGGTAGTTCTTTTCATGACTTTTCAACTGCCGAGACTCATACGCAATCACCTTTTTGTCTTGCATTAAAACACATCCAAGTCCAACGTGCGATGCATCCACAAAAACCTCATAATCTATCCCTTCTGTCGGCAATATTAACACAGGAGCGGTACATAACCTGTTCTTGAGTTCCAGGAATGATGCTTCACACTTGTCATTCCAATCGAATGTCACATTATTCTGGGTTAAGCGAGTCAAAGGTGCAGCTAAGGTCGCAAACCCTTCTACAAATCTGTGATAATAGCCGGCCAATCCCAAGAAGCTCCGAATCTCCTTGGGTGTCTCCGGTCTCCTCCACTCCATGACTGCAACAATCTTTTCAGGATCCACTGAAATTCCATGTTGATTAATAACATGACCCAGAAATGCAACCTGAGGCAACCAAAACTCGCATTTGATTAGCTTGGCGAACAACTTTTGGTGTCGCAAAGTGGTCAACACCAATCGCAGATGCTGTTCATGCTCCTCAGCACTGCGGGAGTAGACGAGAACGTCGTCAATAAAAACCACCACAAACCTATCCAAGAAGTCTTTGAACATCCGGTTCATCATATCCATGAAGGCTGATGGTGCGTTGGTCAAACCAAACGACATCACAAGAAATTCAAAATGGTCATGTCTCGATCGAAACGCAGTCCGCGGAATATCAGACTCCCGGACCTTTAGTTGATGATAGCCAGAGCGAAGATCAATTTTCAAAAATACTGAACTGTCACGCAATTGATCAAACAAATCATCAATTCTGGGCAGTGGGTACTTGTTCTTAATCGCCACCTTGTTCAATTCCCGGTAATCGATGCAAAGCCGCATCGACCCATCTTTCTTCTTCACAAATAACACAAGTGCACCCCAAGGTGATGAACTTGACCTGATAAACCCCTTTGCCAATAAGTCATCCAGCTGGGTACGCAACTCTGCTAGCTCACGCGGGGCCATTCTATACGGCGCTTTCGCAATAGGCCGCGTACCCGGCTCCAAATCAATGACAAACTCAACATCACGATCAGGTGGAAGACCAGGAAGATCAGTAGGAAAAACATCTGGAAATTCACGCACAACAGGAATCTCCTCCAAACGCGGCAAAACAACACTAGTCCCCACAACTGAGACTAGACAAGCAAAGCAGTCGGAAACAAACAACGTCCGAACACATACCGTTGAAATCCCTGGAGAGTCCAGGCATGAATCACCATAAACACTTCCCAGCTGACCATTGGTCTTGATGAAGTCCAAGCGCTTGCCTTTGCACTGGATAACAACATCGTATTGGGATAACCAGTCCATGCCCAAAATAACGTCAATATCTTCCAAATCGATCACCTTCAAATCAGCCTTCGCTATGAAATCCCCCAACAAAATGGGACAATCAGGAAGACCCCAGTCTGCAATCACAGAAGCACCGGAAGGAAACTTCACCAAAAAGGCATTCCCCACTCGATCTGGTGTCAAATGATACCGATCCACAAAGGTTCGAGCCACAAATGAATGGGTCGCGCCAGAATCGAAGAGAACAGACGCACAGCGGTTCTTTACCTTAAATTTTCCTATAAGGGTACATATGTATCTAAGAACTACGCTTAAGAGTCATAAACAAAACGTGGACAAAAGGACGGAATCGAACCTGAGATAACCTGAGCCGACGTCTGAGCTTCTTCTGAAGAGATCACATGCAACTTTCCCTTTCCTTTGTCCACCGGCTGCGGTGGAGGCAAGGCCTGGAGTGGTACGGGGTGCAAAACAGGTTGGATCTGCGGGCACCTTGCTCTGAGATGTCCTTGTCTGCCACACTGAAAGCACACCTTATCTTTAACCCAGCAGCGGCCCACATCATGACCTCTTCCCCCACAACTTGTACACTCCAAGTCTCTGGTCGGTGCACCCTGAATTGCGTGCATCTACTCCTTCTGCATTCCCAACCGCTTGAAACATTTCTCAAATGGGTGGCCTGACCAGCCACAGAAGCTACACGTCTCCTTATCCTTCTTTCTCCCAGCAGCTTCTTGGGAGCTTTTCCCTTCCACTAGCTTTCTCTTGTCCTTCCTCATCAACTGCCCTCTTTATTTTACATTTTCTATAGCTTCAACCTTCAAAGCAGCCTCAACCACACTGGTATAACTCGTCGCTCCATAAGCGCTTGCGAACTGCTGGACATCACTCCTTAGTCCGCCAAGAAATCTCTTCACTCGGTCAGCTTCCGTAGTCACCAGGCCCGGAGCGAACCGACTTAGCTTGTTAAACTCAATTTCATACTCACTAACTGTGAGTTTCCTCTGCTTCAGGTACAAGAAGTCATTCATCAGCCGGTCCCTTTCGACCGATGGCAGAAACTTGCGTCGTAGCATTTCTTTGAAGACTTCCCATGAACATCCCGCCACTAAGCTTTCCTTTTCTCGCAACCATCAACTTTTTGCCAGTCCTTTTAGTTGGTAGGCGGCAATCATTACCTTCTGGTCCTCGGTAACGCCAGAATAAACAAACATCTCTTCCAACGTGATCACCCAATCATCCAAAATCACAAAGTCCGCTTTTCCATCATAGGTAGGTGGTCCAAGTCGCTGAAACTGCGAGATAAAAGTCATCGCAGGAGGAACCACAACTGGGGGTATCAATGCCACGGAAGGAGTAGAAACAGCGGGGCCTCTGACAGGCTCTTGCACTCTTGGTGTCAGCCCAGACATCACTGATGACATAGCTTGGAGCTGGGACTGCACATCCTGCACTTGCCTCGTCAAAGCATCATTACTTTGTCGTAGACTATCCATCAGGGCATTATTCTGCGCGCCCGAAGACTCGCCCTCGGATTGGGGAGTCTGTCTTGTCACTGGACGCTTCGACATCCTATAAACCATTTCACTCTAAATCAAACTCAAACCCAACAATCAACACATAACGACGATGTATAGACAATACATATATAAATCTGAACATCAACTGCTAACTTGCTCTGGGAGTTTGAGTGATGTTATGCCTAGCCTAAGATGACTCACCGTCATCCCACTAACTTGTGCCTAAATCATGAATGTATGACTTTATTTGACCCAAAACCATGTGTGTACAGGTGGCATCATGTAAATCTTTAGCTTGGCACGTTGTGCTCATGCAATGCTATGTTATGCGTGTTGTGCTATGCAGTCTAAAAAAGGCCTTAATGCATGCCATGAGCGGTCGTACGCATCACAATTTTATGTGTCTCATACTACATAACATTGCATGCAATGAATTAAAAAAAAACGTGTTAGTCGCATCCATGTGGTGAGGTTATGCATCTTATACTACATAACCCTCACATGTTGCCCCTATGGTGGATCCATATACAACCACATATTATACATCACATACTACATAATATGTCATGTATACTTCTGTTCATGTCATGAGTGTAGTGTTCGTGCTTCGGCCAAGACGTACTGATAGCATCTCGGTGTGTGTATAATATGATGATGATTAATAATTATGACTAAAATGAAAGTTTGCCCGACCAATTGTCAAACAAACCTCCCTCTGATACCAACTGTCACAACCCGCATTTCCCCAACGAGTACATCGTATCAGAGTAAGAGGAACTACGTGTTATGATGCCACGTCGTGCAGGGGATAACTGCACACGCTCACTTTAGTAGTTGAAAATCATCAGTTATATGCAAGAAAATCGTTTCGTTTGATGGTCGTATCTCTCGGCCTTATGGATCAAAACGTGTGTTTGTACACGGCGGAAAATACTTTAATTAACTTCTGACGATCTCCTATATGCATTCTAGATTTACAATAATATAAGAAATCATCTTTTTTACGTTGTTTGAAAAATACTTGATTAGTTGGTCAAAACATGTTATGGATGCTATACAATAGTAGGGTTTTTAGCTTTGTAAAATATCTAATGCAACCTACCATAAAACCTTCCCAAGAGCAAGTAGACATCATCTCATCCAAATGATTCATATTAGCAGACTAGCATTCATATGTAGCAAGTAAAGAAAGCCACCAATGGGCGCCAACAAGCTGACACGAACCCATTGGGCCGTATGTATGTCTGTACAACAAAGTAAAGAACTACCTCGCTAAGCAAGCTCGGCTAGCTCCAAAGAGACTCTACCCAAGCACTAGCCGCTCAACCGGCTACAACCTGCACCTGAGGCATTCAAGAAAGAACACCTCAGCAATCATCAAAGCTACATCATAAGATATGAAGTTCATAAAATATGATGAAGGGGCTTACTGACCCCATAGCAATTTTCATGTAAAACGAGTGAAAAGAACAGGGTGGAAAACAAGTGTCAAACACTGTCAACCCAAAGTGTAAACGCACCAAGTGCGTGAAATTCTCATCAAGTCTTGCTCAACCCGCAGGAGCAAAAAGGCAACCTATTTGTCCATTCCATCATCTTTATAACAAGAAACAACTATGCTAGTGAAACATAAGCAACGGTTAAGTTCGATTCCGTAAGGGTCTTTTGGTGGCGGCCCTAAAGTGGAACGCACCAATAAAAGTCAGCCCAAATCGGGGCCAAAACGGTACTCTATACCACAAAACAAAACCCGGTGGCCACCAAGGCTGAAACCACATCACCCCTTACAGAATCCTCACACAAACGCTTCTGCCATGATTCACAAGTCGGCTCGCAAAACTCACCATAACCCAAGCTAAACACGTTTCATTTCATCGTCCTCACTCATGACCACAAATTGCCCAAATTATGTCAAACTTGATAGAGTTTGGGTCTCTACTTCACCATACGCGAACTCCATAAGTAACAACGCCGACCAAACCAACAAGCTTATCATAACATGACTATGACATGAACAAGAAGGAATCACATGAACAAGCAAAAAGTACATGAATGAGAAAGGTAAAGCTACATGAATAAAATTAAGAATTACAGGCATAAGAAAGAATTGAGCATAGGGAAATTAGCTAATTAGGCGGTAAACATATAATACTTGAAGGAACAAGATGATTCATGCTTGTGAGTACTAAACAAAAGTAAGAGTAACAAGACTAACATATTTAGACAAAAGTGAGGTGCAAAACAAGAAGAACAAGCTAGTAAAATTTAAAGGGGAGAGCTAGCTAAACTTGCACAATCAAAAAACAAAAAAACAAGATTGGCAAGGCTGAAGAACAACGCTTGCCTGAACCGAGACGGCACCGCGACGGCTGCTCCTCTCTTTCCTTTCCTTGCCTTAGCTTTTCTCCCTTGCTTTCTCTTTGAGAATGAAGAAGAAGGTGAAGAAAGGGATAAGTGAGGAGGAAGAATCTCTTTCTTGGTCTTATATCTTCCAGAACAGAGCTGGACCGTTTGATCCAGAATCAGAGAAATGAATGGCACAGAAAAACTGAAAAAACTTAATTTCGGCTCTGACACGCCCTGTGACACGCCCGTGTCACAGGCCGTGTCACTTAAGCGGTAGGCAACCGCCTCACCTCCAAACAGTACACGGCCCGTGACACGCCCGTGTCACCGGCCGTGTCACAGGACACGCCTACCTACACGGCCGTGTCACTTGCTCACAACATCTAGCCAAACAACCCGAGCAGGACACGGCCTTGGGACACGTCTGTGTCCCAAGCCATGTCACCCCATACTCGACATTCGTCGAGCGAACTTCGTCAAGCGAAGTTCGTTGACAGCGGGACACGCCCTGTGACACGCCCGTGTCACAGGCCGTGTACCCCTCTCTCGACACTCGACACTCGACACTCAACACTCCACACTCGACACTCGACACTCGACACTCGACATTCGTCGAGCGAATTTCGTCGACCCAGCGGGACACGGCCCGTGACACGCCCGTGTCACATGGCGTGTACCAGACACGCCCGGGGAAACGCCCGTGTCCCAGGCCGTGTCACTCAAAGTTGACCATCTTTCACTATTTTGAAAAGTGTTCATTTCCCATCCTAGACCATTTCTTCCTTGAGGACTTTTTACCCTTTTTTTGTTGACAAATCCAGGAAACATGCTTTCATCTACTAACTCCACATCTTCCATACAACATTCCATACAATCAACCCGTTTTGAGCAACACGACTCAGGCTTGAGAAAGTGCATGCATTCCCTAAGAGGCCTCACCGAGTCCCCAAAAATAGACTCTGGCTTGCTGGGGAACCGTGCAACTAGGCCACCAAAACAGCCACTCGAAAGCCCGCGTGAAAACCATGCTCAAACAACGGTCAGAGCCGACGCAACGCCATCAAGCGTATGCACTCATTCAATGAAAAAAATCTGGGGCGTTACATAAAGTATCCAAGAAAAAAAAGATAGAACGTAAAGCAAAAGTCAAGCATAAGTAGAATTTTATAAGAGACTAGATATCAAATATGGAGAGCGTGATATATATAAAATTGTTCGAACTAAAAAAAGAAAGACAATGGATTTAAGCCAAGTTAAATGCATAAATGATGAAATAGATACAATTTTGACAGATGTTATGATTATTAAGAAGTGATGAAAAAGATAGTTTTAACAACTCTACAATGAAAAAAAGACAATGAACTGAGCTTAGAAGAGTTAAAAAAATCAGAGTATAAGAACATAACTTTTATTGTAAAATTCAAGCATCAGACGTAAATGATACTCTGAAGAAGATGCAAAATGAAAAGACGGTGAGCCAGACGATAAATCAATTGAAGTATGAAAATGTTTAAGGAATAAAAGACTTTTTGACTTGCATGTTTTTTCAATAAGATACTGAAGACAAAGAGTATGTCGGGACAACAAAGAAAAAACATTTTGGTACCTTTGAATAAGAAAAAGAAGGTATACAAAATTGTGATAATTACAAAAGAATTAAATTAATGCATCATACCATGAAACGATAAGAATGAGTGATATAGAGAAGAGTAAGACGAGAAACTAGTATCTCAGAGAATCAATTTGGATTTAGGACAGGGCGATCGACCATGAAAGTTACATATTTCTAGAGTAGACTCATTAACAACTATTGAGAAAAAACAAGATTTGCATATATTGTTTATCAATCTTGAGAAGACTTATTATAAGGTTCCAAAGAGAGGTCTTATGGAAAAATTTAGAACATAAAGACGTAAATGTATCAAACATTGACGTAATCAAAGATATATACACAAATTTAGTAACGAGTGCGAGGACATCAATTGGCTTACACAGAAATTTTCTGTCACTGTTGGCTTACATCAAGGGTCAGTTTAAGCCCTTATTTATTTACCATTGTCTTAGATGAGCTCACCGGACATATCCAATAAGAAATAACTTGGTGTTTATTGTTTGCAAATGATATTATTTTCGTCGATGAGACACGCAAGGGTGCAAATGTGAAACTTGAATCTTGGCAAGGCATTTTAGGAAAAAAAAAGGTTTTACGTTGAACCAAACAAAAAACAGAGTATATGAAGCTTAAATTTAGTAGCACAAAAAGGGCGTCTGACTTTGCCATTAAGTTGGGTGACCAGGATATTTCTCGCAATGAGTGCTTTAAATATTTGGGATCGATAGTTCTAAACGATGGAGGTGTAAATAAAGATGTGATGCATAAAATCCAAGCAGGTTGGTTAAAGTGGAAAGGCGTGTCTGGAATCTTATGTGATATTAAACTAATTAAAGTACCATTAAAATTTAAAGACAGATTTTATTGTACTGCAATTAGACTAGCAATGCACTACGATTCTAAGTGTTGGACAATGAATTATGTACATGAGCAAAAAAAATGAGAGTTGCAGAGATGTGAATGCTTAGGTGGACGTGTGGACATACGAGACTAGATAGAATTAGGAATGAATATATCAGAGATAAGACAGGAGTGACACTAATTATAAAAAAGATGCGAGAAGCTCGATTAAGATGGTTTAAACACAATCAAAGGAGACCATTAGAGGCACCTATTAGGTGTTGTGAAAGTTTAACTACTAGGCATGTTACACTTGGGAGGGGTAGACCAAAAAAGACTTGGAATGAAATTATAAGAAAAGACAATGTATTTATGCATTAATGAGATTATAACTAAAGATAGAGCGCAATGGCGACGACTGATCCATATAGCCAACCCCACTATGGTGGGATAAAGGCTTGAGTGTTGTTGTATAAAAAGTTGTAAAAATTGTACTAAAAAGGGGATAAAATCAAAAAGATGAATGTTTCACCAAATAGTATTTTTCTTTATATATCTTTATTATATAAAACAATAGTGCTATCTTGAAGCACAACGTCAAACGCATCTGGACCGTCCGATCTCCAGGAAATCATATCTGGTCATTGGATCTCAAAAACGGGCCTGCAAATATCCAGATTTCCAAAAGGCCGCACTGTTCACAGCCTCCAAAATCCTGATACCCAATCCCGCACTCCCGTCTCTTCACTGCCTCACCCCGCCGCCGCCGCCGGCCTGCCCCGCTCCCACTGACGGGTTCGCCGGAGGCCAGCGAACCCGTCGGGGGTTGTCCGGCGGCGAGCGGGCAGGGCCACCGCCGGCGGTGGCCCTGCCCGCTCGCCGCCGAACAACCCCCGGCGGTGGTGGGTTCCGGGCAGGCCGGCGGCAGAGAATGCCGCCGCGTGAGCAGGCGGAAGCGGAGGGGGGATTTAGCGTTTTTTTTTTTCATTTTTTATTAATTATATAATTTATTAAATTATAATAAGTAATTTATTTATAATTTATAAAATTATTAAATTTCTATTAAAATTTTTATTAAAAGCTGGGGGGGCGGGCGAAGTCCGCAGCGACGCATCGAGAACGGGCGGAGCCCGTTCGAAGATTCTAGTATATATATATATATATATATATATATATATATATATATATATATATATATATATATATATATATATATATATATATATATATATATATATATATATATATATACGAGAGACAGACATGGGGCTCCGCCATTATGGCCAACCGCGACAGTACCCCGATCGTGATCGACATAGGGATCTATCTTGTTCAATTAATTAATGTAGCTTAAAATAAAGACACTATTAATTAATTAATGTGAAAAATAGTTATACACTATTTTTCAATTTTTGTTAAAAAATCTCCATCCTGATTAATTGATGTCAAATCAACTTTAATAAGGTTGATGCGTTTAATGGTAACTTCTCAAAAATACCATTGACATGCTTAATGATAACCTTTCTCGAAAATACTGCTGACATGCCTAATGAACCCCTTCCTCGAAAATATCGCGCACATGCCTAACGACAGCCTACCATAGTAGGTATAAATGCTCTACTAAATACTTTTTGAATTTTATGGATCTTCATCATTAGTTTTAATTTAGTGATAAAGTGTAATTACTTAAATAGGCATTGTATTTTAAATTTTTTTGAAATATATTATAATATATGTTATTATTTTTTGAAAGAGCATGAGGCTATATTTGACAATTTTAAATGTTTCACCAAAGGTAACTTTTTCCTTTTAATATATATATAAATATATATATCAATGTTTTAAATATCGGATTGTGTTTTTAAATGTCGGATGTCGGAAGTCCGAGACATGTCGGCGATATTTTAAAATATCGAATTTTCATGTTTTATAAATAAATTTTTTATTTTTATGTATACTAACTATAAATATATGTTATAGAAATAAAAAACGAATACAGCAAATAGATAAAAAATGAGATATTTATATTACAAAATAAATTCGAATAGTATCTAAGATAAAATATTACTTACAAATACAAAATGATACATTATAAAATATATTTAATAGTATACAATAATTTTATTTTGATAACAATAAGTTTATTGCAAATAAAACAGATTTAAAAGTTAAAAATCCTTAATTAATTATAAGTTTTTCAAATTTATAAATTTATATTTAAAACATGTGAACAATCAACTAATAAATATATTAAATATTTTCATATTTTTTGAAATATGAAATTAAAAAATTGTGAAACAATTATATAAAATTGGTTGTAAGAATAAAACATTAAAAACCGAAATAATAAGTCTAATCGATTTAAACATACATAATATAATATATATAGGCGATTTAAACATATGTTGCTAGTCAGCTAATAACACAGAATAAAATAGCGGACGATATATTTAAAAGTCGTGTTGGCCGATATATCGAAAAAATCTGTCTATATTTTACAAAAGGCCATAATCTATTTTTTTAAAAAAAACATATCGTTTTGTCCTAAAAATGACATGTCTGGAGACATGTCGAAGGACATTTAAAACAATGATATATATATATATCTTTATTATATAATACAATATGCATATTTGGATCACACCATGAATCTCATCTGGACCGTCCGATCAAGCTCCATCAAATACGGGCCGTTGGATTCAAAGCAGGAGGTCTGCCAATAACAAAATCTACTTTTAAAACACTGTTCAAAAGCCAAAAAAACCCGATAGCCATGTTTCCCTCCCGCTCACTCACGGTCTCACCCCCGCCGCCGCCGGCGGAGCCGCCGGCGGCCTGCCCGGCCCCCACCGGCGGGTTCGCCGGCCTCCGGCGAACCCGCCGGGGGTTGTCCGGCGGCGAGCGGGCAGGGCCACCGCCGGCGGTGGCCCTGCCCGTGAGCTCCAGTTTTGGAGCTCACGGGCAGGGCCACCGCCGGCGGTGGCCCTGCCCGCTCGCCGCCGGACAACCCCCGGCGGGTTCGCCGGAGGCCGGCGAACCCGCCGGTGGGGGCCGGGCAGGCCGCCGGCGGCTCCGCCGCCGGCGGCAGTGGCAGCAGCGAGGCGGAGGCGGACGGGCCAGAATTTTCGATTTTTTTTTTTTTCATTTTTTTTATTAAAAAAATTCTAATTAAATTATAATTAAATTTTCTGTTTTATTTTTTATATCATTTATTTTTTATTTTTTATTAATTAAATTATTATTAAATTATAATTATATAATTTGATTTTTTATAATTTGCTCGGCGGAAGGGCGGGCTTCGCGGTGGCTGGCGAAGCCCGCCGCGGGACGGGCTTTCATTTTTTTTGTTTTTTTATTAAATCAATTGTTATTCGATTATAATTATATTATTTGATTTTTTATAATTTGGCCGGCGGAAGGACGGGTTTCGCCGGGGCGGGCGAAGCCCGCCGCGGGGCGGGCGAAGCCCGCTTGGTTGCGGGCGAAGCCCGCTTGGTTGCGGGCGAAGCCCGCTTGGTTGCGGGCGAAGCCCGCAGCGACGCATCGAGAACGGGCGGAGCCCGTTCGAAGATGCTAGTATATATATATATATATATATATATATATATATATATATATATATATATATATATATATATATATATATTGGGGGTTCTATGTTCTTCAAAGGGATCTCTTACTTTTTGAGAGTTTATTTTGTATCATTCTACTGGTCCATTTTCTTATATTCTTTCTTTTATGAAATAGATGGATTTGCAAATAGAAGAGGTAGTGCCATGACCAAACCATAAATTTAAGCAATCATTGATCCTTTATTTAGATTGCAACAAAAATCAAATTGTTGGGAGTAACATATTAAAGCCATCTCTTTTTTCGTCATTATATGGATCATTGTCGTCATAAATTAAGACATGTTTGGCTACTATCGAGGTAATCTGTATTGATGAAATAAAAATAACTGATCTATGACAATAATGAAACTCCCCAAATAACTGATCTTCCTTTTTTGACCATTTATCAAATTTGAAAAGGCATCAGAAGCAACAATTTGATCCTTTTATTTCTCGAACTTAGTGATTTATGAATTGGGATCAATATAGATGTCAATGGTTCAACTAGAGGATTTCTAGGAACATTTGGAACACTTGTTTCTAAACAGAAGATCCTTTTCAAGTAATTAAAGAGATTTATACGAGAAAACAAAAGTAAACGAATTATTGCTTGAGATTCAAAAGATTAAGGTACGTGAAGTCATTTGATCCCCACCATGATCTTCATGGAACCCCTTACAAACTAATGTGTATAAACAAATGGTATGTCCTTCCACTACAACGGGTTTCTTTATTCTTTTGAGAAGTACTTCTTTTGTTTCAACAAATGAAGTAGTAACAATTTTGAGAAGTTTCTTTTTAAGTGGATAATTGAACATCAAGTATGGCTTATAATAATCTACCCTATAGAGGGTATGATGATTTGTTCGTTGAATGAGGTGTTAATTTACCTACTAGATTATATCACCTGTCAAAATCTACTTATCAGAGTTCATTGTGGAAAGAACTGAGGAACATGAAAAATGGACAGAATTTTTTAACTACTACTTTGTATCAACAATGGCTCTAAAAGAGTATCTAATCATGAGATGATCATCTTACGGTGATGCTTTTGTCAACTGATACTCTTATTAGTTACAACACATGTACTTTATGAAGGATAATAATCAACTATGCAGCATTTACATTAATAATTCAAGTATTGTATGCAACTATACATAATTAGCCTAGTATTGTATACATAATTAGCCTTATCCTTTGTATAACTACCCACAACAACGAAATGGCAGAATGAATTTGTTTATCATAAAGAGATTCGTTTGGATCATAAATTTAGAGTATGACAACCCCTGAGAATCACATCGTCTCATACTTAGCCATACTGCAATGTGCTTCTCTAGTACCACAGGTCTCCATTTCGGTGTTCCTCTTGTATTTGGTAATAATTGCTTGGCTAGTGTTGTTTCTATATACTATAGTTGGGAGATTTTTTATGCCTCTTTCCTCTAGACTATATTGAGAAAATTATAAAACTACAAACTTTTGACTATCTACAAATAAACATAAATTAGTGGCCACCTTCATTCTTTTCGTGGCTGCATGAAAGAGTGGAACTCATCCATTGATTGACCATGCAACGGTTAGAACTTCCACCCTCTGTGACCACCTCCCTTGCATTCTCAAGACTGGGGCTTCACTGCACAACCAGCTTACATTGAGGATTCTGGGAGCCTGACTTCTTGCTGACAGTTCTTCTCTGTGCAATTGCTTTGATCTTGCAATTTGCTTTCTGTGGTCTTCCTCGCAGCTCCGGCTGCTGCACTTATTATCACAAAAATACTAACTCACATGGAAATGTAAAGCGTCCAAGCCTCTGTGCAATTGCTTTGATCTTGCAATTTGCTTTCTGTGGTCTTCCTCGCAGCTCCGGCTGCTGTACTTATTATCACAAAAATACTAACTCACATAGAAAGGTAAAGCGTCCAAGCCTATGCCACTGCATGGATTGAACAGCAAAATAAGTGCCTAATCCAGCTTGAACAGGGTAATCCTGAATTGAGGCCACATGCAACATTAGCTGAATACTGCATGGGATTTTATTTATTCTACAAAACAGAATCTCCTAAACTCTATCCATGATCATGCATCATCATTGGAGCATCAACTAACTGATTGCTGAAATCATAGGTACATAAAGATGCAGCTACTTCAATTCAATTCATGTAAAAGTTATATAACATTCTGCAGGAATTCCCTATACTTAGCAAACTTGACACAACCATTTATGGGCATCCTGAATCAGCAATCACAGAGCAAATTATCGAACAAGGAATCAAGGGAGAAATGACTGCAAGAGAAGTAGGCTACTCTGCACAGATTTGATGTGTATTTTATTGAATACACACACACAAACATACAAATATATATGTTTTTAAAACATATTTTGCTTCTATAAATGTGTCCAGGCAGCGGAGAGAAAGAGGCTGTTCATGTTAGACTACCACGACTTATTTCTTCCCTATGTTCACAAAGTTAGAGAATTGCAGGGCACCACCTTGTACGGTTCCAGGACAGTCTTCTTCCTCAAGAGCGATGGCACGCTGACGCCGATCGCGATCGAACTCCATTGCCCGCAATCCACACAGAGTTCCCAATGGAAGCAAGTGTTCACTCCAAGCTCAGATGCTACGACTAATTGGTTATGGAGATTTGCTAAGGCTCATGTTTGCGCTCATGACTCTGGCCACCATGAGCTCATTTCACATTGGTAATGACATCTTTATTACTATTTTAAGAATATAATCCCACATCCAGTCCCTCTCTAGCTAATATGGTATCATAGTAGGCCGAGTTTAGTGGCCCGCACTTATGTCACATACTAGAGCTTAAAGTCTTACACGTGAGAGGGCATACTTAGAATATAGTCTATATCAAGAAACTTGTGTAGCATTATGTATTTAGGTTCTGTTTATAAGAGTTGCGATGCCTGACGGTGCCGAGGTAGGAAATTAACAGCCGGAACACACCTGAGGTGACACCAGTGTAACCTTTGGGGACTAAAATTCTGTTTTGGGGGGGTCAGGGCATTCATGATTGGTAATGCTTAAACTCATCTAAATGTAAGCAATTGCTTTATAGCCAAAAAAGCAAACCACAACTATTCAATTGTCACATGAGTTTCTGCCACTGCTTTCCTAATAGCCACCCCTCTCCCAAAAAGTCTTCATATATATATATTTTTTGGGTCATTCAGCTACAAGCAATTAACTTTAAGTTGAATGGTTAGATTCTAATATATTTTGACAAATTGAGAAAGACTATATTAATGGTGGTATTGCAGGTTGAGAACTCACTGCTGCGTCGAGCCGTACATCATCGCCGGCAACAGGCAGCTGAGCACGATGCACCCGATCTACAAACTTCTGCATCCTCACTTTCGGTACACGATGGAGATTAACGGCCTCGCGCGCGGGTATCTGATCAATGCTGGAGGAATCATCGAGTCGTCGTTCTCCACCCTAAAGTATGCAATGGAGCTCAGCTCAGCCGCCTACCATCAACAATGGCGATTTGACATGGAGGGCCTGCCTGCAGATTTAATCAAGAGGTTGAAATTCATCAGCCCTCTCTTCTACCAGACTTTTGCCTATATTCACTATTTACTGAAAGATTTGAACTACCGATTTAACATTTTCTGAAAATTCGAGCAGAGGAATGGCGGAAGAAGATCCAGAGGCGGAATATGGATTGAGGCTGGCCATATCCGACTACCCTTTCGCCGCCGATGGCCTCCTCATCTGGTCTGCAATATCCAACTGGGTCTCGGCCTACGTCAATCACTACTACCCTGAGCCATCCATGGTCGCCGGCGACACTGAACTCCAAGCCTTCTGGGCCGAGGTTGTCACCCGCGGTCACGCCGACAAGAAGGACGAACCCTGGTGGCCAAAACTGACGGATGCGCGCAGCTTAGCCGGTGTGCTCACAACAATCATATGGGTGGCCTCTGCGCATCACGCCGCCGTCAATTTCGGGCAATATCACTACGGAGGGTACTTCCCCAATCGCCCCACCATCGCACGAACACCGATGCCAACCGAACCCGACGTCTCCGGCGGCAGCGAAAGGCTCGAGGAGTTTCTGAAGAAGCCGGAGGCGGCCTTAATGGAGTGCTTTCCCTCGCAGATTCAGGCGGCGTTGGTGATGGCGGTGGTTGATCTGCTTTCGAGCCATTCGCCGGACGAGGAGTACCTGGGGGATGCGGCGGACGCGGCGTGGGAGGAAGAAGCGGCGGTGAGGGCGGCGTTCGATAGATATAAAGAGAGGTTGAGGGAGATTGAGGTGATTATCGACGGGAGAAATGGGGACATGGCACTGAGAAATCGGACGGGCGCCGGCGTTCTGCCCTATGAGTTCATGAAGCCCTTCTCGGGGCCGGGGGTGACCGGCCGTGGGATCCCAAACAGCACTTCCATCTGAGACTTGTACGGGACATACAGCTATTTTAGAGTAAATTTATGTGCAAACCGGTTTTTGGCTAGGTGCAAACCGCTATTTCAAAAAAAACTGTCAGAACAGCTAGGTGCAGACCGGTTTTACGGGTTCACAAGTATTCCTGGTTTTTTAGTTTGGTTTGCACTTAACGTGGTTTGCACGTAGCCAAACTTGGTTTGCACATAACAGCACCCCTATTTATTCAATATTGCAAAATGCATTTTCCAATAATCCAATTAAGCCTCTGTTTGGCATGTTGGTGGCGGTCACGGGGTTTAGGCTTCGTTTGGTTTAGCAGTGGCGGGTCGATTCGGCGGATCGAAACGAAGTGTTCGAATCGGAGGGGGGAGGTGGCTGCTCCAAACGGAGCTTTTTGAGGCATTTCTCAAGACAGGCGGGTGGAAACGGAGCAAACGCCGCCGGAGATTCATTTGTTTACCCTCCTTCCAGCAGCGTTTGACCAATACAAAGGAGTGAAACGCTAAACCAAATGAAGGTTAAATTGTCATTCATTAACGTCCATCTAATTAACTTCATCAACTTTTATGTTCAAAGGAATTATGTTTGTTAGGTGATTCTTAATAAATGACAGTTTAACACATACGTTTACAACCACCTTACCAGATGGAGCTTAGAAATAGACTGTCACATTGCATTTTTAAGGGGGTGCATTTTACCAAGACCTTATAATTTGATGGTGTATCTTCTCAATTACAAACTATTTCATTTTAGACTTGTTAGGGATGAGATCCATATTTAAAAGGATGAGTGTGCACATAACCACATCCTTCATGATCTCCACCAAAATTAGTGGGATCATGGGTGTGACTGCACGCGCGATCACCGCGCCCAATCCCTCTGCACGTCGATCTCATCACGCATGACGCCAGAACCACCCGTGCACGCCGAAGATGGCGGCCAAGCAAGCCGCCGACGCACGACCGAAGAGGCGGCCGGGCCGGGCTCCCTTCCTTGGCCCCGGCTGTGTAGGCGGTCGAGTCGGCCGCCCCTCCCCGGCCGCCGGAGCGCGGCCGAAGGGGCGGCCCGACCGGTCGCCCCACCTCAGCCCCCGACGAGCCGCCTAGAGGGCGGCCGAGCCGGCCTCCCCTCCTCGACCGCCGGCGCGTGGGCGAGGAGGCGGTCAGGCCCGCCGCCCCTCCTCGGCCGTTGACGCGCCGCTGACGCGCCGCTGAGGAAGCGGCCAATCCGGTCGCCCCTCCTCGGCTTGGCCAACCCCTAGTTGCTCATCACCAACACATCCGGACGGCCTCCTCCCGCAAGCGTAATCCCAACCCTAACCCCTCTTGGTCGGCCAAGAGGAGTGGGAGGTCGGCAAAGGAGATAGAGGCTCAGTTTTTCCCCCTTACAGGCGGCGGCCGGGTCAGAGGGAGGAGGCGGGGCTCCGGCAGCGGCAGCGAGGGAGAGGAAAGTTGGGGTTCTGTTCCTCCTTCCAGCGAAGACAGGAGAGAGAAGGACGAGCTCGGCCCCTTCCAGCTGCGACGGGAGAGAGGGACGGGCTGGGGAAGTGACGACGAGGGAGAAAGATCGGGAGAGGAGTCGTCGGGCTCTGCTGCGCGTGAGAGAAAAAAGCCGAGAGAGGGAGAGAGAAAGATCGGGAGAGGGAGGGGGAAACGGCGGCTCGGGTTGTGAGAGAAGGGATGTGATGCAGGCCCAAGGTTTCGACAGATTAAACTACGCATTCTTCTGTTCGACAATTTAATTAAATATCTAGTGCGTGGTTTCTCTACTTAGTACTATCAAATACTCAAACATTAAGAGGCAAAAATTCCACAACCATCAACGCAAAGGGACGCAACCCCTATTATAGATTGAACAAGGGCTATAGGCCAATGTTCGCTCAAGCGAAAAGGACCCACACGATCCGGACAGTTAGCTATTCAAATTAGATTATGCGCAAGCAATTCACAATTTCAATAAAGAAAGTTGCAGGCTAAATTAGTGATTAAAATGAAGTCCTAATTTCAATCCCAAATTAATTAAAATGAGGGTTTACCAAATCACTTGAGCACAAGGAGAAATCAAAGGTGATGAACCCGATTTCTTCAAGTGTTCACGAGATCTACCCGCTCCAAGTTATATGAAAAATATTCGGGAAATATATGCTTGGAAATTTAGATTTTATTAAACGCTAATTTCAATATAAATCCGGACTAAAAAACTAGCCTTCTAATTCCACCAAAACCTCACAAAATAAGTTAGAAGAAATCACACAAAGAGGTGTAGGAATCGTTACCCAAATCCCAGGAAAACCTTCCACAGAGATGAGTGGAGGAACACACGTTGACAGTGGTATATTCTCTATTTCCACGTAGAAATCCTCGGATCCGCACCGGACGATGAAGACGCTCGCTGTTTTTCTCCTTTTGACAAACCCTTGGAGAGGGAGGAGGAGGAGGAGGGGAGGGGGAAGGTGGTCGAGCCACTAAGAGTCGGAGAGATAGAAGGCCGGCTGCCAAGAGAGAAGAGAAAGGGGGAGAATTTCTCAAAGAGGAAGGAGAAAGGAGGGGGAAAATTCAAAATTTGAATTCTTAGAATTTCTTTCTTTCATTCTCTAATTATTCTTTCATAACCATGACTATATATAGCCTACACCACTCAATCATCACCCATTCAAAATTCAAAATTCAAAAAGAAATTATGATGGTTATATGCACCCATTATAATACATGAAATGAAAATGCAATACATGAAATTAAATAATTCACTAACTAAATAAAATGCATGAAATAAAGTAATTTTAAAATAGATTGCTAAAATAAAAAATGATAAAATATATAATTATAATTATGTAATTTATAATTATATATTTTATTTATTGGTGGCGGCGGACGTCGAGCAAAACATGTAGCGGTGGTGGCGTTGGCGAAGAAACATCGTGGTAGACTCTCATCTTCGAGCTTGCGGCAACGACCGTCCCAATCCACGAACTCTCGATGTCGTAGATCCACGGCCGCATCAGCATCGTCTCCATCAGGATGGATTTAGGTTTTAAAGAAAATCCTAGCCTGAATTGTTATCCGCAGACCACGCCCTCTAAAATGCACCCCAAAATTAATTTGGTTAAATTTGGGAGTTACAGCAGGCCCTGGCGAGGTCGTGGCGTAGAAAGACAGGGTCGGTGAAGGGTTTGTCCATTCGAAGCGCATGCGCAGTCTTACCTAATTTGCGCGAGTGAGGCTCGCGGATTTACTTGAAATTGATTAGGCTCCGCCGAGGAAACACAATACAATATTTAAATAAAAGTTTGTTTACACAAGTATGGACTTGCGGCTTTTACAATAGTTAGTCGAAAAAATAGCAGTTGAATGAGCACGGAGAGTAAAAAGTTATGATTCATGGGGAAAAAGCGCCGAGACCAGGTTTGAAAACGTCCAAAAGTGATTGTTGGAGAATTGCGGTGTGATCGGAATCAGTCTGAATGATAACGAACTGCATATCATAGGTTGTTTATTCAGGCTTTTTTCCGAGAGTGACAGGAAGAATGATGGTGCCTATGATCGACGTTGGAGAGTTCCCCGAGATGTGTGCGCTAGCTGACCTTAGAGTGAGGTCGGCAACTGTAAGATTTAGCTGAAGCAGTGTTGATAGAAACAATACGTTCATTGTAATCTCTTGTCTACCAAGATTTGGCTTAACTTGGTTGACGGTTCGTCGATGCCGATGGTTATGCTTCTCATGTTCTGAGCAGGAGGCTGCTTCTCTTTCGATAAGAATTGATCAACTGCTCCCAAAACTGGCGAGTCGCTGAATTTCTTCCTTCAGTTGATTGCATTTGTCGGTGTTGTGGCCCAGCCCCTGGTGATATTCACAATACTTCGATAGATTTCCTCGACCTCGGGCGAGCGGCCTAGTCTTATGCAATGTCGTGTGATTGCGAATTGCTTGGAAGATATTGACATGGGGGGTGTTAAGTGGCGTGAACTTTGAAGAGATGAGACTCCTTTGTTTGCAGTATTTGTACGTTGGTTGCAGTTCCTTTTAGAAATCCGGTGTCAATTGCTCTCCTTGTTTCCTCTTTTAGCGTTTGTGGGTTTCATCTGTCATAAATTTCCGACAAAGAGATTGGACAGTTCAGTAAGTGTTTATCTTCTTTCTCTGCAGAGAATGAAACAAGCTCGAGCTTGCCTTTTCAGCGTTGTCGGAAATGTTTGGGCCACGAGTTGATCGAGGCTGTGTGAGTATACAGAGTCGGCGCCCGACCGCCCTCTTGAGCCGCCGCCGGCGGTCCAAGGGCGTGGTCGATGGCCGCCCCACTTGGCCGCGCGTCGGAGGTCGAAGGCGGAAGGAGGGGGCGGCCGGCGACGGGAGGGCGTCGACTAGCCCGGCGCCGGCGAGGCTGGCGTCGATGGCAGTTCAGGAGGTTACGCAGATTGGATCGGTGCGCGGTGGGATCGGGCATGGCGATCGCGCGCGCGGTCAAACCCATGATCCCACTCATTTAGTGGAGATCGTGGGGGGAAGGGCTACGTGCACACTAACTTTTCCATAAAGGGATTATCCCTATCATGGTGATTATAAATGATTAAGCAGTCTGGCGTTGGCTAGACGGTATTCCAATTATTTATCATTGGCAGCAGGGGCAGATTCAGAAGGGTGCCAAAGAACATCCTAATTTTTTGAATTTGTAATAAGCTGACTAAAATTTATTATTCGTAAATCAAATTCGATTATTCACAGACAAAATTAAGTTATTCACCGACCAAATTCAACTATGTGCATCACGAAATTAATTTGAAATACTTATGCAGTAATGTACTTAAAACAAAATTGTGCAGCATAATTTCTATTTTTCTGGAATGCCACTGTTCAGCTCTGCAGTTTTGATGTCCCTAATATAACAGTGCTTGCATATTTCTTGTATCATTCCTAGTGCCGCGATGAAACTTTGACCCTTTTTGTGGGGAACGGGGGTGCAAAGTGCAGAAGCTGCACTTTACAGTGCAGTGCAACCATCCAATAGCTGCGAGTGCACCACATCTCGCGCGGAGATGCGTGAACATCTCAGATTGCGATGTGATGCACTCGCAGCCGTTGAATTGTGCACTGCACCGTAAAATACAGCACACCCCCAAATCCCTTTTTTCGCTCCTCTTCTTTGAATTATTCCAGCACGCAGGAGGAGGCTTTACTAAAATGTGGAGGGATAATCCGCTAAAGAAGATAAGAATGGAGGGAATCTAGAATAATGCCATGGAGTTTGGGCCAAGGAAGCAGACAAACACTCCCATGTGGCAAAGATGTAGACCACTCCATTAATTTCAGACAAGCTTGCCGCCATTGACACCAACACAGCATGCACTCATCCTCAGCCCACACATCCTGTGCTTGCGCCCAAACCAAAACAGTGCATGCTATATTCATAATGGAGAAAGACCCATTTTTAGCAGCAGCTCTTTTTTGTTTGATCGTTTTTATTTCAGTTTTGGTGGGAGAAAAATGTTCATGCTCGAATAAGCAGTTAGGTAAATCTCCCAACCTCACCACCAACGCGCAAATAATGTAATATTTGGTCTTGTTTGAGACGGCAACCCCCTTCAGCTCTCTCTAGCCTCTGCTCTATTCTCACAGCTCCAACAAATAGACCCTATGGCAGCACAGTAGCCAGCCCAATTTGGCGGGGTCAGTGAGATGGTGAAAATTGACACTGCAACTGGACAGCATCTCTTTGGAGGAAGCAAGAGGCAGGCATAGTCTTTTACAGTCTGCTTGGTCGGGCATATTCGGTGCGGCGCGGATCTGGTGGAACTCAGATGCGAACAAGCGCATGTCCACAACATATTCACCGTCGTCGGGGAATCGGTGGGGCCAAACAGACCTTCAATGAAGCAGCGGAAGAAGTCCAGAAGCAACCGCTGGTTGAGCTCCACAAGCAACCATCACTATCTCTTTCTACAACTTCCTGCTGAATTGATCAATAGCGCTGGGATAAGAGCTAGCTGTACCAATCTGGCACTTATTAGCCAATTCAACTTATTAATTCAATTAAGTTTATCAGCGATGACTCGGTCAATTTCCATTAATAGTAGTATATAGACGGCCGCACAGAATACATAGTAATAATGGAAAAAAATTTAAAATCTCAAAATAGGGAGATCGTTGGATGGCTTTTGAATTAAATGAAGAAAACTTTCTGCCGTTGAAATCAAATCTGGAGTTACGTGCAAGTAAAGAAGAGCAAATCACAGTTATTCGAACTATTCAAAATTACGAATTCGTGAAGACTAACTAACCTACCCTTTTTGTTCTTGTGTAGCAAAAGAGGAGGAAGACTTGCTGCTTGCTATTCCTTCCAATTTTCGCACTGAATTTCCACAAGGACACCAAGAAAGAAAACAGACTATGGCTGGCTTTTTAAGGCCGCGTTAAAATAAATTTACTGTGAGAGAGTGATTCTTATTCATTACACCAAAAACTGGCGCCAGCATAGCAACCAATGAAATAGAGGCCAAATTAAAACTTATTCAATAGTCATATTTCATGCGATCCAAAATTCAAACGCATCTTCCCATTTATATACACAAATGTTACACATGTATGATGATGCGCCATCAAAGAATCCTTGCAAAAGTTGTGCAAATGAATCCAAGAATAGAGAGAGAGAGAGCTTATTGACTTGCCTTGGCTCAGAGCCCGCCCGCCCATTGTCGACTCGCTCCCCCCCTTTCCATATCGCCCCCCAGCTCCATCCAAAAGAGGATTCTTGAAAAAAAAAATCTCATTTTTCCCGCGATAAAAAGGGACGCCATCGGAGTTCACGACCATAGTTCGCTACTGCGCTGACCGCGGCAAGGTAGAATTGCACATACATTCCGGAATTGGGTAGGCCGTGACATCCTTCCCGGCTTTATCCGCCCTAAATTCGGGCTGCCCTAGAGATGCTCTGTGCAATTCCTTCACAATACTATTGAACTCTGTTTCAGAGAGCAAGGGATTCTCAAAGTAGGGCAGCATCTGGCGCTTGTTCGGCATTATAAACTTCTTGTGCCCGGCAAAAGCCCTGTGCCCCTGAATCATATGAGCCATATTTCCTCCATGGGAGGGCATGAACACATCGCTCTTCTCGCAGACCATGTAATCAATGGCTGCCAAGAGAGACGCCTTCTTTGCAAACCGATCCAGTTCGCCGGGCAAAGATAGTTTTTCCTTGTTGTACATATCAGGGAACTCTTTCCTCAGAGGCTCCAGGGCGGCTGCGCCGCCCAGCGGTTCCCCGCCAGCCCAGTATATCCTCGTATTTCTCGGCGCATCCAGTGCTTTTAGGAGCCTGGGAAATGGATTTAAAAGAACTAGGATTAAAAAAAAGATTTTGATGTTGGAATTAGGTAGTGTCTCCGCAATAGATTTGAGCAACACCTGGTGACTTCCAAAGCATTGAGGGGGCATAATCCGGCGAGCTTGCGCTCTTCGTAAGTCATGTTCGATCTCGCGGTGAGAAGCTCCGGCCGCCTCTTTCTCTCTTGGTGAATTACCTCGTCGAGCTCGCGAGTCAGTCCGGGAAGACAACCGGTTCGAACCCAGACGTCCTTCTCCATTCTAAGATGGAGGGCGAGATAGGGGCCCTTGCTTCTCATCCTCTTTGTTAGCTTGTTCCCCAGTTCTATAATGGAAGGTGCGAATCGCAAAGCTTGAAATGCAACCTGGAAAAAAATGATGGGAGAGATTAGTTTATAGAGGAATCCATGGATAAGAGAAAGGTTATATATATATATATATAGAACTGGGAATGGGGAAGAAGTAGAATGTGACCTTGCACCGTAGCTTTTGAAGATCAGAAGGAAGATCCTTTGAGAGCCTGGAATCCAATCCCCTCAGTAGCAATACACCCTCTCGGTTAAGCTGAAGAGGAAGATGCAAAAACCATGTCCAAAAGATTCAGAGTATAAATTTGAGTAGTAAAAGATGACAAGTCTATAATGCTTCGATCTATGGCTGGCCTACAATTTTCATAATTATACGCACGAAATCAGAAATAACAGAAGAAAGAAAGAAAGAAAGAGAAAGCTTACCCGACGCAGATATTTCGAACGAATCCATTGTGGAGAGACATGAAGGGGAGTCCTCTTCTCCTCTACCGGCCTTGTCATCAAATGGGTGGAAGGTAGAGATGAGAAAACCCTAACATCGTCGGCGAGCACACTTTTGAAATGATCAAGATCAAATATATCGGAGAACTCACTGCCAATAATCAAAGAAAGAAAGGATAATAAGTGGAAATAGCTTTAGAAATCAAACGAAATTAGTCAATTAAGGCAGGCAGACGACTAATCAGGAGATTGGAGAAGGAAATTTTGAATGTGAAGAATCTGAGCAGTTAGTTACCTTTCGTCGCCCCAGATGATGTTAACTTGAAGAATAGGAACGACTAGGGCTGCGCCTAAGATTCGAGCGATGACGACGGCGTCGACGATCTGGTTGCGCTGCTGGTTAAGTCCGCCAGAAACCACCACCAAGAGGTACTTCCGGCGATTCTCACGGCGAACAACCTCGCTCGCCTTCCGATACTCACCGCTGAACGCCAGGCACGGTCGGTACCCCAATCCCTTCGGTTGCCTCCAAAACTCCGCTTCCTGAGATTCTTCCTTGATCTGCAGCAGCGCTGCAGAAACCGCGGCCGCAGGTTGAGAAGGTTTCGAGTTCCCACCCTGGCTGGAAGAAATGACGCAGGGAAGAGTGGAGTAAGGGCGAAACGGGTCGAAGCGGAAGCTTATAACCAAAATCCCTAGCAGGGAGACGAGGAAGAGTAGAGCGAGGATCATGGCTCTAGGGTTTCTTGCGGCAGAAAGAATGCGGCATACCGGCGGTGGCCGCGATACTTTCTTCGGCGATAGGATCCCTTGAAAAGAAGAGGAAAGTGGGTGAACAAACTGCGAAGGTACAGCGATGTATGAGATCTGTTTCGTCTTCGATCTCGCCATGAGAAGATAATAGATAATAATGTTAGCTTCCTCTTACTCTCTCTCTCTCTCTCTCTCTCTCTCTCTCTCTCTCCTTCACTCTTTCTCTCTCTTATTAGGGTCTCTTGGCAAGACAGAAGAGAGAGAATCATGGTTCAGGGTTTTAATACGGGGACGAAGGGAAGTGGGGAAGAGGAAACGCGGGATGGCTGCTGAATAATAAATTCGCTGCCGAATTTAAAAAATAATTAAAAACGCATAAATTCTTGGCCATCATTAATAATAAATTACGATCGAGCCGTCTCTCCTAAACTGCTGGCATCCAAGGTTCCTGGGCCAGAGACGCTTTGACGTTTTCCAAACGCGGTAGCTTGCGGGGGTATTTTTGGTATACCGCGAATTCAAGAAATGCCTGTTGGCTGTTGCCTGTTCAGCTGGCAATAGTCATGCTCGTGAGTCGTGAATCATGTAACCGTACAGGTAGTAGAAAAGCTTCCGCTCCGAATTTCCGATAAACAAATCTGAAGGCAAGTCGATATTAATGGAACTTCAGGAGCGGGATTGGGCACGTTTGGTATGGCGGTGGCTGTCATGAAATCACTGTTCATATAGTAGTACATGCATGCATCTCCTCCTGCATTATTTGCATTGTCCATGGGGTTCACTCTTTAGTAGTTGGAGTACCAGATTGTGGGCTTCTTATGCTGCCTTGTCGTGAATTATTCTATAGAGCTATAATATTGAGTATTTTTTGTGAACTATTTAGCAGATTTTTGTATGTTCAAGCAGAGACATCTTTCAAAATCTCTTGGGTGTACGATGAGACCTCTAGGAATCACCTCCGCCTTCATTCTTTCCGGTTGTTGCGGACTAATTCGGCGTCCCGGTCGGACCGGAATAAACTGGACCGCCTCAGCTCTCGGGACGGTCGAGCGCGCACATAGTAAATGAAAAGAGATAGTTGACGCAATATGTTTTAACGTGGAAAAACCCTTCAACTGGGTAAAAAAACCACGTGGCTGGATCTGTGTCGGTCAAAGTCCACTATCAGATTGCGGTTATAATGTGTTTGGAGAATCGAGGGCGACATGCCTCTCCTTGTTACAACTTGGAGGTGAGAGAGAATTTCTGACTCGCAACGGGCAACAGGCTGCGCCGAGGGAGTTCTGGATGCAAACTTGGTTGCTGGTGTGCTTGAGCGTTGGTGGTGGTCTTCTTCTTCCCTTCTCCGCGCACTTGGGAACCTGGGTGTTGAAACCGGAATCCGGCCTCTTGTGGAGTTCGACCCTCGGGGAAGGGGTGGTCTCGCGCCTACTTTGCTCCTGCAAGAAAAACAACGAAAGAGACAAGAAAGAACAGACCCAAGGGCTCGGCAGGGAGGTCCCACCACAAACCCGGAAGATCTCTGAGCGCTTTCCCTCCTTAGCCAGAAGCCGAGCTAAGGTACTCTCAGAGAACACTTGGAAACGAGAGTAAGGAGGCACTGAAAGCGTCCCCTCTGAGGTACCTCTTGGGTCTTATTTATAGCTTTTTGGAACCTGAACTGTCAATAACCAAAATAACTGACCTGAAAATACCAAAAGGCCATTAGCTGGGTCTGCCAACAGCCAAACTCCGCTGTTCTGATGGGCTATGCACAGTCCAACCTGGTCTGCCAACAGCGAGACTCCGCTGTCCTGAGTAGCTATTCGCACCCACGGGGAGTCAGCTCGCCCCCAATCCTCCTTCTCGGGAGGCGGGCGCGACCTGACTTCAGCTGCCCGCCCATGCTCCCTGGGCGAGCGCGAGCCGGGGGTCGCGACCTGCCTTGCTTCTACCGGGGCGGACTGGCGGCCAGGTCGCGTGACGAGGCGGACCGGCGGCCACAGCGACTCTCGATCGGCTCTCCAGTCGCGGGTCGCAAAACTCATCTGCTTTGGCCAAGGACTCTTCGTGCGACCCGCTTGCTCGCCTTGTCGGCTCGCTCGCCTGAAATGGGCGGGAGCGGGCCAGCCCTTCTGCCGTATATCTGTTTGTCGCTCGGATGCGGGCCGCGGGGCAAGGTCTGCTCGCCTCCCTGGTGGGACCCGCTCGCCGGACACGGGGTTGTACACAATCCCCGCTCTTTTTGAGCTTGATTCAAGCTCGGAAAGAATCATCCAACCCGCGTGTTCGGCGAGTGCTTGTGCTGAGCTGGCAGGGAATCTTCTGGTGGGCCCCCACTGTCCGGCTATAAATATACCGCTGAGCCCAGGAGGGGGGCTCCCCAGATCCCCTCATTTTTCTTGAACAGACTGGTCTCTTGATGCCAGTCAGCGAAGAGGTGCGAGCTCGCCTGGCGGCAGCGGGCCTGAAGACTCAGGAGGAGACACTCGAGGACGCCCCTTGGCTAGCGCGTAGGTCTCCCGACCCTCTCTTTAGGCCGGCGAAGGGAAAGATCGTTAGGCGGTCTCTGGCGGGTGAATGTCCGGGCTCCAGCTCGGCGGCGGCTGTTGAGGTCGTCCCTGGGGTACGTGACCTTCCGCGGATTATCGCTGTACCTCTGACCTTTTGTTTTGCAGGCGATTCCTCGTGAAGAGGTGGGGAACGGGGGAGAGGATCGCCCCCCTTGCTTGTCGCCTGAGAAGGTCGCTAGTTCCCCAGGTCTGGACCGCCCACCTCCGGAAACCCCCCGCCCGCCGGCTTCCCACGGACTGGGAAAATCTCTTGAGACCCTCGAGGGAGAAACCTTTCAGGGTCGGCCGGGCTCCTCCCGCCCATCCGTCGGTGCAGGCGACGTGCCAACCCCTGGTGAGCTGATATTTACCGTTGGCTTTGTCCTTGTTCGCTCCTTCTGACTCGCCCGTTTGTAGGCTATAACAGGGCCTCCTCTGAAACTGAGACGAGCGAAGGGTATTCGCCCCCGCCCGACGTGGACAGTGTCTCTGATTACCTGGGCGACCCGACCGATGCGGTGGGGATGAAGAGGCAGGTGACGCGGCTGTTCCAGAAACACACGCTGTTGATCCAGGAGCTCGCGAAGAGGGTCGATGAAGACAAGGCCGAGACCGCGGCCCGGCTCGCGGCCTTGGAGGGACCTCCGCGCGCAGTGGAAGACGACGATGTCACTTCACCGGGCGTGCATATTGCGCGAGCCAAGGGGCATCTGAGGAGCGCCACAGAGCAGATAGGCCTGGCTGAGCGGGAGCTGTTGGCGGTTCGCGATTACCACGACCCGCGCGTGCCGCCGCGTTCGGGAACGAAGCGGCGGCACAGGTGGAAGTGGGTCGAGTACTGATCCAGCCCTCTGCCCCCCGCTCGCGGGATACCGCAGGGTTGCTGTTATTTCCAAGTTATCTTGCATTTGTAACCACCTGCGACTCTTTTTGCCCGCCTATGGGCCTAACTTGTTGCTGCTGAGGCTCATTGAAAATATCATGCTGTTTCTATTGCTTTCTGCGGGCGGGTTAAGGGAAAGGTCCGTTCTTCCCCTCGCGCTTGATCGGGGCGAGGGCGAGCCGAGGAGCTCGCCAGACGGGAGTCTCCCGTCTCGCGCGGAACCCCGTGCGGGTGCGGGTCGAGACTCGCCCGCTCAGGTCTTCCGCGGACGCGGCCGGGCGAGACCCGCGCCGGATCGACCTTTGGGGTACGGTTGCGCGCGGGGAAGTCGAACCGTCGGGCTGGTTTTTGCTATCTGCACCCCGTCTTTCGGCGGGAAGTTTCTCGCCCTTTCTCTTTCCCTATAAATAGGCCTTGCCGGCTCTTATTTCCTCACTGATTCTAAACGTCCTCTCGCTTCCTTTTTTCCCGCGAAGTACGGTTCGTGCTCGCCTTCTGGATCTGTCTCGCACGTTCGGCGGCGACTCGATGGGAATGGGCGGAGGCGGCGGCGACGTGGACGGACGAAGTAAGTGTGCCTGGACCTTCTCAGAGCACGATTTTCCTCACGATGTCATCTCTGAGCGTGAGTACCTGGATGCTCTTAGCGATCACGTGTCGTCGAGCTTCTCTGCGAGACGGCCCGGCAATGGGGAAAAGATCAACGACTTATCCAGGGATGAGCTCGCCATCCCGCTAGCTCACTTTGAGGTGGGCCTGCGACTCCCCCTGTGGCCCGAGGTGCGCCAGGTGCTGAAATACTTCGGGGTCGTCCTGGGTCAGATGACCCCGAACTCCATAGCCGTCATGGTGGGGTTCGCCTGCTTCCTGCGAGAGGAGCGAGTGGAGTTCAGCCTCGTCGTTTTCCGGAAGCTGTTTTCCTTCCGGGCGAATCGGGACGGGACCGCCTACTTCTCCAGCGCCCATCTCAAGGTGCGGGAGACAGTCAATAAGAGTCATAATTGGCTCAAGAAGTTCCTGTTCGTCAAAGGGGACTTCAGCAACGTCCCCTTCTCGCCGGTGCAGCTTAGCGAGGCGAGCTACCGGCCGCCCAGCCTAGGCGGTCATGAAGCCGATTTGTGCGCGTTCTTTGCCGGGAAGAATTTTGAGGTCGTGTACCTGCGCCGCCATCTTGACGACCTCGCCGTCGTCCCGCCAGGGGGAGGTTTGCCACTCGCCACTGTTGTACCTTACCCCTCTTTTTTCCTCTACCTCACCCCTTCTTCCTGGCAGGCGAGCGTGACATCCCTCTTCACCCCCCTTACGAGAGCGCTCGGATTCCCACCGGGGTTCTCGCCCGAGCTCAGGCTGCGGATGCCGCTCAACGTGACATCCCGTCAGTCCCGGCCAAGAAGCGGCCGGGTGGCGGACAGCCCACCCCTCCGCCGAAGGTGGCGAAGACCGCGGGTCAGCAACCCGCCGCGAGCCAAAGGAAAGGCAAGGCCCCTATGGACCCTCCGGCCGAGGGCCCTTCCCCCCCCCCCCCCCCCCCCCGCTGGTTGTTTCGACTAGTGATACCCCGGATCGGGCGGCGGGCACCTCCGCGCCGTCGGACGGGTCTCAAGCTGCTGCGAAGCCGGTGCCGAGGGGTCACCGCAACTTTGGCTATGGTGAGAGGTATCTGGACGAGCTCGGCGCTCCGCTCCTTTCGTGGGACAAGGAGTCAAATCGCGTCGCGATCTCGACATTGCTGCCGAGCTGGATGGAGCAGGACACTATCGGCGGGGAGGCCTACAACTTCTCGTTCGGCCTGTACTCGCGAGAAGACGCCGCCATCTACGACAAGGAGGCGACGCGAGTACTGGTTCACGAAAGCGCGCGGGCCCAGCTACGCGGCCTGGAGCTAGCTCACATGGTAGGGAGGCACTGTACTCAGCTGGAGCGGAACGCCACCTCCCTGAAGAAGCTGGCGGATGAGAGGGAGGAGGGCCAAAGGCTCGCTCAGGAGGACGCGAACATGCAGAGGAGGCGGGCCGACGCGGCCGAGGAGTCCCTCGCGCAGTACCTGGGCGGGGTGGTACGTATTCGCCCTGAACTACCCCCCTTCTCGTGAATATGGCTCACGACCCTTCTCCTTCCTCCTTCCAGGATGCGGCGACGGCGAGCCGGATGGGTGCCGAGATCGCCACCCTTGCTCAGGACAAAGCGGCGTTGGAGGCGCGGGTACGCGAGCTGGAGGCCGCCGCCGCTGTCCCTCCTCCAGACAGCAGGGTCTGTCCGCTCGAGCACCACTCCGACTACGACTTGGAAGTGCTGATGCAAAAGAACGCCACCAGCGCTGCGAAGTATACAATGCAAATGCTGCGACGCGCGGATCTCCTTACGAGCGAGGCGGCGGGACTCTCGGCGGAAGACGTGGTGCCGGCGCTATTTCTCCCCGTGCCGGACCCTGGGGACAAAGCCTTCCAGCCCCTTTAGGACTTCTCACCCCGGATCTCGCGTCTCCCCTGCCTTTTGACATTTATTACTTTTTAGATGTATATTATTATCTATGTTTACCTGTTTTGAGATGTACGCGCGGGCTGCGCCTATACTTCGTCTTTTTCAGCTATTGTTGTTTTTATAAATGCTCTCTCGCCCGCCTTATTTATACATTTGCTATTGCCGTGCGACGCGACCTGCCCCTGTGACCCGGCCCCGATGAGGCGGCTGCTCGCCCGCCGAGCGAGGCGAGCCAGCTCGTCCCTTGTCTGTATTGCCTAATTTCTTGCGGAGTCTCACCCGGGTCCTCGCCTCCGCTCGGCCGCCTTTCCTGGGGCTGGGGCGGCTATGTTAGACCCCTCCCCTTTTCGATAAACTTTTGTGATTCCGACATGTTGTTAACATGGTTTGAGTAGTTCCCGGCCACGCCGGCTAGGTGGGAGTCCGGGAGCGTGATTTGTTCTGGGTTGTAAGTCATCGCCATGGAGTGACTTCCGACCTTGCCAGCTAGGTGGGAGCCTGACAGCGGGATCTTCTCGAGGTCCAAACTCATTCCATCGAGTGACTTTCGTCCCTGCCAGCTAGGTGGGAGCCTGGCAGCGGGATCTTCTCGAGGCTAGGGATGACACCGAGTGACTTCCGGCCCTGCCAGCTAGGTGAGAGGCTGGCAGCGGGATCTTCTCGGGGTCCAAACTCATTCCATCGAGTGACTTCCGGCCCTGCCAGCTAGGTGGAAGCCTGATAGCGGGATCTTCTCGAGACTAGGGATGACACCGAGTGACTTCCGGCCCTGCCAGCTAGGTGAGAGCCTGGCAGCGGGATCTTCTCGGGGTCCAAACTAATTCCATCGAGTGACTTCCGGCCCTGACAGCTAGGTGGGAGCCTGGCAGCGGGATCTTCTCGAGGCTAGGGATGACACCGAGTGACTTCCGGCCCTGCCAGCTAGGTGAGAGCCTGGCAGCGGGATCTTCTCGGGGTCCAAGCTCATTCCATCGAGTGACTTCCGGCCCTGCCAGCTAGGTGGGAGCCTGGCAGCGGGATCTTCTCGAGGCTAGGGATGACACCGAGTGACTTCCGGACCTGCCAGCTAGGTGAGAGCCTGGCAGCGGGATCTTCTCGGGGTCCAAACTCATTCCATCGAGTGACTTCCGGCCCTGCCAGCTAGGTGGGAGCCTGGCAGCGGGATCTTCTCGAGGCTAGGGATGACACCGAGTGACTTCCGGCCCTGCCAGCTAGGTGAGAGCCTGGCAGCGGGATCTTCTCGGGGTCCAAACTCATTCCATCGAGTGACTTCCGGCCCTGCCAGCTAGGTGGGAGCCTGGCAGCGGGATCTTCTCGAGGCTAGGGATGACACCGAGTGACTTCCGGCCCTGCCAGCTAGGTGAGAGCCTGGCAGCGGGATCTTCTCGGGGTCCAAACTCATTCCAATCCTCTGTGCAAGCTGGCTATGGCAATTCTGGGGTGGGGGAGAAAAAGAAATTCATTATAACAAATCGTGTTGCTTACAGGTGCTTAGGGAAAAAACCTCTTCAGGTCGTCTCCACTCCAGGTGAGACTCAGGGTCTCGCCCTCTACATTTTGGAGCCGATAGCCCCCTGACTTCAAAGCTTCCTTCACAATGAATGGCCCCTCCCAGCTGGGGTTGAGCTTTCCAACGGACGCTGACCTTCCTGCCGCGTCCACCTTCTTCAGCACCAGGTCTCCTTCCGCGAACTGCTTGACCCTGACATGCTTGTCAAAGTATTTTGCTATCCTCCTTTTGACCTCCTCCTGTCGGACGGCCGAAAGGTCCCTCAACTCTTCCACCATGTCAAGGGAGAGTCTCAGCTCCCCCTCGTTCTCGGCTCTCCATTCCTCTCGGCCCTCCCTGGCCGCCCCGACTCGCGGCGTCTGGACTTCAAATTCTATGGGGAGCACCGCCTCGCACCCATGGGAGAGCTTGAAGGGGGTCTCCCCCGTGGCCGTGTTAGGGGTGGTTCTTAGGGCCCAAAGAACTGCAGGGAGCTGCTCCACCCAGCTTCCCCTCAAGTTTTCCACCTTTTTCTTGAGGAGGTTGACAATGATCTTGTTCGCAGCCTCCACCTGCCCGTTACTCCTGGGGTGGTGGACCGAGGCAAACCTGAGGTCGATTCCAAGCTGCTCGCAGAAGCTGGTGAACTCGGCACTGGCGAACTGGGGTCCGTTGTCGGTGACGATGGCCTGGGGCAGCCCATGGCGACAGATGATCTCCCCCCAGACAAAGTTCCTGATCACTTGGGAGGTCACCTTGGCCAACGCCTTCACCTCCATCCACTTCGAGAAGTAGTCGATCATCACCAGGAGGAACCTTCTCTGACCGCTGGCCTGGGGAAACGGCCCAACCAAATCCATTCCCCAGATTGCAAAGGGCCAGGGGGCCGTGATACTCTTGAGCTGTTGGGCCGGCTTTAGCTGGAGGGGGGCAAACAACTGGCACTTATGACATCTCCTTGCGAACTCCGCGGCGTCTCGGCACAGGGTGGGCCAGAAATACCCTTGCCTGACTATCCTCCCCTCCAGGGTCCGACTCCCGGAATGACTCCCGCACTCCCCGGAGTGGACTTCTTCTAAGATCCTCTGCGCCTCACCCTCGGCTACGCAGCGAGCCAGCATCCCAGAGAGGGTCTTCCTGTATAGCTGCCCGTCTTTAAGGAGGTAGTAAGCGGACTTGTGCCCCAGCTTCTTCCTGTCTATTCCCTCCGGATACTCTCCCGTGGAGAGGAAAACCACTACTGGATCCATCCACGAAGGCTGCTGATCGATCTCCATGAGCTCCCCCTCTTTGATGGAGGGGCAGAACAGGTCGGTGATGGTGCCCCCCACCCGGGGGCCATGCTTTGCTAGCTGGTCGGCCTGGTTATTCTCTCCCCTTGGTACGTGTCGGATGGAGAAGGTCTGGAAGGTCCCTATGACCCCCTTTACTTTGGCCAAGTATAACTTCAGGGCGGGCTCCCTTGCTTCGAACTCCCCGTTGATCTGGGAAGCCACCACCATGGAGTCGGTTAGGACCTCCACATCCAGCACCCCCAACTCCCTGGCCAGGCGCAGCCCCGCTATCACTGCTTCGTACTCGGCCTGGTTGTTGGTAATGGGAAAATGCACCACCACCGTCTGCTCAATCTGAGTCCCTTGAGGGCTCTCCAGAACCACTCCTACTCCAAGGGAATGCCTTCCTGAGGCTCCATCCACCCTCACCCTCCAAGGAGTCGGGCGGGTGAGCTCCTCCTCCGCTACTTCTACCACGTAGTCGGCCAGGAAGTCAGCCATCGCCTGAGCTTTGATCGAGAGCCGCGGAATGAAGGAGACATCGAACTCGCTCAGCTCCACCAACCACTTGGCCAGCCGGCTTGAATGCTCCACCCCCTCGAAGATGTTGCGGAGAGGATGATCGGTCACCACTCGGATTGAGTGTGCCTGGAAGTAAGGTCGTAGCCTCCGAGCCGAGATGATTAGTGTGAATGCAAGCTTCTCCAAGATCGGATATCGGAGCTCGACCTTCCTCAGGACCCGGCTGACGTAATAAATAGGGAGCTGCCTCTTCCCTTCTTCACGCACCAAGACGGAGCTCAAGGCCTCTGCCCCGACCCCGAGATATAAGAACAAATCCTCACCCTCCTTCGGCCCTTGTAGCAGCGGAGCCTGTGTCAACTGCGTCTTGAGGGCCTGGAACACCTCCTCGCATTCCTTGGTCCATTCGAACCTCTGGCCTCCCCTCAGCGTTTTGAAGAAGGGGGAGCACTTCTCCCCTGCCCGAGAAAGGAAGCGACTCAGCCCTCCTAGCTTCCCTGTCAACCGTTGGACCTCCTTTGCATTCCGTGGGGACCCCAGCTCCAAGATAGCCCTGACCTTGTCTGGATTCGGCTCGACCCCCGCGGGGGTGAGGAGATGCCCCAGGAACTTCCCCCGGCCGGCCCCAAAGACACACTTAAGGGGATTCAGCCGCATCTTGTATCTGCGTAGGGTGGCGAAGGTCTCTTCCAAGTCCCGGAGGTGGGAGTCCACATCCCAGCTTTTGATCATGAGGTCGTCCACGTATACCTCCAAGTTCCTTCCCCTTTGCTCCTTGAAGACAATGTCCATCATTTTTTGGTAGGTGGCCCCGACGTTCTTCAGTCCGAACGGCATCATCTTGTAGCAGTAGCAGCCGTCCCCTGTGATGAATGAGACATCCTTGATGTCCGGGGGATGCATCCTAATCTGATGGTAACCTGAAAAGGCATCTAAAAAACTCATCACAGAAAAGCCGACGGCTGAGTCAACCAGCGCGTCGATCCGAGGCAAAGGATAACAGTCCTTAGGACAAGCTTTATTAAGAGGGGAAAAATCGATACACAATCGCCAGCGGCCGTCTCCTTTTTTGACCATCACAACGTTGGAGACCCAGCCGGGGTACTGAATTTCGGACAAGAAGCCAGCCTTGAGAAGCTTCGCCACCTTCTCCCTGATGGGTTCCGCCAGCTTGTCTGTCGTGGATCTCTTTTTCTACTGAACGGGGCGTGTCCCCGGGTCCAAGTTGAGGCGGTGGCAGGCCACATCCGCGTCAACCCCCGGCATCACCGCGGTGCTCCAGGCGAAGATGTCCACATTCTTCCGGATGCACTCCAGCATCCTGCCTTGGTCCTCCGGGGTCAGCCCACCGCTGACGCGGATCTTCTCCATCCTTCCTCCCCGGGTGAGCACCTCCAGCTCCACCACTTCTTCCGCCGCCTCCAGCCTGGACCGCTCCCTCCATCCTTCGGCGTCCCCTTCCTCCGGAACGGGGACCTCTACCTCCATTTCTCCTCCCACGACCCTTACTTCAGCCACCTCCTCCAGGTCTCCTCCTGCCGCCTTCTCTGTGCAGTCCTTCACTCCCTGCTCTTCCCCTCCTGCTCCCTGCTCGACCTCCTCCATCCTCTGCCCCATCTCCTCGGCTCCCTCCTGCCAAGAGATGGTGTTCACCGCAGTGACATAGCACTCCCGTGTCACCTTTGGGTCCCCCTAACCCTGACCTGCACCCCCTCAATGTTGAACTTCAAGCACTGGTGGAAAGATGAGGGGACGCAGCGGAAGGCGCTGATCAGGGGCCTCCCGAAGATTGCGCTGTAGCTGCTGGGGGCGTCCACAATGACGAACTTGCAGTTTCGGGACTGCCCCCCCGGGTGACATGAAGGCCGACTCCTCCCTCTACTTCCTTCCTTTCTCCTGAGAACCCGAACAAGGGCCCGTCCGAGGCCAGCACCCTCTTAGCCTCCACCTGCATCGCGTCAAACGCCTTTTTGAAGACGACGTTCACGGAGCTCCCATTGTCCACGAGGATCCGAGAGACAGTGAAATTCTCGATGGCGGCCTTGATGACCAGCGCATCACAGAACGGATCCTCGTGGTCTGGCATATCACTTCTGGAGAAGGTGATCCTCTCCTCCGGGGGCGGGGTTTGGGATGTAGAGGCGACGCTCCGCCGGTACATGGTGTGGAGGCTTGCCTTGCGGGAAGCCTCGATCCCCACTCCCCCGTGGATCACTCCGATCTCTCCTCGGGTCCCGACATCAACCCGGTCTTCACAGCGATCCTCCTCCGCCCGGGGCAGTACCTCCTCGATTCTCACTTCTTGTTGCGCCTCCTCCTGCTGCTGCTGCCGTCCCCTGTTCCCTCTCATCTCCAAAAATTCCGAGCACGTGGCTGTTGCGTGCCCCTCTTCCTGATGGAAGTCGCAATAGGGCAGCTCCACCCTGAACTCTCTTCTCCTTCTCCTCATGATCCCCCTCCTTGCTCCCAAAGCTATGGCCATGGCCTCCTCCTGATCGGGGAGCCGGGGTCGGTGACCCTGCCTCCAGCCCAGTGGGTGGAACTGGTCCTGCCTCCCCTGATAGTGACCCCTTCCGAAGTACCCTCTCTGTGGCCCCTGCCCCTGCCACTCTGGTCTCCAACCCAGCCGACGGTCGGGCTCCTTACGCCCCCACCCCGGCTGCTGTCCTTGGAGCTGCCTCTGCTCCCTTTGCCTGGGCTCCCCTCTTCTCTCCTCCTGCGCTCTTCCTCCCTTCGACTCCTTCTCTTCCTCGGTGGCCCATCTGGCTAGCTTTCTTGCGAACTCCGGATTCGACGCCTCCCCTTCGACTTCTCTAGCCGCCCTCTCCATCAACTCCTCGTAGGAGAGAGGGGGAACTCTCTTCAGCTCCATTCGGAAGAACCCTTGTTGCAGGCCCAGGGTGAAGGCCATCATCAGGCTATGGCCCGGCATCTCCTGGACCTGGGTGACCTCCTCCTGAAACCGGTCCACGTAGCTCCCCAACGTCTCGTTCACACCCTGCTTTATGTGGAACAAGGACTCAGACTCCTTCTTCCTCTTCTTCGAAGTAGTGAACCTCAGCATGAATCCTCGGCGCAGGTCTTCAAAACAGTAGATGGAGCTAGCAGGGAGCTGGTGGAACCACTCCCTCGCCTTCTCTCAGAGGGTGATGGTGAAGAGACGGCACTTGAATCCGTCTGACATCTGACGGATGGAGACCACGTCTTCGAACCATTGGACGTGCTGGACCGGGTCTCCCTTCCCGGTGTAATAGGACATCTCGGGCTCCCTGAACCCTTCTGGTACTGGTGCTGAGGAAACCAGCTCGCTGAAAGGACTGCATCCCCCCACTGGGCGAGCCGGCGAATCTCGCGGACCCAGCTCGCCGAACCTGCCTCGTCTTGCCGAGCCGGGGAAATGCTCGCGCCCCGAGAGCTCGCCCCCTCGGCCTTCCTCGGCCACTTCCTTTCCAGCTCGCCGGCCAGGGGCGTCCTCGCCCAAAGAGGGGGCGGCCGCGATCTGGGCTGCCGGGGTCGAGCACTCAGCCCGCACACCGAGTGCGATCTTGACGAGGCCCAGCACCTCGTTCCTGAAGTCTTCAAACATTCCCACCGTTGCGAGAGG
Organism: Platanthera guangdongensis; assembly: GCA_039583875.1. NCBI lineage: Eukaryota > Viridiplantae > Streptophyta > Magnoliopsida > Asparagales > Orchidaceae > Platanthera > Platanthera guangdongensis. The sequence goes on along the minus strand of CM077153.1, from coordinate 302,744,135 downwards.
AGGCGGGGGCGGCGAGTCCTGCCTGTCAGATCCTTGTCCTCCCGTCATTGAGCTCGCCGAAGCTTTTCTGCACTGACCACTATCCACGCTCACCGCACCAAGATGTTGAAACCGGAATCCGGCCTCTTGTGGAGTTCGACCCTCGGGGAAGGGGTGGTCTCGCGCCTATTTTGCTCCTGCAAGAAAAACAACGAAAGAGACAAGAAAGAACAGACCCAAGGGCTCGGCAGGGAGGTCCCACCACAAACCCGGAAGATCTCTGAGCGCTTCCCCTCCTTAGCCAGAAGCCGAGATAAGGTACTCTCAGAGAACACTTGGAAACGAGAGTAAGGAGACACTGAAAGCGTCCCCTCTGAGGTACCCCTTGGGTCTTATTTATAGCTTTTTGGAACCTGAACTGCCAATAACCAAAATAACTGACCTGAAAATACCATGTAGAAACTGAACAGAGAACAAACCGAAATGGTTTTAACTGAAATTTTATTATCCGAAAAAGGTGTCTATTACAAAGGTATGTCCTCTCTTATATAGAATGGAGGAGAGATGAGAGAATACAAATAAGAGATGTGGGACTAAAAATTTACAGGACTAAACGGACTATACAAAACAAACCGCACAAGCCGCGCGGTTAGACAGCAGGGCTAACCGCACGGCTACCACCAGAGAGGAAGAGAGATTGCCAGGGTAGACCGCCAGACCGCCCGGTCTCCAAGCCGGCTGAGACAAACCGCCAGACCGCGCGGTCTTCAACCCGCCAAGACAAACCGCCAGACCACCCGGTCACCAACTTCAACACTCCCCCTCAAGCTGGAGGATATATATCGATCATGCCCAGGTTGTCGCAGATATGGAAAAAGGAAGCGGACACTGGCTTGGTGAAGACATCTGCCAACTCGTTGTCGGAAGTGACAAATGGAGTGCAAATCTGTTTCTTCAATATTTCTTCCCGAATAAAATGACAGTCGACTTCTATGTGTTTTGTTCTCTAATGAAAGACCGGATTTTTGGAAATGTGTATCGCGGCCTTATTGTCACAGAATATAGGAAGAGGATAGTTGTAAACCTCTCCTAAGTCAAGCATGAGAGCCCGCAGCCACTTCAACTCACATATAGTCGATGTCATGCTGCGATATTCCGCCTCTGCACTAGACCTGGAAATGACAGACTGTTTCTTGCTCTTCCAACTCACAAGATTGCCTCCAACAAATGTGCAGAAACCTGAAGTCGATTTGTGGTCCCCTTTGTCATCCGCATAGCTTGAATCAGAGTAAGCTTCAACTCTTAGGTGACCATTCTTCTGAAATAGGAGTCCTTTCCCTGGAGCAGCTTTAATATACTCTAATATCCTCAGAGCAGATTGTAGATGACACTCCCTCGGAGCTTGCATGAACTGGCTCACCTTGCCAACAGCATAAGAGATGTCGGGTCTAGTTACCGTGAGATATATGAGCTTGCCCACCAGACGCTGGTATCTCGTAAGATCAGAGAGAAGAGGTGAGTCATCTGTCCAAGTTTTGTCTTCTCCAGCAGCCATAGGACAACGTGCAGGTTTAACACTAGTGAGTCCTGCCTCCTTTAAAAGATCAAGAGCATACTTCCGTTGTGAAAGGACCATGGAGTTGGGCTTTCTAGAGATTTCAATCCCCAGAAAGTATTTCGGGGAGCCCATATCCTTTGTGACCAGATGTTGACGAAGGTGTTTCTTGGTCATCAATACCCCATCCTGGTCATTGCCAGTAAGAAGAATGTCATCAACATAAACCGCAAGAACAACAAGACCAGAGGCGGTTTTCCGAACAAACAAGGAGTGATCTGCTGAGCTTCTTGTAAAACCAATGGCCGCAACAATGCCACTGAACTTGTCAAACCAGGCACGAGGACTCTGCTTGAGGCCATAGATAGCCTTCTTTAGCCGGCATACCCGTGTCTCCCCCTGAGCAACATACCCCGGAGGTTGCTCTATGTAAACATCTTCCTGCAGATCACCATAGAGGAAGACATTCTTAACATCTAGCTGCGAGATGGGTCAATCCCTGTTGACAGCCACAGAGAGAAGAACCTGAATAGTGCTGAGTCGAGCCACGGGAGAGAAAGTGTCAAAGTAATCAATCCCATAAGTTTGGGTAAAACCCTTGGCAACCAGGCGAGCCTTATAACGATCCACACTGCCATCCGGGAGAAACTTCACCACGAAGACCCAGCGACAACCAACAACATCTGTGCCGAAAGGAGGCGGAACAAGGGTCCAGGTACCCCGTTCAGTGAGAGTAGCAATCTCCTCATCCATGACAACTTTCTAGTGAGGAATAGTAAGGGCCTCCTGGTAGGAACGAGGGGTGGCAGTGGCCGAGATAGCCAGTGCAAAAGCTCTGCGAGCAGGGGTAAGACAATCGTAGGAAACAACTGCAACAAGCGGGTGTTGGGTACATGCCCAACCCCTTTGCGAAGAGCAATCGGGAGATCCAGGTCAGCAGGTGCCTCAGTATCAGGAGTATCCGTGGTGGAGAGAGCTGGCCCGGGAGTAGAGAGAGATGACAGCGGAGTGGAGGGAGAAAGCGGAGTAGAGGGTGGAGATGATGAGGATGGGGAAGACGGTGGAGTGGGTAGAGAGGGTTGAACCTCAGTGGGATCAGAAGGAAGGGATGAGTTGGTATGAGAAGTAGGATCGGGAGGAGTAGAAGAGGAAGCGGGAGAGAAGTAAGATGCATTGGCAAAGAAGGTGACATCCGCAGAGACAAATTGCTTGCGGGTAACAGGGTCAAAGCAATAATATCCTTTCTGAGTGGGAGAGTAGCCCAGAAAGACACATTTGGTGGCACGTGGTGAGAGTTTATCACGGGTGGCGGCGGGAGAGTGCACAAAAGCGGTGCACCCAAAGATGTGCAGAGGAAGAGGAAAGGGATCCTTGTCCGGATAAATAATGGAGAAGGGGGTAGCACCGTGGAGAACTGTGGAGGGAAGACGATTGATGAGATAACAGGAGAGGAGGACAGCATAGCCCTAATAGGAGCGAGGAACATGCATTTGAGTCATCATAGTGCGAGCGACATCAAGGAGGTGACGGTTTTTGCGTTCCGCCACCCCATTTTGTTGTGAGGTGTAGACACAGCTGGTTTGACGAAGAACACCATGGTGAATACAAAAGGAGGAGAAGTTGTGGCTAAGATACTCCTTAGCATTGTCAGAACGAAGGAGTTTAATAGACGTATCAAACTGAGTCTTAATCATAGAATAAAAGGAGGTCCAAACAGAGAACAGCTCGGAGCGATCTTTGAGAAGATATACCCACGTACATCGAGAGAAATCATCAATGAAGGTGACAAAATAGGAACTACCCCGACCGATGGTGAGGTTAGGAGCGGGACCCCATATGTCATAGTGAACGAGGTCGAACGGACGGGAAGAGCCCCGACTTTGCGTTGGTGGGAAGGATGAGCGGTGATGTTTGCCAAGTTGACATGCATCACAGTTTAGAGGAGGATGATGAGGAGGGAGGTGTGGCAGGAGCTGTCGTAGAATTCGGGGAGGAGCATGTCCAAGGCGAAGATGCCATTGGAGAAGATCTGTAGAGGAGGAGGAGAGGACGGATAGAGCAGAAACGTTGTCGAGGAAGTATAGGCCACCACTCTCAGTCCCGGTAGCAATCGTCCGTTGGGAGTCCGGATCCTGAAAAGCACAAGAGGTAGGGGTGAATATGACAGAACACCGTAGTTGCTTGCATAAAGAAGTAACCGATAATAAATTGCACGGAAACTTGGGCACATAGAGGGTATCAGCCAAGCAGAGAGATGGAGTGACTTGAACCATGCCCGTCCCATGGACCGGAGAGGGAGATCCATCAGCAACAATGACCGGGGGCAACTGAGCATGTGTGTCAAGAAGAGAGAAACATTGAGGATTGCCTGTCATATGATTTGTTGCACCAGAGTCGATTAGCCATCTTCCGCGAGTAACAACATGAGCACTACCAGAAGAGATGACCACGGATGCGAACAGGCTGGAGGAGGGGAAGACCATGGAAGCAAGAGAGGAGCAAACCGCGACGATAAGAACAAGCCGCGAGAAGAGAAAAGAGCACCAAGCCGGGCGAACAGAAAACAGGTCGTGCGGCTAGGAAGGCCGCTACCAAGAAGTAGAGCAAAGCAGAGGGAAAGAAGTCGCACGGCCTGAAAAAGTCGGGCGAACAGAGCAGAACAAGTCGCCCGGCAAAAGATGAGGCCGGGGCGACTAGCAAGCAGGAGCGGGTAGAAGGCAACAAGAAGTAGAGCGCGGCGAATAGAGGAGATCGCGAAAACAGTTCGCGAAAAAGAAGGGGCAAGCCGCGCGAACAGGTCGCGCGGACAGACGGAGAATCAAGCGGCTAGAAAGCAGTCAAAGGCCCAGCGGGGAAGAGGTCGCGCGGACTAAGAAGGCCGAGCGAACAGAAGAGAAGAGGAGGCAAGAAGCAGCGACTACAAAAAGTCGCAGACCGGGCGAACAGAAACAGGCCGCAACGACTAGGAAGTCAGAGAGGCAAGAAGGAACCAGGAGCGCGGCGACAACGGACAGGTCGTGGCGACGAATAGCAGCAGGAGAAGAGAACCAAGGAGAAGCAAGCCGCACGAACAGGGCGGCGGACAGAAGAGAGAGCAAGCCGCAAGATAGGTCGCGGAGAGCGGAAAACAAGCCATGAGAATCAGAGAGCGCACACAATCAGGAGGAAACGACCGTGTCCTCTGATACCATGTAGAAACTGAACAGAGAACAAACCGAAATGGTTTTAACTGAAATTTTATTATCCAAAAAAGGTGTCTATTACAAAGGTATGCCCTCCCTTATATAGAATGGAGGAGAGATGAGAGAATACAAATAAGAGATGTGAGACTAAAAATTTACAGGACTAAACGGACTATACAAAACAAACCGCACAAGCCGCGCGGTTAGACAACAGGGCTAACCGCACGACTACCACCAGAGAGGAAGAGAGACTGCCAGGGTAGACCGCCAGACCGCCCGGTCTCCAAGCCGGCTGAGACCAACCGCCAGACCGCGCGGTCTTCAACCCGCCAAGACAAACCGCCAGACCGCCCGGTCACCAACTTCAACATACCAAAAGGCCCTTAGCTGGGTCTGCCAACAGCCAAACTCCGCTGTTCTGATGGGCTATGCGTAGTCCAACCTGGTCTGCCAATAGCGAGACTCCGCTGTCCTGAGTAGCTATTCGCACCCACGGGGAGTCAGCTCGCCCTCAATCCTCCTTCTCGGGAGGCGGGCGCGACCTGACTTCAGCTGCCCGCCCATACTCCCTGGGCGAGCGCGAGCCGGGGGTCGCTTCTTGACACACATGCTAAGTTGCCCCCGGTCATTGTTGCTGATGGATCTCCCTCCCCGGTCCATGGGACGGGCATGGTTCAAGTCACTCCAACTCTCTGCCTGGCTGATACCCTCTTTGTGCTCAAGTTTCCGTGCAATTTATTATCGGTTACTTCTTTATGCAAGCAACTACGGTGTTCTGTCATATTCACCCCTAGCTCTTGTGCTTTTCAGGATCCGGACTCACAACGGACGATTGCTACCGGGACTGAGAGTGGTGGCCTCTACTTCCTCGACAACGTTTCTGCTCTATCTGCCTTCTCCTCCTCCTCTACAGATCTTCTCCAATGGCATCTTCGCCTTGGACATGCTCCTCCCCGAATTCTACGCCAGCTCCTGCCGCACCTCCCTCCTCATCATCCTCCTCTAAACTGTAATGCATGTTAACTTGGCAAACATCACCGCTCATCCTTCCCACCAACGCAAAGTCGGGGCTCTTCCCGTCCGTTCGACCTCGTTCACTCTGACATATGGGGTCCCGCTCCTAACCTCACCATCGGTCGGGGTAGTTCCTATTTTGTCACCTTCATTGATGATTTCTCTCGATGTACGTGGGTATATCTTCTCAAAGATCGCTCCGAGCTGTTCTCTGTTTGGACCTCCTTTTATTCTATGGTTAAGACTCAATTTGATACGTCTATTAAACTCCTTCGTTCTGACAATACTAAGGAGTATCTTAGCCACGACTTCTCCTCTTTTTGTATTCACCATGGTGTTATTCGTCAAACAGGTTGTGTCTACACCTCACAACAAAATGGGGTGGCGGAACGCAAAAAACCGTCACCTCCTTGATGTCGCTCGCACTATGATGACTCAAATGCATGTTCCTCGCTCCTATTGGGGCTATGCTGTCCTCCTCTCCTGCTATCTCATCAATCGCCTTCCCTCCACAGTTCTCTACGGTGCTACCCCCTTCTCCATTCTTTATCCGGACAAGGATCCCTTTCCTCTTCCTCTGCACATCTTTGGGTGCACCTCTTTTGTGCACTCTCCCGCTGCTACCCGTGATAAACTCTCACCACGTGCCACCAAATGTGTCTTTCTGGGCTACTCTCCCACTCAGAAAGGATATTGCTGCTTTGACCCTGTTACCCGCAAGCAATTTGTCTCTGCGGATGTCACCTTCTTTGCCAATGCCTCTTACTTCTCTCCCGCTTCCACTTCTACTCCTCCTGATCCTACTTCTCATACCAACCCATCCATTCCCTCTGCTCCCACTGATGTTCCGCCCTCTCCACCCACTCCACCGTCTTCCCCATCCTCATTATCTCCACCCTCTACTCCGCTTTCTCCCTCCACTCTGCTGTCATCTCTCTCTACTCTCGGGCCAGCTCTCTCCACCACGGATACTCCGGATACTGAGGCACCTGCTGACCTGGATCTCCCGATTGCTCTTCGCAAAGGGGTTCGGGCCTGTACCCAACACCCGCTTGCTGCAGTTGTTTCCTACGATCGTCTTACCCCTGCTCGCAGAGCTTTTGCACTAGCTATCTCGGCCACTGCCACCCCCCGTTCCTACTAGGAGGCCCTTACTATTCCTCATTGGAAAGTTATTATGGATGAGGAGATTGCTACTCTCACTGAACGGGGTACCTGGACCCTTGTTCCTCCTCCTTTCGGCACAGATGTTGTTGGTTGTCGTTGGGTCTTCGTGGTGAAGTTTCTCCCGGATGGCAGTGTGGATCGTTATAAGGCTCGCCTGGTTGCCAAGGGTTTTACCCAAACTTATGAGATTGATTACTTTGACACTTTCTCTCCCGTGGCTCGTCTCAGCACTATTCGGGTTCTTCTCTCTGTGGCTGTCAACAGGGATTGGCCAATCTCACAGCTAGATGTTAAGAATGCCTTCCTCTATGGTGATCTGCAGGAGGATATTTACATGGAGCAACCTCCTGGGTATGTTGCTCAGGGGGAGACACGGGTATGCCGGCTAAAGAAGGCTATCTATGGCCTCAAGCAGAGTCCTCGTGCCTGGTTTGACAAGTTCAGTGGCATTGTTGCGGCCATTGGTTTTACAAGAAGCTCAGCAGATCACTCCTTGTTTGTTCGGAAAACCGCCTCTGGTCTTGTTGTTCTTGCGGTTTATGTTGATGACATTCTTCTTACTGGCGATGACCCGGATAGGGTATTGATGACCAAGAAACACCTTCGTCAACATCTGGTCACAAAGGATATGGGCTCCCCGAAATACTTTCTGGGGATTGAAATCTCTAGAAAGCCCAACTCCATGGTCCTTTCACAATGAAAGTATGCTCTTGATCTTTTAAAGGACGCAGGGCTGACTGGTGCTAAACCTGCACGTTGTCCTATGGCTGTTGGAGAAGACAAAACTTGGACAGATGACTCACCTCTTCTCTCCGATCTTACGAGATACCAGCGTCTGGTGTGCAAGCTCATATATCTCACGGTAACCAGACCCGACATCTCTTATGCTGTTGGCAAGGTGAGCCAGTTCATGCAAGCTCCGAGTGAGTGTCATCTACAATCTGCTCTGAGGATATTAGAGTATATTAAAGCTGCTCCAGGGAAAGGACTCCTATTTCAGAAAAATGGTCACCTTAGAGTTGAAGCGTACTCTGATTCAAGCTATGCTGATGACAAAGGGGACCGCAAATCGACTTCAGGTTTCTGCACATTTGTTGGAGGCAATCTTGTGAGTTGGAAGAGCAAGAAACAATCTGTCGTTTCCAGGTCTAGTGCAGAGGCGAAATATCGCAGCATGGCATCGACTACATGTGAGTTGAAGTGGTTGCGGGCTCTCATGCTTGACTTAGGAGAGGTTTACAACTATCCTCTTCCTATGTTCTGTGACAATAAGGCCGCGATACACATTTCCAAAAATCCAGTCTTTCATAAGAGAACAAAACACATAGAAGTCGACTGTCATTTTGTTCGGGAAGAAATATTGAAGAAACAGATTTGCACTCCATTTGTCACTTCCGACAACGAGTTGGCAGATGTCTTCACCAAGCCGGTGTCCGCTTCCTTTTTCCACATCTGCGACAAGCTGGGCATGATCGATATATATGCTCCAGCTTGAGGGGGAGTGTTGAAGTTGGTGACCGGGCGGTCTGGCGGTTTGTCTTGGCGGGTTGAAGACCGCGTGGTCTGGCGGTTTGTCTCAGCCGGCTTGGAGACCGGGCGGTCTGGCGGTCTACCCTGACAGTCTCTCTTCCTCTCTGGTGGTAGCCATGCGGTTAGCCCTGCTGTCTAACCGCGCGGCTTGTGCGGTTTGTTTTGTATAGTCTGCTTAGTCCTGTAAATTTTTAGTCCCGCATCTCTTATTTGTATTCTATCATCTCTCCTCCATTCTATATAAAGGAGGGCATATCTTTGTAATAGATACCTTTTTCAGATAATAAAATTTCAGTTAAAACCATTTCGGTTTGTTTTCTGTTCGGTTTCTACACACCAAAATATTGAAACCGAAAACTCGGTCTCTTGTGGAGTTCATCCTTGTGGAAGGGGTGATCGCGCACCTACTTCTCTCATGCAAGCAAAACAACAAAGGGAGTAAAGAAGAACAGACTCAAGGGCTCGGCATGGAGGACCCACCACACACCCGAAAGATTTTAGAGCGTTTCCCCTCCTTAGCCAAAGGCCGCGCTAAGGTGACCTCAAAAAGTGCTTAAAGATCAGGGAACAAGTGGGCAGCAGAAACATGCTTTCTGAGGTAACCCTTGGGTCCTATTTATAGAATTCTGAAAATGGCCTGCAAATAGCTAACTCCCGCTGTTCCAAACAGCTATGTGCAGTCCAGGTTGGCCTGCCAACAGCGTAACTCTGCTGCTCTGAAAGGCTGGGGTGGGCAGGCCAGCGGGGGTAAAATGGTAAAAATACCTCATGTCATCGGATGAGCACGGGTCTGCATGAGGGAGTAGCCTGACTCAGGAGTCTACTACTCGGCAAGGCGGCGAGCACGGGCACAGACTGCCCCTCGCGAGCTGCGAGCCCTCCAAGCTGTCATGTGGACAGATCAGCGTGTCATGAGGAACTCAGAGAGTAACTCGTCGGCAACGGCAACCCTGATCGAGGTGAGAACGACGAACGTCGAGCTCCGTTCGACGAACGCCGAACAGCTCAGTTCGTCGAACGCTGAGCTCGTAAGGTTGGCCGAAGTCGAGTGGTATGCGCCGGGCTCACCTGGGCGAGATCGAGCGGGAGCCGTGTGTGGTTTATTGCCGAGCGGCTTTTGCCCGTGTCTCTCTTGGTGTTCGCCCGAGTCTCAGAAAAAGGGGGTCGGTCGGTCTGGTTCCTGGAAACCCAACTCGCCGGATATGGGGTTGTACAACAGGGATAGAGACGATGGACATCAGGACGCATGATGGCACAATGCGCAGGCTTGAGCGGGTGCACCTAGTGCCCAAGCTGCGCAGGAATCTGATATCGCTGGGCAGACTAGACTCCAGAGGATGCAGTTTTGCGGCGAGAGGTGGAGTTCTGATGGTGATGCGAGGGCGCACCGTGCTCAAGCGAGCTATGTAGTACGGTAGTCTGTACCGGCTAATGGGGACCACGATGCGAGGTGGTGTGCCCATGATTTGTGCGGCTGACAGAGTTGATGGTCGAGGTGGTGCAGGGGATCGCCCTTCTGGTAGTCTGATTAGGCGAGTCAGATTCAGCGATTCAGCTGCGTCGACATTCAGAGGTTGAGCCTGAGCAGGGATGAGTCGACTGGAGCAGGTCGGCTAACGCCTCAGGTTCTTGAGGTGGTGTTTCATGCAGACCGTGTTACGTGCAGTGTTGCTTCGCGCAATTTGGAGAAGTCGCCTGTGAGAGGTCTCCGCCCCTCTCCTTTCGCTCTCTCTCGCTCGTGCACTCAGAGTGGCGGCCTACCTTGAGTGTTTGATGCCGGCTTTGGAGGAGATATCCGCCGGCGTTGAGAGGGTATTGCCGCCGGGCTTGGTGGAGTCTGTCGCTGGCGTTGCAGTGGACGTTCTTTGGAGTTGAGAGGAGCAGTGTCGACGGCATGCGCACGTGCAATTAGCCTCGACGGAGGTTTCTCTTCGGTGGTGGCGTTGTTCTCCGGTGGCGGCGTTGTTCTTCGGTGATGGTGTTGTTGAACGTTGGACTTCGGCGTTGAATGTTCGGTGAACCTTTTGCGTCCGCAAGGCGGATTGCAGTCCATATCTCAGATTCTCGCCGCGTATCGTACGTGTACGGTGCATCCACGACGTACTCGCCGGACGGTCACTTTTCTCTTATTTCTATTGTATTTGAATTTATATTTTGATTTATAAATTTTGTGGTTATTTTGGGTTCTTGTTTACCTGCATTATTTTATAGCTTGTGTCTGTGTGTGTACCCGATTTTACAACAAATCGGACGGTGGCCAACCTGCAAGCGGCGGCGGTGGCGGGTATTGACAAATGACAATTTAACGTACATGTTCATGACCGTCACCACCGTGGCAAACGGAGCCTATATCTCCATAACTGTTAGAGGAACTTGTAGTTCAAAGATTTTAATATTGTTTTGACGGGCGACAATCTCGCACGATCACCATTATGATGTGCCTTTTGTCCAAACTCACTAGAGCTTAAGGCTCTGCTTGGGGGGGGGATTTATTTTTTCCGATCAAGCGGTTATGCCCGCATGAACCTGACATTGCTTGACCGGTGAAAACAAGCCCCCCCCCCCCAAACGGAGCCTAAAGGCCGCGCCAAACGTACTTTATGACTTCACCAGAGCTTAAGGATTACCAAATGAATATTCAAACCATCCAATTAAGACTACTCGTCCTACACAGAGCATTCTAGCGGAAGCTTTTAAAGTTGAAAGAACCCAAATCTTAAATCCAATACATATGAATGTCCACGACCACAACCACAGGAATGAAACTCAAATACACTGAAAAGGTACATGGCCTTATGGCCTTACAGATGTTCACTTAATAAAACATGTCTTACATACATCGGCTCGCAGGCCGGCCACACATGATAAAAGTAAAAACAACTATTCTACGGCCTTCTAGGGCCAGCACAGCAACATGGGCTCCAGCCCGCTATTTGGCACCCGGCTCCGCAGCACCTGCAAGCATATTCCACCGCACGGTGGCAAACAAAGCAATGGTCAGCTAAAAGCCGACCAAATTATAACGACCCCGCCCCTAACTCGGGACGGCGGTGCTCTTTCCCTGCATAACATTAGCCCAATATAATAATAAAGCACAATTATACTATGCCACAGGTGTAGGCTCGCACGGCCAAACACACCATGCACTCAGGGCACATTAACGGTGAATCCGGTCAATTCCGTGGCTTCACCACCATCCCAAAGATGGCAACCAAGTGAGCATTTAGCCTTTCTGACCACCGTCTAAGGCTCCCGACTATGCCAACGGCCAGTCCCCGTCTTCGGGTCTCTCGCACCGAACCACATAGCCTAGGTCTGATTCCACTTGCCCGTTGCTCACGCCGCCTAGTCAATTTAAGTCCTACGCGCGGGCCAAGCTTCTCTCGGATCCCAAAGTTTCCAAACAATCACATAACCTAGTTATGTTCAAGGCCGGTTCCTAGACCGCCAAGTTAGCAGAATACGTTTCCGCTCAGTTTTCCGGGTGCGCCTTGAAGCTAACCTCCAAGGATCCCTACTGCAATCTACCGCGTAGAAACCCGAAAACCCAAAGCACGGAGTCTTCTCCGGCAAAACATATCAAATGCAACATCATCGATTCAGACAATACACGTCCGGGTAGGCTTCACACACAATGCCTATGTCCGTACTTACGATTCAGGACTCTATATGACACACAAGGGGGATTATTCACATCAACCCCAAGGAACACCACGCACTCATCGCACACTCGCAGGAGCGGGATTCCCTATGCAGAAAGAAAGAGCTTCACATGCTCAAGTTGAGAATCGTTACCCTTGAAGTCCGTTTTGGCGCCATGGAAAAACTACACCGACAGAACTCTTCGTAACGAACTTTCCTCCACGAATCCGCTCTCCGATTTCGAAACGGTGCTCCGATGCTCCGCCGGTGGCCGGAATCCTCCTTCTTCTTCCTCTTCTCTCTAACACCTTGGAAATAGAAAGCCTTGGAGAGAAATGAGGGATTAACTCTCATATTCCCGGCCTTAACAGAGCAGGAAACCATCTGGGTCGTTGGATCTTAATTAAAGAAAACGAACGGCTCAGATCCGTTCAAAAATCTCCAAACCTGGGCCGAACACGGCTTGACACACGGCCGTGTCCCAGGCCGTGTGCCACGATCCAGGCACGTTCGTCGAACACAGAAAAGACACACGGGCTCAGACACGCCCGTGTCAAACCTGACACGCCCGTGTCGGGTCTCTCGACACGCCCGTGTTCGGGGGCATGTCATGCATAACCGCCACGCCAACTGACACGAGCCAACTGTACACGGGTACTGACACGGGTAGGCACACGCCCGTGTCCAATGACACGCTCGTGTCAGCTAGCCGTGTTCCTGGCCATGTCCTTCTCGGGATGAAAACGACCAAAAACACCAGCCAGACACGGCCTTGGACACGCCCGTGTCCTAGGCCATGTACCCCTATAAGGCACCAAAAATCCTTTTTTTTCGCGACCGACTCAAATATAATTTTCGGGGCGTTACAGCAATGTTGCCCAGTACTCCATGTCGGGTAGTCCTGAGCAGAATGATGTATCCAAAAGGCGTAATCGCACCCTTAAGGAAATGATGAGGAGCATGATGAGTAGAACGAATCTTCCTGAATTTTTGTGGGGTGAGGCGCTTAAGACTGCAGCACACATTCTTAATAGAGTTCTGTCTAAGTCAGTACCAAAAACCTCTTTTGAGTTGTGGACTGGTAGACGACCCAGCCTTAATCATTTGCGTGTCTGGGGTTGTCCTGCAGAAGTCCGTTTGTACAACCCATCAGAAAGTAAGATTGCCCCTAGGTCTTGTCGTTGCTATTTCATTGGCTACCCAGATCACTCCAAGAGATTTAAGTTCTATTCCCCTTTACGAGGACCCAGAATTATGGAGTCACAAACAGCTAAATTTTTAGATTGGGATGTCGCTGATGAACCTAGTTGCTCTCGTCCTATTAGTGAAGTTGAGGAAGTTATGCCCATTAATTTATTTGTGCCCTTGATAAGAGATCCTGCGGTGCCTGAACCCGTGACGGAACAAGTGGAGGATGTGGAAGCAGTCTTACCACCGATTCCAGTTGAGGTTCCTCCTCATGTTCAGGAGGTTCATCCACCCGCCAGGAGATCCATTAGGCAGAGAAGGCCTGTAATTTCCTCAGAATATGAAGTCTATTTAGGAGAGAGTGATTATGACATCGGTTAAGTGATTGACCCAGTGACATTTAATGAAGCTGTGTCTGGGCCTCAAGTTGATCTGTGGTGGGATGCGATGAAAGACGAGATGGAGTCTATGAAGCTGAATAAAGTTTGGGAGTTGGTTGAGTTGCCCAAAGGTTGTAAGCTCATTGGTTCAAAATGGGTGTTTAAGACCAAAAAGGACTCTAAAGGAAAGGTCGAGCGGTTTAAAGCTAGACTAGTAACCAAGGGATTCACGTAGAGGGAAGGAATTGATTAGCACGAGACATTTTCTCCCGTTTCCTCTAAAGACTCTTTCAGAGTGATAATGACATTAGTAGCTCATTATGATTTGGAGCTACACCAGATGGATGTAAAGACCACATTCCTGAATGACGATCTTGCCGAGGAGGTCTATATGGTGCAGCCTGAGGGGTTCAAGTCTGGTCATTCCGACCAAATTGTATGTAAGCTTAACAAATCCCTATATGGTATGTAGCAAGCTTCTAGACAGTGGTATTTGAAATTTGATGAGATAGTTACTTCTTTTGATTTTGTAGAAAATAAGGTAGACCGTTGCATATATCTCAAGATCAGTGGGAGAAGATTCATCTTCTTAATTCTTTATGTGGATGACATCCTGCTTGCGAGCAGTGATTTGACATTATTGCATAAATCTAAGCAACTTCTGTTAAAACACTTTGATATGAAAGATCTTAGAGAAGCATCCTTCGTTCTAGGAATTGAGATCATTAGGGATCGATCTCACCATACATTGACACTCTCTCAGAAAGCCTACATCGAGCGTGTACTTGAGAGATTTAGCATGCTCGGTTGTAAGCTTGGCGAAGTACCTGTGCTTAAAGGTGATAAGCTCAGCTTATCACAATATCCCAGGAACGATATAAAGAGAGAGCGCATGAAGGATATACCTTACGCTAGTGCGATAGGCAGTTTAATGTATGCACAAGTCTGTACCAGACCGGACATTGTCTTCGCAGTAGGACTTTTGGGCAGATATCAGTCGAACCCAGGACCTGATCATTGGGTGGCTGCCAAGAAAGTCTTAAGGTATCTAAAGGGAACAAAAGATGTTAAGTTAGTCTACCACAGAGTTCAAAACCTTGAGTTAGTGGGGTATACAGATTCTGATTTTACCGGGTGTGAGGGTGATAGGAAGTCTACTTCGGGTTATATATTTAAGTTTGCTGGTGAGGCCGTTTCGTGAAAGAGTGTCAAACAAACACTCATCACTTCATCCACAATGCATGTGGAGTTCGTCGCTCTCTTTGGAGCTTCGACTCACGCATTGTGGCTTAAGAATTTTATTACAGAATTAAAGGTTGTCGATTCTATAGCTGAACCCATCCGGATATACTGTGATAACATCTATGTAGTTATGTTCTCGATGAACAATAAAAGTATCACATGGACCAAACATATGAAAATTAAATTCTTGACTGTTAAGGAATTGGTCAAGAAGGGTGATATTTTAGTGGAGCATTTAGGCACAGATGACATGTTGGCCGACCCACTTACTAAAGGTTTTCGCCCTAACGTGTTTCAAAAACATGTTATTAATATGAGACTTAAAGAGTCGATCGATTTACTTGATTAGTGAGAGCCTACATGAAGCTCCGATTCAGTTATCTGTCATTTGGTTTGCACTTTATTTAATTCATTAATAATTAAAGAATATTCATTCAACAATATTATTAAGTTTCAATATTTGTTGAATTTATGTGACGCGTCACACTTCATACAAAGTCTCATGACTTGTGTCAGTCGAAGCATAAGGCCTAGGACACTTCTTTTGAATTATGGCCTGTAGTATGTCTTTTGACGCATAAATTTTGGAAACTTAAGGTTAGACATACTTGTTCTTTTGAACACTTAAGAACTTCTCGCAGTATGGTTTAGTGCATTCATTTGAGAAGTTTGGTTGACCACCAAATTAGAACAACTTTCATGTGCACATTTTCAGCATGTTGTTCTATATTTTATTTAACCGCGCTTTGTCCATGTCGATTGAGTCCGTAAGCTGCTGTGACTATGAATGATCTCGTGTCGCATAATGATGCGGTTGCCGCCATGATTCAGAGTGAAGGATTTGATAGGACGGGATTGACGTGGGAGTAGACTCAATATCGCGTTTGCTAATTAGTATCCTTAAGTTTAGTAAAGATTGTATCGAAATGTCATAAATTACGACGAATACAAGTCCAAGTGGGAGAATGTTGGAAATTTTCCGTTAGGTGGACTCGATTCATCGGGACGTCCTGGTGGAGTCGTACATGAATATTTAGTCTATTCGGACTCTCGCGAGCGCGTGTTAATTCAGCCGCGTGAACGGTCGAAGCTTGTGATAGGTAGGCTAGATCGTCTCGTAAATTAAGGGCGCGGATTTGGTCTCACCCTAAGCACAAAATTTGATGTTATGAGAATTCAATTAATTAGAGAAGTTATTTTGGGTTTGAGGAATTAATTATAATTAATTTCTCATTTTAGTAACTCCTCCTTTTGAGTTATTCCTATTAATAGCATTGGTGAATTTTCATTCTTCAATCTGGCCTGAACTAGAGCGGTCCAGACTGTCACCCCTACAGAGCAGTAGGGGTGAGCCATATTGCTCGGTCATAGCTTGAGACAGTGGTGGCGGGCACCACCGCCATCCATTATTACTACATCACATCGGACACTGGAATGGCTTGGGAGGGGGCACACTGGGTTGCTGGTATCCATGAGTGCCCAACAGGGGCGGATTCAGAGGGGGCCCGAGGGACACTGCCCCCCCCCCCCTCGCATTATTTTTCAAAATATTTAGTCTATTTGGATTTCTCTCGTCGAGACAATAAATTTTGACTACTTATACGCCAAAAACGGTGGACAAATGAGGGAGAAACAACTCTGATAAGATGAAAACGTTTAAATTTTTTTTTAAAGAAAGTTGATGACTATCCTCTCATGTTAAAATTTTTAAAACCCGGTGACACATTAAAAAAATTTTTTGTGCAACCCTATTATCAATTTGTGCACCTCATTATTAATTTTCCGGATCAGTCACCGGTGCCCAATTTCCTTCTTCCCTCAAACCATGGCGTCTTGAGGTGCCTCCATTTTTTTCTTATTCTTCCTTCAAACTATGACGTCTTGAATCCAATTTTTTTGAAAGCCTATGGCTCCGTTTAGCATGGCGGCGGCGGTCATGAACACATAGGCTAAACCGTCATTCGTTAAAGATCTTCTAACGAACATCATCTATCTGTTTAAACATAAAAGTGAATGAAGTTCCTTAGACGGGCATTGATAAATGACAATTTAACCTCCATGTTCATGACCACCACCACCGCGTCAAACGGAGCCTATATCTCCATAACTGTTAGAGGACTTGTAGTTCAAAGATTTTGATATTGTTTTGACGGGCGGCAATCTCGCACCATCACCATTATGATAAGCCTTTTGTCCAAACTCACTAGACTTTAAGGCTCTGCTTGGGGGGGGGGGGGGGGATTTATTTTTACCGATCAAGCGGTTATGCCCGCATGAACCTGACATTGCTTGACCGGTGAAAACAAGCCCCCCCCAAACGGAGCCTAAAGGCCGCGCCAAACGTACTTTATGACTTCATGTTTTAGAATTAAATTATTTTCATTTTAAATTACTAATTAGTAATTACGATTATTTACACTAATATATATGATTATCTTGTCTACTAATCATAAATTATTTTTTAACGATCATAAAATGCTATGTTACCGTATCCCATTGCCAAACAAACTTACCAAAACCATTAATTATAATAATAAAAAAATAATAATTTATTGTTAAGGCCTAAGGGCCAATTTCAGCAAACTGTTATTGCATTTTTATTTACAAAGACTGCTGATATAAATTATCAGAAAAGTCAACAAAATCGACGACGGAGTCAGGAACGCTATAATTATTCACATTTTGAGGTTCGATGAAGGGTCCGTCTCTTTTTGTGGGACCCGCTGGACAGCCTGGACTGGACGAGCCCGGTCTGTTGTCGTCCTGAAAATTTACAATTTTTTAAAAAATAAAAAAATAATATACAATAAAATTTCTTTATAAAAAGAAAAAACGGTTGCTTTTCTGTTGCCGAGCTGGCATTTGACTTGAGGAAAATTCGGAGTTTTGTAACGTGGCAGCAGATCATTAGTGAAAAGCCCGTTTAATGGCCCGGCGTAGCGAGTAGTCATACTAATTATACCGGAAAGGATAATAATTAAAGGCGATTGTTAACCGCAAATCGTTATTGGCTATTCGCACTTCAAAATCTTCTAACTTTTCGCGTCTTTTCGAAATACGTATTGTACATGCAATTTCAGGAAAAGTACTCAACACGAAAGTCTGGAGTTCGTCGAGCTGAGCTGCTGAATTATGATCAGCGTTCGTGGAACGGAGCCCAAAGTTCGTCGAGCTTAACTCAAAGGTAGAACTCTGAGTTCGTCGAACTGAGTTCCACGTTCGTCGAACTGAGATCAGCTTTTGTCGACCAGAATTTTGCATTCGTCGAACTGAACTTCTCTGGAATCCTTTTGAAGGTGCAACCCTGAAAATAAACCTATGACCCTAAACTATACAATTAAAGGTTCCAACAATCTCCCCCTATTTGAGTTAGGATATTATCAAAAACAGAAAAACACAAAGCAAAAATAATCTGCCATAATTATAAAATTTTCAGCAGAAATAAAAAAAGTGTTTTGTGAGTTCAAAAATAATAACACAGTTTAGAAACATAATATAAGAAATCAGGAGTTTTTCTTAGGAGCTTCAGAGGGAGAATCTGAAGATGATTTGGTGAATACTAGCTTTCTGTTTGGATCTACAGCTTCCCTTTGGCTCATATTTAAATCCTGAGAGCCAATAATCCTCAGAGAGGTGGTTCTGGGAACTACTGCCTCTGGATGCAGATTCATATATTTATCAACATTGAATAAACTTTTCTTTGAGTATCTATCAAGTTTCTTTGCCTATAAGAGGACATGGTGGTGAGCTCTGAAGTGTCCTTGTCTTCTTCTCTGGCTTTCTTAATCTGTGAAAAAGCAACCAGCTCTGTAAACCTTGTCATTCTGAAATATGGATCCAACTCTGGATCATATACTGGTGAAGGTGGCCACTCTTGGTTTGATTGGTGTTGCTGACTGCTTTGAGAATTTGACCTTGAAGGTCTATCCTGTCTGTCCTGAGAAGATGTTGAATAATGATGAGATGTAGGCTTTTGAGAAGAAGAAATATTACCAGATGACCCTGCAGCTGGAGGAGGAGGAGGAGGAGGAAGTCCTCTCCTAGATCTTGGAGGTGAATAATATCTCTTCATTTTCTTCCTCCTTTTTCCTTTCATTTTTGGAAAATCTCATCCAGTGATGTAGGTCTGGAGTGAGAGGAATTCCATGTAGAATATAGTATGGAACATCTGCAGTAGCTGAAGGTTGGGAGCAACCTTAACAGGAGCCTTCTTCTTTAATTTCCTTTTCTTAGTTCCTGAGTCTTCTGACTCATCAGAATCACTGCATTCAGCGTCAAGCCAGATAACTCAGCGAAACTACCCTACACTCAACACCTCGTTGAGTCCACTAAACGCCCCGTTGAGTCCACTCAACGCTTTATACTTAGTCTCTCAGACACTCAACGCCACTCAACGTCACTCAACGCCAAGGCTATGCACTCAACGCCACTGGCTTTACTAGACGAATTCGTCGAGTTTACTTGATAAATTTAATTTAGGCTCAAGGATCACTCAACGCTCTCAGCGCCATGCCTATTCCACTCAACGCCAAGTCTCATACTCGACGAACTCAATGCCTGATACTAGACGAATTCAACTTAGTCTATTAAATCACTCAAAGGCAAGGTTTTTTACTCGACGAATGCAACAACACTCAATGCCAAGTATCTCAACAAACTTAACGCCCGATACTCGACGATTTCAGCCACACTCAACGCCAAGCATTACCCGCCGAAATTTCAACGGATACTCGACGAATTCCACTAAGCTCATGCTGATACTCGCCGAAATCTACTGAGACTAATTCCAACTCTATCTGACGAATTTCATTCCCTTAAATACGACGAATTTATACTTAAAATACTTGTTATACAACGAAAAGAGATTGGCTTAAGCCTACTATTCTAACTTGACCGATTACCCTAGTCCAACGGCAAGAAAACTCGACGTATAACCTAATGAAATTAATACTTTAATCAACAATATTTACTCGGCTCTACCACAAAATCGACCAAGAAATTCATGGACGGAAAAACTACATGGTCTAGCAGATCAGCAAAAGGTGAACATGATGTGACAATACTCCAAAAACCAGTGAGAAAAAGAAGGCACTGAATCATACACAGAGAAGAAAGAGACTTGTCAAGGGTAAGAAGTCATCACTTGCATCGATCCGGCCGAAAACTGACCACACAGCACTCCTCCTCACGGGTCCGGTCGTAAAAACGCCTAAGGAGCAAAACCTGAAAATTTTCGAGAGTAAGGAAGGTCAAAACCGCATACCTCAATCTCTAAAAGTCCAAGAAACGGGAAAAACTCACCGTATAAATATAGATCTAGGTGAGAGCCATCCAGATCAACTCTCCAACAGCGATTTCGAGCACTAAAGCTCCTGCAATCGGCAGCCGAAAGTTTAGAAGTGTCCGCTGCTCTCGCTCTTTTGTAACAGGCAGATGATTTCGGGAAGGAGACGATGAATAGGGTTTACGTCTAATCGAAGGCCATTTATAAGGAATAGATAATATAATATTATTATAATTAAAACGTTCAAATGACAAAACTCGCCCTAACTCGGATTTCTACGAAAATCACACCGTTCTTAAATATCGAAGCTACGAATCCAACAATGAAGTCAGAACTAAGATCCGACAAACCAAACTCGGGTAAAAATATCCCGAATTCAAAACACTACCATTCCCAAAAAGACTCCACCGTGTTACAAAACGAATCCCGGCTCGCAAGGGAATATCAAAATACAGGAGGAATTAGCCAAGCTAATACTCCCAAACCAAAACCTCGGATACCTACGAGCAAAAATTACGCTCCGACAACGGTACTCACCAACTAAGCGTCAATGTAACGCCAAGATGTTAAAATTACGCCAATAAAAGAACTAAATTAGACATCAAAAAATCAGGGGCGTTATAGGGGCGGCTCGGGCGGCCGCCCCCCGCTGCAGCGCCGACGACCGAGCGAGGGGGTGGCCCGGGCGACCGCACCGACAGCCGAGGGAGGGGGCGAAGGCCCCCTTGGCCGCGTGGGCGGTCGAGGAAGTGGGCGGCCCGGGCGGCCGCTTCCTCAGTCGCGGCCGCGACCGACGCGGTGAGAGAGGGCAGGCGACCGGCGTCCGGGGAGGAGGTCGGCCGCTCGCCGCTGGCGAGGATGGGCTCGCGACGGTTTGCCCATTACGCATGATGGGATCGGTGCGCGGGGGATTGGGTGCGATAATCACGCGCCCGGTCAATCTCATGATCTCACTTCTTTTGAGGTGGAGATCATGGGTGTGTGGTTATGTGCACACCTAATCTTTATAAAATTAGGGTCATCCCTAACAACTATGCTTGCGGATAGTCAAAAGTGCTAATGGCCAAAACTGCATTGCTAATAGTTATGAAAACAACTCAGACATATATTTTCCGATGAAATAAATAATATAATGACAAAAAATAGTGTGGTTATGAAGAGCAATTTGAACAAGTCACAAACAGAAAAATAGAAACAACCACAGTTAAAGAACATAGAAATTTAAAGTGGTTCCCGAAATTTGGATATGTCCACTGCACAGGGAAAAAAATCTATTTACTAATAAACACATGATTACAAAGAGAGTAAGAAAGAGAGAGATCAGTATTGTCTTACGAGGAAGACAAAAAAGAAAATACAGCTGTCCTTCCTTAACTCTGTCGACAATACCACTTTCGCCAAGAACGTTGACAATCACACTTCTTAAGAATTTGGCTGAGCGTGTCAACAACAAATAGGAAGGCGAACGAGCACCGTTGTGGCCGAGGAAGAAGAAACCACGTGAAGAGGGACCTGCGCTTCCCTTGGATTTTCTGCGTGACCTTCGACCGAAGAGCACCACCGCAATGGCAAGAAAACGTGTGACCGACACATGCTTTTCTGAATGCCTTCAAAGGGAAAACCAGCACTTGTATCTATAAGCATGAACCATGTCCTGACAAAACTAGGTAGAGGGGGCCAGTTGCATGTATTAAGTAGAAGATCAATCTCATACTATTTATGTTCCTTCATCAAGGGCAAATCGAAAAGTTTCCAAAAAATTAAAAATATTGCTAGGATATTGGTTTTCAAAGATGAAACCACTAATGATGTTGTTTTCAAGGATGAAACCACTAATGATGTGGTTTCCATTATCAATCCTAATTGGAAAGAGGTAGTATAAGTAAAATTTCTAAAAATAATATCATCTTCGGTTGGAAAGAGACGACATATGCAACAATCACTGTTGAAGTCAAAATTGACCTCTGTGGAGTTCGGGGTCCCAAAAGAGGGGTGACCTCACACCTACTACACTCGGGGGAACGTCACGGACCAAAGGCTCAAGAAACTAGAACAGACCCTCGGCTCTAGCGTGGAGGTCCCACCTCACACCCGGAAGATCTTGGAGATCTCCCCCTCCCTAGCCAATGCAGAGCTAGGGTGCCTTGGAGAATGAAGAGAGAGTGAAGAAGAAGTGATCCCCTCCAAGGCACCCCTAAGGGCCTATTTATAGTTTTCTGGGGATGGTCTGCAAATAACCAACCTCCAATGCTCTGAGAATTACCAAAATGCCCCCGGAATGACCTGCCAACAGCCAAATCCCCCTGTTCTAAGCGGCTAATTGCAGTCCACCAGGGGTAGTCCCTCAAACCAGGCGGCCTGGCAGTTAGACGGGAAGCGGGGGGCGGCTTGGGCGGACAGGCGGCCTACGAGTGGCGACCTGGCGGCCTGCTCGACCACTAGGCATGCTGAAGCCGGGCGAGCTGCGGCCTGCTGGGCTGGAGCGGCGGTCTGGCGGGCTGCGGCATGACGAGACGGCGACCTGGACGAGGCGGCGGCCTGGGCGAGGCGGCAGTCAGGGCGAGGCGGGGCAAGGCGAACTGCATCCTGGCGAGACGACGGCCTGGCGAAACGGGGCAAGGCGAGCTGCGGCCTGGCGAGACGGCGGCCTGGAGAGACGGGGCAAGGCGAGCTGCGGCCTGGCGAGACGGCGGCGTGGGTGAGACGGCGGCCTGGGCGAGGCGGCGGCCTGGGCAAGGCGGGCTGTGGCCTGGCGAGACGGGGCAAGGCGAGTTGCGGCCTGGCGAGACAGAGTCCTGGCGAGACGGGGCAAGGCGAGCTGCGGCCTTGCGAGACGGAGGCCTGGCCGAGGCTACGACATGCTTGCGAGCTGGGCCTGGGCGACTCTCAAAGGGGCCGAGGGGAGTTAGCAAATATTTCATCCCCCTACTAGTATGTTACGCAGGTCCACCTAAAATTAGCCTCCAAGAGTGCAAAACTCTCAAAAAGCTTGAAAACATGCATCAAGTCTTGCGCCTTGTTTGGGGCCCACTCTTCGCGAATACGGCGTTGTACAATCACCACCATGACGAGACGGCCTCAGGATAAAAAAAGACTCAGCCTCCCCGAGGGGTCAACCTGTCAAGCCAGCTAATGGGAGCCTGGATGACGAGACGACCTCGGGGTAAAAAACACTCACCCTCCCTGAGGGGTCAACCTGTCAAGCCAGCTAATGGGAGTCTGGATGACGAGACAACCTCGGGGTAAAAAACACTCAGCCTCACCGAGGGGTCAACCTATCAAGCCACCTAATGGGAGCCTGGATGACGAGACGGTCTCGGGGTAAAAAACACTCAGCCTCCCCGAGGGGTCAACCTGTCAAACAAGCTAATGGGAGCTTGGGTGACGAGACGACCTCGGGGTAAAAAAACACTCAGCCTCCCCGAGGGGTCAACCTGTCAAGCCAGCTAATGGGAGCCTGGGTGACGAGACGAACTCGGGGTAAAAAAACACTCAGGCTCCCCGAGGGGTCAAACTGTCAAGCCAGCTAATGGGAGCCTGGATGACGAGACGACCTCTGGGTAAAAAACACTCAGCCTCCCCGAGGGGTCAACCCGTCAAGCCAGCTAATGGGAGCCTGGATGAGACGGCCTCGGTTTAAAAAACACTCAGCCTCCCCGAGGGGTCAACCTGTCAAACCAGCTAATCGGAGCCTGGATGACGAGACGGCCTCAGGGTAAAAAAAACTCAGCCTCCCCGCGGGGTCAACCTTTCAAGCCAGCTAATGAGAGTTTGGATGACGAGACGGCCTCGAGGTAAAAAACAATCAGCCTCCCCGAGGGGTCAACTTGTCAAGCAAGCTAATGGGAGTCTTGATGACGAGACGACCTCGGGATAAAAAACACTCAGCCTCCCCGAGGGGTCAACCTGTCAAGCCATCTAATGGGAGTCTAGATGACGAGATGGCCTCGGGGTAAAAAACACTCAGCCTCCCTGAGGTGTCGACCTGTCAAGCCAGCTAATAGGAGCCTGGGTGACGAGACGGCCTAGGGGTAAAAAAACACTCAGCCTCCCCGAGGGGTCAACCTGTCAAGCCAGCTATTGGGAGCCTGGATGACGAGACGGCCTCGGGGTAAAAAACACTCAGCCTCCCCGAGGGGTCAACCTGTCAATCCAGCTAATGGGAGTCTGGATGACGAGACGGTCTCGGGATGAAAAAACACTCAGCCTTCCCGAGGGGTCAACCTGTCAAGCCAGCTAATGGGAGCCTGGATGACGAGACGACCTCGGGGTAAAAAACACACAGCCTCCCCGAGGGGTCAACCTGTCAATCCAGCTAATGGGAGCCTGGATGACGAGACGGCCTCGGGATAAAAAACACTCAGCCTCACCGAGGGGTCAACCTGTCAAGCCAGCTAATGGGAGCTTGGGTGACGAGACGGCCTCGGGGTAAAAAAACACTCAGCGTCCCCGAGGGGTCAACCTGTCAAGCCAGCTAATGTGAACCTGGATGACGAGACGACCTCGAGGTAAAAAACACTCAGCCTCCCCGAAGGGTCAACCTGTCAAGCCAGCTAATGGGAGCATGGGTGACGAGACGGCCTCAGGGTAAAAAAAACACTCAGCCTCCCCACGGGGTCAACCTGTCATGCCAGCTAATGGGAGCCTGACAGCGGGACCACCTAGGGCCAAGCCGCGCTCGTGGTAGCGCAGAAGTAACCAGGGACAAAGAACCAGACCTCTCCCACACAAGCGAGCCTTCGGACCTTCCAGCTAATGAGAGCATGCGCAGCGGGTCTACCTGGGGCCGAGCCGCGCTCGGGGTAGTGCAAAAGTAACTAAGGACCAAGAACCAAACCTCTCCACCACAAGCGAGCCTTCGGACCTGCCAGCTAATGAGAGCCTGAATAGCGGGTATACCTGGGGCCGAGCCGCGCTCGGGGTAGTGGAGAACTAAGGACCAAGAACCAAACCACTCCCCCACATGCGAGCCTTTGGACCTGCCAGCTAATGAGAGCCTACGTAGCGGGTCTCCCTTATCTTTTTTATGCATGAGAACCGACCTAACCTTCTCGTCTTGCCTTAAGGTACTCCCTGCGAGTGGCTCTTAGTGAGATAACTGGCATCCTATCATCAGGCTGAGTCTTATGTCTCGCGAGAGTGCCTGCTCGCCAGAGGCGAGATCGTCCCCGAGGCTGCCAGCTTGGAGTGCCTCCACTCGCACTGCTCTAGCCTTTGCCTTCCATAGTTTATTTTTCATAAGATTAAGCAGAGATGTTTCTTAAGGAGGTTTTTCCAACCATTCTGTCATCGAGTGAGTTTACTGCCCTGCTAGCTTGATGAGAGCCTGGGCAATGGGTCTACCGGGGACCGAGCCAGGCTCGAGGTGGTGTAGAATTCCCAAGAGCCAAGAACCAAGACTTCAAGAAGCAGACCTCTCCCCCGCAGGCGAGCCTTCGGACCTGCCAGCTAATGAGAGCCTGCGCATCGGGTCTATCTGGGGCCGAGCCGCGCTCGGGGTAGTGCAAAAGTAACCAAGAACCAGACCTCTCCCCCATAAGCGAGCCTTCAGACATGTCAGCTAATGAGAGCCTGCGCAGCGGGTCTACCTGCGGCCGAGCCGCGCTCGGGGTAGTGCAAAAGTAACCAAGGACCAAGAACCAAACCTCTCCCCCACATGCGAGCCTTTGGACCTGCCAGCTAATGAGAGCCTGCGCAGCGAGTCTACCTGGGGCTGAGCCGCGCTCGGGGTAATGCAGAACCAAGGACCAAGAACCAAACCTCTCCCCCACAGGCAAGCCTTCGGAGTTGCCAGCTAATGAGAGCCTATGCAGCGGGTCTACCTGGGGTCGAGCCGCGCTCGGGGTAGTGCAAAAGTAACCAAGGACCAAGAACCAGACCTCTCCCCCATATGAGAGCCTTCAGACCTGCTAGTTAATGAGAGCCTGCGCAACGGGTCTACTTGGGGCCGAGCCGCGCTCGGGGTAGTGCAGAACCAAGGACCAAGAACCAGACATCTCGCCCACATGCAAGCCTTTAGACCTGCCAGCTAATGAGAGCCTGCGCAGCGGTTCTACCTGGGGCCGAGCCGCGCTCGTGGCAGTGCAAAACCAAGGACCAAGAACCAGACCTCTCCCCCACAGGCGAGCCTTCGGACCTGCCAGCTAATGAGAGCTTGCGCAGCGGGTCTACCTGGGGCCGAGCCGCGCTCGAGGTAGTCCAGAACCAAGGACCAAGAACCAGACCTCTCCCCCACATGCGAGCCTTCGGACCTGCCAGCTAATGAGAGCCTGCGCAGCGGGTCTACCTGGGGCCGAGCCGCGCTCGGGGTAGTGCAGAACCAAGGACCAAGAACCAGACCTCTCCCCCACAGGCGAGCCATCGGACCTGCAAGCTAATGAGAGCCTGCGCAGCGGGTCTACCTGGGGCCGAGCCGCACTCGGGATAGTGCAGAACCAAGGACCAAGAACCAGACCTTTCCCCCACAGGCGAGCCTTCGGGCCTGCCAACTAATGAGAGCTTGCGCAACGGGTCTACCTGGGGACGAGCCGCACTCGGGGTATTGCAGAACCAAGGACCAAGAACCAGACCTCTCCCCCACAGGCGGGCCTTCGGACCCGCCAGCAAATGAGAGCCTGCACAGCTGGTCTACTTGGGGCCGAGCCGCGCTCGGGGTAGTGTCGAACCAAGGACCAAGAACCAAACCTCTCCCCCACAGGCGAGCCTTCGGACCTGCCAGCTAATGAGAGCCTGCGCAGCGAGTCTACCTGGGGCCGAGCCGCGCTTGGGGTAGTGCAAAAGTAACCAAGGACCACGAACCAAACCTCTCCCCCACATGCAAGCCTTCAGACCTGCCAGCTAATGAGAGCATGTGCAGCGAGTCTACCTAGGGCCGAGCCGCGCTTGGGGTAGTGCAGAAGTAACCAAGGACTAAGAACCAAACCTTTCCCCCATAGGGGAGCCTTCGGACCTGCCAGCTTATGAGAGCCTGCGCAGCGGATCTACCTGGGGTCGAGCCGCGCTCGGGGTAGTGCAGAAGTAACCAAGGACCAAGAACCAGACATCTCCCCCATAGGAGAGCCTTCAGACCTGCCAACTAATGAGAGCTTGCGCAGCGGGTCTACCTGGGGCCGAGCCGCGCTTGGGGTAGTGCAGAACCAGGGACCAAGAACCAGACCTCTCCCCCATAAGCGAGACTTCGGACCTGCCAGCTAATGAGGGCATGCGCAGCGGGTCTACCTGGGGCCGAGCCGCGCTTGGGGTAGTGCAGAACCAAGGACCAAGAACCAGACCTCTCCACCACAGGCGAGCCTTCGGACCTGCCAGCTAATGAAAGCTTGCGCAACGGGTCTACCTCGGGCCGAGCCGCTCTCGGGGTAGTGCAGAACCAAGGACCAAGAACCAGACCTCTCCCCCACAGGCAAGCCTTTCGGACCTGCCAGCTAATGAGAGCCTGCACAGCTTATCTACCTGGGGCCGAGCCACTCTCGAGGTAGTGCAGAACCAAGGACAAAGAACCAAACCTCTCCCCCACAGGCGAGCCTTCGGACCAGCCAGCTAATGAGAGTATGCGCAATGGGTCTACCTGGGGCCGAGTCGCGCTCGGGGTAGTGTAGAACCAAGTACCAAGGACCAAGAATCAAACCTCTCCCCCACAGGCGAGCCTTCAGACCTGCCAGCTAATGAGGAGTGGTCTCACCACCTCTACTCGCGCGACCTGCTCGCCTGGGAGGCTGGCACTCGCCGGGCTGGAGGACATCTCTCGGCCAGTGATGTCTCGCTCGACCCCATCTCCCATCCTCTCCTTCTCGGGCCTTCTTCCTAGCACACTTCCTTCTCCTACTGGGGTCATCTCGCCTAGACCCCTGAGAGTCAACTTGTCGAGAGGGGGTGGTGGGCTAGCTCCTGGGGGGTAGGGGTGGAGCTGCCACCCTGAGGAGCAATGCTTCGCAGCAACTCCATGATGTCTTGGATGGAGGCCATGAACTCCTGCCTCCCCACAAAGGGTCCTGGGCTGGGGAGCTCGTCGAGATCATCACTACCGCCCTGACCTCCAGCCATGACACTCTCCCGAGATCTTCTGTGCTGGTCACTCTCCACGCTCACTGCACCAAAAGTGTTGAAGCCAAAATTGACCTCTGTGGAGTTCGGGGTCCCAAAAAAAGGGTGACCTCACACCTACTACAATCGGGGGAACGTCACAGACCAAAAGCTCAAGAAACTAGAAACAGACCCTCGGCTCTAGCGTGGATGTCCCACCTCACACCCGGAAGATCTTGGAGATCTCCCCCTCCCTAGCCAATGCAGAGCTAGGGTGCCTTGGAGGATGAAGAGAGAGTGAAGAAGAAGTAATCCCCTCCAAGGCACCCCTAAGGGCCTATTAATAGTTTTCTGGGGATGGTTTACAAATAACCAACCTCCAATGCTCTGAGAATTACCAAAATGCCCCCGGAATGGCCTGCCAACAGCCAAATCCTGTTGTTCTAAGCGGCTAATTGCAGTCCACCAGGGGTAGTCCCTCAAACCGGGCGGCCTGGCGGTTAGAAGGGAAGTGGGGGCGGTCTGGGCGGACAGGCGGCCTACGAGTGGCGACCTGGCGACCTGCTCGGCCACTAGGCGTGCTGAAGCCGGGCGACCTGCGGCCTGCTGGGCTGGAGCGGCAGTCTAGCGGGCTGAGGCCTGGCGAGACGGCGGCCTGGGCGAGGCGGCGGTCTGGGCGAGGCAATACCTCATTCGACAAACAAATACCACCGGCTTTCCTTGACTCTGTCGACAATACCTCATTCGCCGAGAACCTTGACAATCTCGATTCTTAAGAATATGGCCGAGCATGACAACAACAAATAAGAAGATGAACGGGCACCACAATGGCCGAGGAAGAAGAAATCACATGAAGAGGGACCCGCGCTTCCCTTGGATTTTCCATGACACCTTCTGCTGAAGGCACCACCGTAACGAGAAGAAAACGTGTGGCCGACATCTGCTTGTCCGAATGCCTTCAAAGAAAAAATCAGTACTTCTATTTATAAGCATGAACCAAGCCCTAACCAAACCGAATAGAGGGGGGCCGGTTGTATGCATTAAGTAGAAGATCAATCTCATACTATTGTGTTCATTCATCAAGAAGAATTTGAAAAGTTCCCAAAAAAACAAAAAAAAATGCTAGGATATTTGTTTCCAAGGATGAAACCACTAATGAAGGGATTTCCATTATCAATCCCGATTGCAATGAGGCAGCATAGGTAAGATTTCAAAAAATAATATCGTCATCGATTGGAAAGAGGCGACATATGCAACAACTAATATCAACGCCCATATATAATCTACGAAAAATAATTACAATATTGACCCGTCAATGAACACCATTTCCACAAGAGACCTCGTCCACTTTTCATTCATTAATATTATAAATTATATGAAGCAAGAATAGAACTATACATTGTCATATCTTCTACTATCACCCTACTACATATAGGAGGGGTATAATCATGATTATTGTATAATAATAATAATTTAAAAAGAAAGTAGGTTCATTAGTTAATAACGGTTGGTGATAATGGCTATGCTTTAAAAAATAAAACAACTCTATTAAACAAATGAATGGGACCCGAGAAGAGGTTTTTCTAAAATATCGATTTGTTCTAAGGTCCAAATTTGATTTGGTGAACTAAGATTGTGAACACGGGACTCACACTTTTGTCCAATTTGGGCGAATGCATCATGATTGCGAACTGGATCCCCTCCCGTTCGCTCGAACTGCAGAGGATCCCGATCTGTGAACACGAGCATCAAGTGAATTACTTTAGCGCCTTAATCAAATAATTAGAGTTTGTTAATTAATGCATCCAACCTTAATTAATTACTTTAGCTTGATTTATTCCTTTGGATTAGTAGGCTATTATGAATCATGTATTAACATAAATTAATAATTTGGAGTGAGTAATTAATGTTGCACTTATTGAATAAATTAATCTTTGAAATGAGATGTTTAATGCTTCCAAGAAAAAATATATTCTTATATTTTCAAGGGTGCCTATTAAAAGATGTTATATAATTCACATAGCGTGTATCTATTTCTATACACACACTCACACACAAATATATTTGTGTGTGTATATATACTATGCATAAAAATTATATGTTGCACCCCTTTTTTATTTGAAATTACAAAAATTTCACTCACTTACTTTTAAAATTACAAAAAAAAAAATGAGAACACATTTTATAACATTCTCTATTAATTACACATCAACTATTTATTATATTATAAAAATTAAAAAAAATCAAATGACATGTGCCATTTTCTAATTAAGAAGTGGTTAAGAGGTTAGTGTCATGGGTTAGTTGACTTTAATTAGTAGGAAAAAATGACTATGGTGGCTTATAAGTTGGCCATCCACTACATAGATTCTAATATTTATATGGGATTTTATAGTTGGTGATGGTGATGTCACTAGTTGGCACTTATATGCCTATTAAGCATTAAATTAACAAATGTGAAGTCAAGCTTTGAAAGTTATTGTTTGTACAAAAAAAGAGAAATAAATGAGAGAGTTGAATCTAATCATTCTCTCTCTAACATTATCTTGTTCTAATCTACTCTACCTCCCTCTACCTAATGTGTACCACCTATTAATACTCATTTTTGGTGTGTTATTAATTTTCTTTTTGACATTCTTATTATTATTATTTAGTAGGGTTGTGCTTCTCACATTTGCATTAGGATAGTGGGTTATAGTAACATTCTAATAAAGTTTACCAAAAGTATCATAAGAATAACCCTTTTAATTATGATTAAGAACACTTTGAGATTGAGGTTGGTATGAAAATTTTCTTGTGTTGGTGGTGATGAGCTTTTTTGTTCTTGTATGATAATTAAGAGTTGTTGCAGGTCACTCGGTTTTCCGTCGGTCAAGAGAGTCGGTTCTTCTTAGCTTGAAGTTGGATCGGACGCGCAAACAGTCAATGAAAAACAACAGCAATGACATGAGTCTTTTTGTACCTTGAAAAAGCCGGAAATGGTGAAAAATCACGTGATCAGATCTGTGTCGGGCCAAAATCCACTATATAGTTTGAGGTTACAAATACTGACAATCAGCTCAAAGGGTGACATGTCACATCTCTGTTACAAGCTTTAAATACATGAAGAACAGAAAAATAATCTAAATCCACGAAGCTTTAACGAGAACATTCGCTGAAGTGCTCCTCTGTGCCTTCTTTTACAACGGAGAATTGGCTAAGTCCTTGGGACATGAACGAGAGCGCTCTTCTGAAAAAATGGTTGTCCTTGAAGCTTTGGAGTCCGCGGAGCTGTGAAGCGAGCGTACAAGTGAGTATTTTTCTGATGTCTTCTCTTGTGCTCACGGGCGCATTCAATTACGGAACTAGGATTTAAATCCGACCCAAACATCATACAAATAATATTAATTTAAAATAAATTTTTACTCAAAATTTAGAAAAAATATTGCAACTAATAGTAGACAAAAATGAAAATAAAAAAAAAATTGATATACTTAACCAATCCATAAAGTCTTTAAACCATTTTTTTTTGAAACGACAAGTTATGAATGAAAAAGGGGGAATAAAACCATCCTTTCTTAATAAGGCTATGATATATTCAAATAGACAAAGTGATGTTAGTACAAGTTACTAGAAATTAAATGACAAAGTGATTTGGCAAAACTGTGAGTTCAGTCCTCAACTCTGATGGCTTTCAAAAATCAGTCCTCAAAATTTAATTCAAAGGTATTCAGTCCCTCTATTTTAATAAATCCTTGAAATCAGTCCCGACTTATAACACCGTTAAATACAATAACGGAATAAGATAAAACTTACTTGTTAAATACAATAACGGAATAAGATAAAACCTACTTTTTTAGATAACAAATTACTGTTCATCTTCTTCCTTAAACACCAACTTCATCTTCAGCCTTGGATCTGACTTCTCCAAAACTGCAACCCAGGGAGCTAATAGTCGGTAGACCACGGGAAATGAATGATAAATAAAGTTATAACAAGATAACTTCATTAACGTTCATCTTTTATCCACTAGAAAGGCTGACGAGTTCTTCAAGAACATCCTCCATTGCCAGCATTTGGTTTGGAATCTCACTAGTAAAAACTGATGCAATTTCTGCAAGCTTATACTCTGTTTCTTCTCTGGAGAAGTAGCCTTCTAGGTTTCTATCAATGTGGTCTTCAATGCCATCATATTCACTAGGGAGTTTTAAATGGGTAGCTCTGTTTTCAAGAAGAATTTGAACTTTAAAGCACGACGATCCGAAGGTATAAACATTGATTTTTTCCATCAGTCCGCATGTTCTGGTGTACTCCGGCGCCAAATATCCCATTGCCGCGGTGGTTTTGAGAGCGGAGAAGACGACATCGTTTGCGAGCAGTCGGTGCAAATCACAACATGAGAAGAAACGACTGAGATCGTCCAGTAAAATTTTATCACCTTGGATTAATCTACCTTGACAAAAAAGTAAAGTTTTATCTTATTCCGTTATGGTTTTAACGGTGTTACATGTAGGGACTGACTTCAGGTGTTTATTAAAGTAGAGGGACTGAATTCTATCAAATCAAATTTTTAAGGATTGATTTCCAAAAGTGATCAAAGTTGAGGGATTGAACTGGCACTTTTGCCAAGTGATTTTATAGTCACAATCAACAGTGTTACAGACTTACAGTGCACTAGTGCAGCCATAAATATGCAGGAATCAGTTTGGGTTTTCAGAAACATTTAGGCTATGTCCTTCATGACTTCATCTATGTATTTTCTAATTTCTCATACCATTTACTCATTATGATTTTTAGATTCAAAACATTGTTGGGTCAAAAGTCAAAACATCCTCAAATTGAAGCAAGATTTGGTGCACGAATCACTAATCAGGATTCAGGAATTCACCTCGGCCGGAACTCTCGAAGGCTCGATGAAGAAGAAGAGTGAGGACCTGTTGGCTACTGCTCCACGAATCAGGAGTTCACCTCGGCTCAATCTCTTCCAGTTTCAGAGAACAACATTTTACCAAGAACTAATGCAAAAATGATTTACTTGACAGTGAAAACTCAAAATCACCCGATATCTACTTGAGGAGGAAGACTAGAACTCTAGAAGAGTGTTGACCTGCTGCGCCGTGACCTCCGTCTGACATGGGCGGAACTAGCCCTGGGCACGGTAGGGCACGTGCCCGACCGGTTTTGGGCGGAACTAGCCCTAAACAAGAGGTTCTTCTTCTTCTTTGGGCACGTGCCCGACCGGTTTTGGGCGGAACTAGCCCGAGACATGAGGTTCTTCTTCTTCTTCTTCATTGTGAATTTCAGTCCAGATTTCTGTGAAAAGTTGATTTGAACGCACCATTGTGCTAATATTCGAGCATTTTAATGTTAGGTACACAACATTGTGTTGCTGGAATCCATTGTGAAGGGTTGATTTGGAGCTCTTATCGTCTTGTGTTGCTGGAACACACCATTAGTAATTATTATTCTTCCCCGGTTTTCTGTTTTAGTTTGCTTAGGAGTTAGGAGGGCCACACGTCTGCAAAAAAAAAAAATTCGGGGCCGCTGCCCCCGAACCCCCGCTCAGGGTGCGCTGCCCTCCGAACCGGCCCCCCGAATTGACAGTACTTAGATTGTGCCCGTGCGACTTCAAAATCCTAGTTCCGCCACTATCCGTCTCCCATCTCGGCGTCGGCGGTCTTGCATTTGCTCGGTTGCTTGCACGAAAACCTTAGAGCTCTCTCTAGCTTTTGGAGTTGTTTGCCTTCAAATGAGGGCTTGAGTACCCTTTTATAATTTTCCGGAGAGTCGTGCTGATAAATACGTTTGAATGAATTTTAAGGTGATGAATGACGTCGCTTCGTTCCGGTCACCTGTATCGTCAATTTTCATGAAATGATGGAAGTACTCTCCTGGGAGGTCCGGGCGGTCCGGGCAGTCCGGGTGGCGTGCGAGACGGCGTACGGGGCGGAGCGTGGGGTGCTCGCCGTGCGAGAGGGGCGGCGCACGCAGCGCTAGCACACAACGCGCGCCTGCTGCATGCGTGCAGGTTTTGTCTAGCTTCCATGCGTGCTTGGTCCTGTTCTCCTTTCAAGATGATTTCGAGCCTTGTGAGAAAGCGCGGCTTGCTCGGTTGGATCGAATATTCTCTATCAAAGTACTGCTAGTTTAACTTAGAAAAGTAAGGGAAACACCATCAAGAGCCAATAAAAGCATAACATGAATCTCAATATAAAGTAGAAAATTTCAAGCCATGTAAATAATTAATCTGTAGTTTTTTACTTTCCTAACAATCCTTAGTTATAAACAATGGTCATATTGTTTCAAAAAAAAAACTTATAATATTTAAAAGTTGTAAAGATTATATTAGTTTTAATTAGAAAATTTAAATATATATATATGGCGGTTATTCTTTATTTTTATTTCAACATCTTATAACTAACACGTCAAGTCCCAATAATAAAAGTTGAAACAATTTTTTGTGTATTTATGTAGCTTATATGTTTGATGGGGTGGACCCAATTTATAGAAGCCCCGAGTGCCCTAACCACCATGCGCACGATCCGTGCGCCCGATCCGTGCGCCCGATCTGCGTGATAACCACTGCGCACGGGATTACAACCGCCGCACGGGATCCCGTGCGCCGGCCACTCCCTCGGCCGACCCCGTAAGGGCTGACCGCCCCTTGGCCGCCCGGCCCCGGGCGGCCTCGGCCTCGGCTGGCCTTGTGAGGGTTGGACGCCCCCATGATGCCCCCCTAAGGCGGCCACGACTCGGCCAAACCCGGGCGGGGAGGCCGCCTCAGGGCCGTCTGACGCACGAGGGGCCTCGGCCGTGGCTGGCCCCGCAAGGGCTGGCCTCCCCTTGGTCGCACGACCCAAGGCTGGTCGGCCGCCACCCTTGGCTGCTCGACGTGGGGAGAGGGGGTATGGGGCGGCCGCCGGGCCCGTTGGGCCACCTATTTTCCCAAGCGGGCATTTTCTTGGCTCCGGGGCATGGTCGTCATTTCTCTAAAAAAGTGATCCATGTGCTCAAATCCGGGCATACCTATTCGTCCGTCCGGTAGTTACTGAGCAAAATTACCACCCCGTTCTTTTAAAAATCTATAAATACCCTTTCTCTACTTCATTTGGATCTTTTTCTAAACTCTGAACTTTCTCTCTCTTCTTCCTGCCTCTCTCTACATTCTCTTTTTCTCTCTGCAGAATCTTCACCAAGGTCCATTTAGACGGTTGCAATCGCCCCGAACTCTGTCAAGCGCTTGGAGTGTGACAGGCTCTTTAACGGCTGCTTACTGTCTTCAGCCGTGCTCGTGGCGTTGAAGCAACCAACAAGCTTTCTCTGCATTAGCAAATCAAGCCCGTCAAGACGCCGAAGTTCGCACACTCCCATGCGCACGGAGGAGCAAGACCACTAGCATAGTGCGAAGCCCCGTCGGGCTCCGAGCAGTCTCACTCATCTCAACAAGTGTAACGAGCAGCGACGTGTCACCGTACCCTTTCCTTCAACAAAAGCTTTGTAACATACTCTGTGAAGTGGAAATTAGGTCAGTATTAAATCGATCACGTGATTTTCACCCAGATTGCGGGTTTCTTCACGTAAAAAAACTCTCTCTCACTGTTATTTGAAATTCTGACTGTACACACGCTCGATTGTTCAACGGGGTAGGGCGGTTCAGCAGGTCCAGTCTATCAAAAGCCTCAAGCAGAAGACCGCAACAATGTTTTTGATTGGAGCATGGTGGTTCCTTAATATACTAAAATTTTAAATTTAATATTTGGTTGGTTCCGTATAAATTTGTTCTACATATGAAGAAAAATTATTAATTTTGTTTAATTACTTTGAATTTTCGCAGAAATCCATCGTGTTCATACTTCATAGTGCCGGATTTTATTCTGAGGGCTTCTATGGGCCAAAGCCGAAACCGCCACATAAGTTATTATTTATAATGTAAATAAAAAATGATATAAATAATAAAAATACAGCTGAAATGTTTAAATATAATTTAAATAAATGTGTTTAGCTCAGCTACTCAAACTCAAGTGACAACATATTCGTAATTTTCGTTTATGTAATTTTTGTTAAACGGGATGATAATATTTGACAAAAAATAATATTGTAATCTTATTTCGAAAGTGTAACTTTGGGTGAAGGAAATATTTATTGAGGATTTAAATACAATATTTTGGACTAAAATTCTATTATTTTAGTCAAAGCAAAACTTGTGGCAGCATGTAAATTAAATTTAGAAGACATTGTCACAATAAGATTATGAGGTTCACACGAAATAAGTAGATTTTTTTGTGATTGTCAAAATAAAAAAAATCTAGGTCTCCTAAGAGAGAGAGAGAGAGAAAGAAAGAGAGGAGACAGAGGAGGGGAGAGTGATGAGCAGCGGGGAGAGAGAGAAAGAGAGGGAGAGACAGACAGATGATCGAAAGAGGGAGAGAGAGAGGAAGTGTTTGATAGAGAAAAAAAATATTATTTTAAGTCAACATAATGTTTTTAAAAAAAAATTTGTAATATTGATTTATATATTTTTACGGTCATTTTGAGTATATGTTTCGGGCACAGCCCATCTGGAGAGGCCGCATCTCGCCGTCGTGGGTCGGGTACTGTCGCGCCCGCTGTCGTGGTCTCGGTACTGTCGCGCCCGCTGGGGGCGGGCACAGCCCGCCGTCACGGACCGGGTACTGTCGCACATAGCCGTACGGGAAGAGTCTCGTGTCGAACACTCGTATATGCATATGTACATAAATTGATGAGTCCCCCCCCCCGGAAATTTCAAAGTCAAACTCACAAGACTCGGATGGAGTATGCGTGAGCTTGACCGGACCGGTTACATGCATCAAAGCCGCAATCCCTATAAGCCCCCAAGGAGGAAGCCGAACCCACACGCCGACACGCGTACGACAGGGCCGCGTAGGTGCGCTCGGCCTACGAGCAGGGATGTCGACCAGCGCGCACGGCTTGCGCACGTGGCCTGCGCGGCTACACCCCGTACGGCGCGTACAGATAGCCTGCGCAGTCGCAGGACCGCACCCTCACGCGTAACAATTGTCATGCCAAATATGTTGTGCAATTGGCACCTGCCCGCGAGTACGAAACTCGTCGCGGATAATAGCAACGGAAGCAAAAATATTTGAGCAAATAATGACGTGCACCAATCCAACAGTTCGAGTTTCCAAAACACAGAAAAAACACAGACGACAAGAGATATACGTGGTTCGGAGTTAAGCTCCTACATCCACGGGGAGAGCGCGCCGGATCCACTAATCGAAAAATAAAATCCGATTACAACACAGACACTCAACGATCCTCAGCGGATCGACACTAACCTAAAATATGAAATAAAGAACAACAGGAGAACAAAGAAAACTCCCCTATCCGCAGCCTGGATCTGAATCTGATCGCCGCCGAAGGAATCTGCACCCAGCCACCGCCGTGAGCCCCTCTCCTCCCTGGATACAGCCGGCCAAGCCGCTGTCACACGCTGGAGATGAACCTGATGCGCCGCTAGTGCCCAAAATCGGGTAACCCGATCTTCCCTCTGCCACACGCCGCTGCCCTCCGGCCAAGAAAGCCGCTGCCCTCTTCAAGATGAAGGAACCGCAGCCTTATGCCCTCTTTCACCGCCGGAGTTGCCGCCGCCGCTGGATCGCCGAAGCCGCCGGAGATGCACGTCTTGATCGGTATCCTGATCCTTGCCGAAGAAGAACCGCCGGCCCAAGATTGGGCCCTATGCCCGCTGGAGAAGAAGAGCCGGCCCAAGATCAGCCCTATGCCCGCCGATCGTCGCGAGAAGAAGCGTCTCTGCCCGATCTTGCCACCGCCGGATCCCAAGGATCGCTGGACCTACGTAGCCCTAGATCGGGCTTGCCGCTGCGCCGCTGTCGCCGGAGCAAAAAGACCGCCCGCCGCTAGGTCGATGCCGCTCCCGATCTTGCCGCCGCCGGAGAAGAAAGCCTAGGAGCCGCGGCCGTCGCTAGAGAAGAAGCGCCCGAAGCCGATGTCGCCGCTTCTCCCTCCAGATGTCGCTGATCTTCTCTCGAAGCCGAGCCCGATCGCTCGATCGCGTCGCGAAGCCGCCGCTGTCGCCGGAGAAGAAGACCGCCCGCCGATCCGGTGTCGCCGCCTCTCCCGATCTCCCAAAGCGCCGCTCGATCGTCGCTCGATCGGGTCCCGAAGCAGCCGCCCTCTTCCGATCGCCCGATACCGCCTCCCTCTGCGTTCTTTCTCCCGTCTCCCGATTAGGTTAGGTATCGAATCTGAGGTTTTTAACTTCCTGTGCAAGCAATAATATATATGGCAATAGGCAAAACCGAACCGGTCCAGCTGGACCGGTTCGGTTGGAGCATCATAACAACATGCCAAATATTCATCCTATAATGGAGTTGTTTTTGTCCAAGCTCATCAGAGCAAAAAAGCCATTCCAAATAGAGCCTTCGACTCGAATAGGTTAGGCGGATCAAGTACGAATTTGATTTCTTTCTACATAATTAAAAATATATCTATGCTATATACTATATTAAAAGAAAAAACACCCTTTAATTAAACATTTACTTTCTAATTTTATCCTTTCTGATTAAAAAAATTTCACTTTTAACAATTTGTGTTTTTCTTTAAATTTTTTTAAAAAAAAATGCTCTCTACCTAGAATAAAAAATGTTTTCTCCCAACCACTCACAAACTCCAGTGCACCCCGCAAAAATGAATGAAGAGCGGAGTATAAAGCTCATAGGTTTGCGAGCAGCAAGAGCGCCGTCATGCTGGGACAATGTTGTGGCCGGAATAATGTCGCGCGGGGCACGAGGATCCTCATGCACTATCGCAATTAAGGTACTGTTGCAGTTGACCGTAAAGGTGGAGCCCCGTGTCTACCACTCATTTATACAAGGCATAAACCTTCACGTTCATGCTCCACAACTGGGAGATGAGTTTGTTGAACACGTTCATGTGCTCAAACAGTTGAGTGCTCTCTGACATCCTCAAGCTGTACAATTGCCACTTTACGTAGAGTTTATTCGTGAGAGACTTAGACATGTACATCTCCTCCAGTTTCTTCCACACGTCTTCTGTAGTCTAAGTATCGAGTACGTTATACATGACCTCGCCTGCTAGACACAACTGGATTGTGCTAATGGCCTTCAGATCCAGTTCCTCCCATTCGTCATCCTTCTTCCCGGACTTCTCCTTGCTGAGGAGCGCCTTGTGGAGACCTTGCTGAACGAGAACCATCTTGATCCGCTTCTGCCATACACCGAAATCGATTTTGCCGTCATACTTTGAAATCTCGAATTTTGCCGTCATTGTTTTGCTCGCAGAGCTACTCGGTAATTTGATTGAGTTCACGAATCAGATCTGAGAAGATAGAGAGCAGACCAATGTCATCACTGTTGAAGCCATGAAAAATCCTAACCTCAGAATTCGGACCAAAGTCGTCTAAGGTTACCGGCTCAGAAGTTAGATCAGACGACTAAGGTGACTAGAACAAAGAACCAGGTCAAACACGACCCCAGATGCTGCGGCAGGAAGGTCCCACCACGTACCCGGATACTCGAAAGGAGCAGCCCATTCTCAACCAAAGATGTCCGAACTGGGTACGAGGGAAGTTAGTGGGCAAAGTCGCAAGGTCGCGAGTTGCTCTCTAAGGAACAGGAATCCAAAGACTCGGCTAGTATCTCAAAAATGAAGCGCGCGAGTATCCTGCCGAGGATTTCAAGTGCAAATCCACGGGGGGGGGGGGGGGGGGGGGGGGGGGGGGTGTCATATTTATACCCCACCCCCTAGCGACTAGGCGACTTCCAGAGAAACTCGCACAGGCTGGGCGACTATCCCGCCTAGTCTCCTACCATGTGAGTATGCGAGGGGAGCTCGCCTATACTCGCACAGGCCTTCTGCGATCTTGCATACTGACTTTGACTCTTGCCTTAACTCGTTGACCTTGACTTCTGTTGAACTGGCTATGGTAGGACCCATCCTCGACGAATACGGGTTGTACAGTCACCTACCGTTCACCCAAATCTAAAACCGGAACGTCCAATCGATCACCTCCGCCCAACTTGCCTCTGATACCAATTGATATGAAATCAGATCAAGTTCGCGGTAGCGCAACATAATTTAATCGAGCACACGCAGTAGCGCAAAATAAAATACGAAATGAGATTTCAAGCACACACAGACTACACAATCAATTTACGTGGTTCGAAGAGAATCTCCTACGTCCACGAGGAGAGCATCAGAGAAGATCCACTATAATCAGAGAATTTAGTACAGAGTTTACGCTGAAATCACAAAGATCGGAGACGCGCCAAGAGAAATCGTCGGATTTGGAACTGGAAGCTATCGCTCGGCGGTATCGCACGAACAACGTTCGTCTTCTTCCGCGGAACCGCCTGAAACGCCGGCCTCGAGAGATTCTCCGCCTGAGACCTCGCCGCCAATCTGATGATCCTCCTAGAC
This sequence comes from Platanthera guangdongensis, assembly GCA_039583875.1. Taxonomy (NCBI): domain Eukaryota; kingdom Viridiplantae; phylum Streptophyta; class Magnoliopsida; order Asparagales; family Orchidaceae; genus Platanthera; species Platanthera guangdongensis. Next base: position 302,703,533 of record CM077153.1, on the reverse strand, counting down.
CGATCACCGGAATTGCCTAAAGGTCTCTGATTTGCTTGCGGTCGAACTGCCCGGGAGGAAGAACCTTCGTACGTCGCCACTGCGGCTCCTTTGGCCAGCCGGGCAATGAATGAACTTCTTCTCTCTTGATCTCCTATTTCTCTCTTGTATTTAGCCCTAGAGATATCCCCTCTATATATGGCCTTGAGGATGAGGAGCTTTCCAAAACGAGACTCAGCCGAAATAGGAAGAGTATATCTAGAAGAATATTTTCCTCATAATGATATTCTAAATATAGGGCTCCTCCAAAATCAGAAATTACCGAGACATACGGATTGATGAGGTATCACAATCCAACACTCAACATCTCCTCTCCAACCGCAGCTCCATCGCCTCCAACCCTCAAGGTCTCCTCTACGGTCCTTCCCTACCTTGAAGTTCCCCGCTCTCCTCCCCTTAATTTCCATCTGGTAAAATTCCTTCCACTGATTATAATTTTTTTTCTTTATTCACCTACCGCCACAGTCTTCGGATACGATCCATCTGAGATCGTATTCTTAAAACATTTCAGTCATCCAGAACTCAACTTTTACCGAGCGAGAATCAATATCATGCTTGTAACCAACGAGACCATCGACCAAGTAACAAAATGTTAAGTTGTTAGGAAAACACTCAGAGCACAACATCTCTTCAAAAAGGGCAGCAACACTCACAATTTCCCTCATTTTACAAACTCCACCAATGAGAATGTTGTATGTTACAACATTAGGATCAAGACCATGCAATGCAATTGCATCCCCTAAAGAGAGATGTAGCACCATAAAAGATCACCACTTTTACAAAATCCATTAATGAATGCAGAGTAAACAACTATATTAGGATTGCATTTATGCTGAAGCTCCATCCATATCGCATTGTCTCACATAACCATCAATTATCATGGAATAAGTGAATGCATCTCGCAAATATCCTTCCTTCTTCATTCTACTGATACAAATTACAGCTTCACTCATCATTCAAGCTTTGCTACAGCCTTTGGTCAGTGTTATGGAAAATTTTTTCGTCCACAACTCAGACGGAAAAATCCTCCACGAGACCAATTAGAGCAGCGAGTGCATGCTGAAATAGTGCGGCCCACGGAGCACAAATTTACTGAGTGCTGCGGACCGCACAAAATAGGAGGCTGTGAGTGCGTGCTATTGATCGCGGACCGTGTTCTTCGTCCGGATCAGGGACCTAATTATTTCTGGAGCGTTATAGACAACTGTGCTATGCCTGACATCCTTTTCTCCCATGAAATGGCAGATTTTTGAAGCGTTTTCCAAAACCCTGTTCCTTGAAAAACTCTCCACCCACAACAAACCAAAAAAAAAAGCTCTAATTGTTGTAAAGTGGTTGAATCTCTATGTTTTATATAATGCAATTAACAAAATTTTATTTGTGATGCCTTAAAAAATGCGGTCCAATTAATATTTTAGAATGCGGTGACGTTTTGGACCGTTGAGAATTAGCACAGTGGGAATGAAGAAAGGTAACTATGATGACGTTTTGAAGCGTTGGTAACGAAGAATAAAGATTTATTCGGTGGAAACCAATTTTGGCATTCTACTAGCAAAACGCTGAACCGTCGAACTACCGCAATGATCTCCGCCGTCAAAGATAACGTGAAGCTCATCAATGAGCCGTTATAGTTTTCAAATATCGAGCAAATTATGCTGTGGTCCAACAGTCTAGCGCAGTTATTGAACCCTGAATGTGACTAGAGCATTGATGATGAAGATCCGATGCAAAGCTGTGGTCCAGTGCCTAAATATAGCTTCATATGTCACAGCAAGCAGCCTAATTAAGAAAATGAAAAGAGCTATTGATATCCAAAGAGCAATGTTAAAGGTAGAAGGTTTATAGCTATCTGCACGGCTGCACCCATTAAAAAAACAAATAGATCCAGTTTATTCCTATTCCCATCTATCCAACCGAAGCCCTAAGCACAGCCAAAATAAGAAACACGAGTGTGGTGTTCTCCCTGGATGCGATCGGCGACTCCTTCCATTCTCCGCCCCACTTCCGCCTTCTGCTGCTCAGTTTCTCCACCGGCCTTCACCTCTATTTCACACTCTGGTGATTCCTGCTCCGTTCGCCGACCCCTACCGCCTCTCCCTCAAACTTCAGTACTGTTCATCATTCTCCACATTGCAATAGAATTTGCCTCTTTTTTTGATGTTATCTTCTTTTTACAGGCAAATAATGTCTTATTCCGTCATTGAATCTAGAATCTCTTGCCTTTCATTTCTACCTTTTTGACTCAGGTAAGAAATTTTATTCATTTTTTGGGAATTTCGAAACCTTTAGATAGTAATTTTTCAAACATTTTTTGAACGTTGTATGTTATTGTTTGTAATATTGGTTAACACAATTTTCAGGTATTAGCTATTTTTGGCAATGCGTTCTAAAGTGAATTTGACATCGCTTGAAGAGTATAGTAATACTACACATTTAGATCTATGAATTGAATTTATCACTAATACTATTTTTCCAAGTAGAGATAATTTGGTTGAATGAACTCGTAATGTTGCAAGATGCATACGGTTAGTTGTAATCATTCAAAGAGCCGATAAAATTATTGAGCGAGATAAAACTCTAAGAATGTGTTACTGAGTTTAAGTTCTAATAATTTTGACAGGTGTGATGTATTTGTGGGCTTATATAGACTAATGCACAACTCTTTATTTATGTTTCAAATGCTCTTTTTTATGTTTCAATTTGGGTGCACATATAAAGTTGGGTTTGCAAATAAAATATTTGAGTGCACATAACATTTGGATGCACATAACCAAAAACATGTGCGCCTTTAACATTGCTCTATCCAAAAAGCCTTTTCCTTGATGTCAAGCTAAGCAAACAAATTTGGATTATTTTTAGTTTTTATACAAGTACATATTTAAGAATTTGCAGGTTTTGTTTTTCAAGCCCATGAACGAAGAGGTGACCCATGCGGTCGGTTCTCGATTTTGCAGGACCTATGCGCATCTGAACTGAGAATAAGGACTAGAGCCGAACCGAATCGATTGGTTCGGTTCAAATTCTCATTTCTTTTCCTCACCTGGGAAAATTTTAAGAAATGATTCATCGACGACTTAGATGACGACACTTGGAATGATAACCCTCCTCGCCAAGACATGAACTTCTCTATCAAACTTATAGGGCTATAACAATGACTCCATTTGTAAAACTCATTTATAGCTTTACGTTCAAGATAACGGTCAAAATTTTGGAGGCATTTGATTTTTCCGGTCATGGGGAAAGTGCTTGTGCAAAAAAAAAATGAAACTTTTTGAAAAACAGCAAGCTCTCCAACTTCTAGAAAAGCTAAAATGAACTTTGAGTTTCCGCGCTTCTCTTTCCATAGGTAAGCTGAGCATCACTCTTCTCCTCTTATGACTTTTATATCACTATTTTTCTAACAGCTCTAATCCTACAGTTGATTTCCAACCACTGCCCTTCCTGCATTTATAGTCATCCCAAACAAAGCACAAACCAGTAAGACTGATATAAAAGACTTTAAAGCATGATGAACCAACTCGACACGATGATTGACGAGTCAATAGATGATAAGTCTATTAAAAGCGTTAGTCAATGAGTACCAAATCCCTACATTTTAAGATTCAGCTTTCTAGAATTCAACTCCTGCTCCAAACCCATGCGCAATACGAACACACAGGATTCTCCATAGTCCCAAAGAGGAAGCCTCAATCCATGCCTCGTTTCGTAAGTAACCTCAATGTGCATACGTCCCAATCTAAAGGATTCTCTGCAACTCCAAGTGGCTCCATTCCATGCCCCACTTCATACCAAATCTCGACGTTGCTTTATAATGATCGAAGAAACTAAACTGTGACTATATTACTGCGACGGAATCTTCATAATTCAGAAGAAAAAGGCTCTGTTCCATGCCTCATTTTTCAGGAAACCACGTCGCGGCTCCATAATGATTGAAGAATTTAAAGGGGATACTGTTGTGCATGCATGTTATGAAATGTAAATTTACACGAGATTTTTTGTAATTTCAAAAGTTGAGGCGGGTGCGACCTGTAATAATGCCAACTCCCATTGCAGGTTTGGGTAGTTAATAGAAAAGTGAATATACCTTAAACCTTAAGGTTTTATTTGATTCGGCGGTGGCGGGCGGAGAGGGCGGGTGGAGATGTTGTATTGGGACCAGAGGGGGAGGCGGAGATCGAAACGCCCCGTTTCGTTGGCTTTTCTTCTATCCGGTGGGAGGAAATGGAGGAAACAAAGCCGGGGATCCGTTTGTTTTAACGCCCTGCAGCAATGTTTCCTCCAGACGTCGCGCCAAATGAAGCCTTAAATCTTAGACCAACCCTATAAGCTCAATAAAAACAACGAAAAGCATGTGAACATCAACGCTGTTGATAATACATACGTGCGTTAGGATACCCAAATATCCGCTTAATACACACTCTTGTCCTCTTGACCTGCAACCAATTGATTTTAGGTTAAAATTTTCTAATCTGGGCCAACTGCCCAATTAAATAATACCAACTGGTGTGTTAGAGGTGAAAAATCCTACAGGTGAGAGGAGTGTGTTGAGAATATAATCCTACATTAGAAAAGGCATGCAGTTTTGCACACTGAATATGGATTCTGAGTCTCCCCTCTTACCGCCAATTCATAATAATTAGCACCCAAACTCTCTAGACATTAGCAATTAAGGCTCCATTTGGAGTGGCTTTTTTACTCGAGTGAGTATGATCAAAAGCACAACCATCATAGAATAGAATGTGTGTTTGGCAAGACAAAATGGTTATAACAGCCACCAACAAAAGAAACTAGTTTTGAACATACAGGTGGATGAAGTTCCATAGGTGAGGTCGGGCGTTCGCGAAAGACAGTTCATAACCACTGCGTTCATGCCGCCATTACCGTGTCAAACGGAGCCTAAATTGGATATATGCGAGCTTCGCATTAACTAATTTATAATATCACCGCCGCCGCCGCCGCCGCAAGAAAACATGTTCTAAGACAATTCTACTAAACAGAAAGGGATTCAAGAACAAACAGTACTTACAGTTCAAAACTCCGAAGCGCGGATCAAAGAAGCCATTGTAGATCATGAAGGTGATCATAAACCTCGATCGGTTCGACATCAGAGCTTGAGAACTGGTTGTTCGCATTCCCTGTATCATCAATTTGTCTTAATCCTGCCTCATGAGAGGCGCTGCTTCCCAGCTCATGATCGTTGAATCCTGGCAAACTATTCAGGTAGCCGCTTGCTATGTTCGGTGGAGTCGACTCTACATTGACACTCGTTCCGATTACGGGATGCCGTTGGTCTGTATTCGTCGGAGACATAAAAGCCGAAGACGCCCCCCAAGGCTGGTCTGACAGAAGAGAGAGAGCACGGGTGGAGTCGGAGACACCTATGATACATTCACCGAGCGCGAGTTCTGAAGCGGCAAAGAGGTCTCCGCTCCTCAAGCTTGGCCATAATAAGCTCTCTCTCGAAGATTCAGATGGCTTTGGATGCATGAAGTCCATGAGGTAGCCTCTGTGGAGGCCACCATTGTCGTCTGGCAACAAACAATCAGGTAATCAGAAATTTCAGAAAAATAATGAGGGCTGCGATAGAAGTCTAACCAGGGAAGGACGAGAGGTGGTCGTAGCGCGAAGGTAAGAGCTCTGGGGGCGGCAGTTTCCTTCGACGTTCGTTATGTCCGGCGAGGCGCCGGCGACAACTTCGTTTCCCCTGGTCGAACTCTTTCAGAAGGTGGAACCTGTATTGGAGGTTTATTAGTAGAATTAAATAATGATTTAGCTGGTTGGGTATCATCCAAATTTGCACGGAGAACAATAAGAGTAGAAGGCTCTGTTTGGGAGGACTTATTTTCACCGGTCAAGCGGTTGAGACCGCATGAACCGGGTCTCAACCGCTTGACCGGTGAAAATAAGTCCTCCCAAACGGGCTAGAAATCAAAAGAGCGACTAAACCGTGCTTAAGTGCGCTCATTTTCAGCACGCGAACAAATATTCATGCAAACATTTTCATGCATGCGAACAAATATTCCTGCACGCAAATAAACCAATCAAATCAAGAACTTCTGCGGTATGAAGAGAACTATCAAAAAGCTAGGAGTCTTCTAAATGAGGCTAATGCCTTCAGCTTTCCACAGCAGAACAACAACCCGTTGTTGGTGGATCCAACATGAACCAAAACAAGACATGCCAAGATTAGTGTCACACTGCCTACCCAGACGGTCAACTTGTGCATATAATAGGCCCCGCCTCTCCTATCTTAGGCCCGAATTTTGGAATGGAAAATGGGTGTGGTGGTTTAACATGGTATCAGAGAAAGGCTCACGCTGAGCGGGCGTGTTGGTCGGTTCAGCATGAACCAAAACAAGCCATGTCAAGATTAGTCGTACACTGCTAACCCAGATGGTCCACGCGTGCTTATAATAGGCCCCCGCCTCTTCTATCTTTGACCCGTGTTTTGGAATGGAAAATGAGTGAGGGTTTAACATGATATCAGAGCTAAGTTCACGCTGAGGGGGCGTGTTGGACGGTCCAACATGAACAAAAAAAAACATGTCAAGATTAGTATCACACTGCCTACCCAGACGGTCCACTCGTGCTTATAATAGGCCCCGTCTCTCCTATCTTAGACTCGGGTTTTGAAATGGAAAATGGGTGTGAAAGTTTAACACCCGTTTGGTTCCCTCGATAACACAAAGGACGGAAATATAAAGCAATTCCAAAAAGATATATCATAATTACAAAACAGAAGAGGGCCAGTCATCTTCCGAGCAGTGTCATCACCCCTGAAAAGTGAAAAGTGAGATCTCAAAGCTTGTATATACTTTCTTGAATGATAGTTACAAGTATACATACACTTATATAGGAGAAGAATGAAGAGAGAAATCCTAATACATGATGTGGGAGTAATACAAGGAGAGAGAAAGGAGAAAACATGAGCCCTTAATTGGGCTTTTCTAACACTCCCCCGCAAGCTAGAGCGTACAAGTCGTAGGCACCAAGCTTGGATAAAAACTGATAGTATAGCGGACTGGAGAGAGTTTTCGTCAGGATTTCCGCAACTTGGTCGGTAGAAGGAACATGCTCCAAATCTATCTTCTTTGACTGTACATTTTCCTGGATAAAGTGACAGTCAACTTCGATATGCTTTGTGCGTCTGTGAAAAACCGGATTCTTGGCAATATGAATTGTTGTCTGACTGTCACAAAATAAGGTTGTCCGAGATGAGAGACGAACACCCAAGTCTCCCAGAAGGCCTTCAAGCCAGGTTAGCTCAGAAACAACAGCAGTCATAGCCCGGTACTCGGCTTCAACAGAAGAACGCGCAACCACAGTCTGTTTCTTGCTACGCCAAGTTATGAGGTGTCCACCAAAAAGTGTACATAACCCAGTTGTGGAGCGCCTATCATCAATAGATCTTGCATAGTCAGCGTCAGAATACGCGACAAGAGATAGAGATGTGGATGGTTTGTACACGAGTCCTTGTCCGGGGGCGATCTTGAGATATCGAAGGATGCGCTCGAGAGCTTGAAGATGAGATGTCCGAGGAGCGTGCATGAACCGACTCACAACTCCCACAGCAAACGAGACGTCCGGTCGAGTCACCGTAAGGTAGATCGGCTTCCCAACCAAGCGTCTGTAATATTCCGGATTTGTAAGCAGCTTGTCAGAGTCAGAGCTATGGGTCGAGAGCTTGTGATTGGCGTCCATAGGAGTCTTTGCAGGTTTGCACCCAGAATAACCTGCATCATGAAGGAGGTCCATACAGTACTTCCTTTGAGATAACACAAGACCATCAGAACGTCGTGCGACCTCGAGCCCAAGAAAGTACTGAAGGTTGCCCAAATCTTTGGTCTGAAAGGCAGAATTTAACTGTTTGTTGATCTGTTGTATTCTTGCTGTGTCGTCGTCAGTAATCAGGATATCGTCAACGTAGACCAGAAGAATCACAGTCCCGGTTGACCGGTGTCAGGTGAAGAGAGAAAAATCAGCCGAGCTCCGAGTGAAGCCACTAGCACAGACCACCTTACTAAATTTTTCAAACCACGCACGCAGGGACTGTTTGAGACCATAAATGGATTTCCGAAGGTGACATACCAAAGACTCCCCCGTGGTCTCAAACCCGGGAGGTTCATGCATATAAACTGTCTCATGTAGATCACCGTTGAGGAAGACATTCTTAATGTCCAGCTGATAAAGTGGTCAGTGACGATGAACAGCTAAGGAGAGAAGAACGCGGACCGTGTTCAATTTTGCCACGGGAGAGAAGGTTTCCTCGTAATCAAGGCCATGTTGCTGCGTAAAGCCCGGTGCCACGAGGCAAGCCTTCAGACGGTCGACAGTGTCATCCGCCGCATGTTTAATGACAAAGACTCAAGGAAGAGGAACCAGATCTCAGGTCTGGTTAGCCAGAGAGCCCGCATTTCATCGTTCATAGCAGTCCGCCACCCTGGGTGTTGAAGCGCCTCTTGCACAGTGTCAGGTATAGAAATAGAGGAAAGAGAGGTGGAAAATGCGTAGAGAGGCGGCGTCAGCCGATGGAGAGGGACGTAGTTGGCCAAGGGATGAGCTGTAGAGACGGGAGCAGGATCTGTCGTAGCCGAGGTATCGCTGGTAGAGGGGCGCTGGGTCACGGGAGCAACCTTGGATGGGCGACGAGAGTAGACACAGATAAGTGGTGGAGGAACCCGAGGAGGAACGTGGGGAGAGGAGGAAGAGGACGACAAAGATGGCGTGACCGGTACGGCAGGCCGGGGAATAGAGGGAGCAGTAGACGAGGTGGTGCTAGGTAAGTGGAAGGGCTGGTCTTCGCAGAAGGTGACATCCGCAGAAACAACCAGCTTGCCGTCAGAAGGAGAGTAGCAGATGCACCACTTCTGAGTGCGGGAGTAGCCAACAAATATATACTTGGCGGCCCGATGAGCAAGTTTGTCGGAAGGAAGGCCATGTACCCCTTCTGATAAAGTTGAGGCTCGTTGCTTGCAGATAGATTGCATCAATGCATTGGGATGGGCGTGTTGGCCAAATGTTTGTGGAATAGTGACCACTAGGATTTGGAGTGGAAGTGAGTTCTAGAAGTGAAGGGCACATTGGTTGGAGGTTGTATGACATGGAAGCGAGCGGCCGTGGAAATGTTGACTGTAGAAGGGCACCAAAATGGGGAAACACCAGTTGCAGCCATTGGGGGAGGGTTTAGGGTGAGGCAGCTGCTAGGGTTGGGTCTAGTTGGGTTGTGGAAGATAATTCAAACGAAAAGCAAATCGCTTGCGAAAATAGGCGTGAGTAAGTCTTTGATCCCCTCCCGGAAGATGGCCTCCATCACCTATGAGCATGATAAATATTATAGAACTAGTCGTCACCCAAGTTCTAATATAAGTATTATCTGTTTTAATGTAGTGCATTCAGATGTCTAGACATCTTAGATTAATTTAATCAATGATTTTGGTACTTTGATTATTTCACTGATGATTGTTCAAAATTAACGTGGATATATTTGATGAAGAGAAAGAAAATGAAGATTGTGACATTTTTAAGCTTATTTATATAATTATGTTGAAACTCAGTGTAAAGTCGAGATCAAGACCCTTCAAGGGGACAATGGAGTCGAAAATATATGTGGACAACTCCAAGAATTTTTTAGGCTCTATTTGTTTGGGCGTTTCGCTGCTCCGTTTTGGGCAAACGCCGCCGGAAGGAGGGTAAACAAATGAATCTCCGGCGGCGTTTGCTCTGTTTCCACCCGCCCGCCTTGAGAAACGCCCCAAAAAGCTCCGTTTGGAGCAGCTACCTCCCCCCTCCGTTTCAAACACTCCGTTTCCACCCACCGAATCGACCCGCCGCCGCCGAACCAAATGAAGCCTTATGTTATGAATTGGGACCGGATCCGCGACTACGGTGGTTCGCCGCGGATCTTGCAACGGAAGATGAGCTTGAGCAAATATAGCAATAAAATTTAAATCCACACACAAAGCACCACAGACGACAAAGAATTTACGTGGTTCGGAGTTAGGGGACTCCTACATCCACGGGGAGAGCGCGTCGGTAAATCCACTATAATCACGAGGTACAGGAATATTACACCTCGACCGTATGGTCGTACAAGAGAAAAAGAAAATGAAAAACTGTAAAGCCAACTGTCGCCGCTGCCTGCCTGATCGCCGGTCTCTGCCAATTTCTGTTGCCGCTACCCGGGAACCGCCTGTCGTCGACTGTCGGGATGAATCCCGACCAAGGTCGCTCCGCCTAGAGAGATCGTTGTGCCGCTGCAATGGTGGACGAGACACTCGATCCTCCGATCGAGTCAGATGTCGCCGCTGCCTGATCGCCTGCCGTCGCCGCTGCCTGATCGCCTGCCGCCGTCGTCGCCTGAGGAGGAGAACTCTCCACCGTGCGCTGCTGTAGCCGCCGCCTGAGGAGGAGAAAACTCCACTGTTGCGCTGCTGTTGCCGCCGCTGTCGGAGAGAAGACCTCCCCTGTCGCCACCGCCGCCTGCTGCAGGACTTGCCGCCGCCGCCGCTCTCTAGCTATCCCTCACTGTTGGAGATCTGAAAGGTGGGTGTGCTCACTGTTGTTGATGATGGCAGCCTCCTCCACCCAACCATATATATAGGAGAGCACCCCCTCTCCCAACTAGGAAGAAAAAAGGGCCATCAATGGTTTCCATTGATGTCGCCGGCCAGATGAGGAAGGAGGCCAGCCGGCCCTTAATGGCCCTTGCCAAAACTGAATGGAGTTTCCTATTAGCGATAAGCCTAGATTAGGAATAACTCTTCCCATGGATTAGTGACATGGCGCGATCATGGCCATCCGGATGCAACGAGGTGTCATAATCTAACAGTCTTAGTCATAAGGGAGTTATCTTTAAAAACTCATGCCTTAGAACTCAAAAGAATGGAATTAATTAGAGAAAATATAGGAATATATTTGATATCATAAAATCATTGTTGGAGAGATACTGATGGGTATCGCAAATTTAGGGTGGACTGACACTTACCAGAGCCCGCACAACGGCACAAGTCTACATACACATTGATGCATGACATGTGTTACACCAGCCTGCCACCTTGGCACCGCTGGGGGGTGGTCAGGTTCGCTTCACCCAAATGAAGTTGGTCGGACAGGCCAAGATGTTCTGGATTAGCGTAGAGAGAGTCGTTGAGAGAGATGACTATTATCATATCACCCGATGGAATGATATGAAGTAGAGACTGAAAGATAAGTATCTCCTTGCATCCTATCGAGACCAGTTGCTTGATCAATTGTAGAACTTACGACATTAGACACTTACTGTCGCTGAGTATATGGCTCGCCGAGCTTGTCTTTAAGAAAGACATCTTAGAGGATCCCATTGCCACTGCCTCACATTTCAAGGTTGGCCTGCGTTCTGAGATTCAGAGAGAGTTGATTCCCCCATCGTCTCGAGACCGTCGACCAAATATTTCAGTTTTCCCTAGAGTACGAACAATATCTCTGCTCATCTAACACGAGGCAGTTCCCTTCTCGGACTGATACCTCGACATATAGGAAACCCGCTCTGCCCCAAAATACTGCGGTTGCGTCCCCACGTGTCCCCGCGGACATGAAGGGCAAGGCCTTCGCCACTGATGGCCAACAATCTAGGGGTATTAAGTGTTATAGATCTTTCGACAGAGGACTCGTGGAGGCGCAGTGTCCCACGTGAAGCCTTCTAGTTGAGGATGAGGAGTCAGGTTTAGAAGGAGAAGAGGAGGCAACTGAGGAGATCACAACCACTGTTGAGGACGGATGGAAGAGTGACGTTGAGCGGTCCTTAAAGATGAGAGTGATTAGGTGTCTCCTACACACCCCACAGGCAGATGACGATTGGTGTCGCATTACCATATTCAACACATACTTTTTTAGTGCAGGCGGTCCCTGCAAGCTACCCATCAACAATGGGACTTGTGTGAACATCATGTCCTAGAAGGGTCTTGACCATATGCAGGTGAAGGCCGAGCATCGCCCCCACCGCTATCGTGTCATCAGGGTAGATAAGACGACGATTTAGGTTACCCATCGTTGTCTCATACCGATCAGCATAGCTTCATTCGAGGATCGGGTCTGGTGCAATGTCATTCCCATGGACGCCGCCCATGTTATGTTAGGCCTCCCTTGACTATTTGATCGCGATGCCACGTGTTTCTGCCGCTCGAACACGTGTGTTTTTTATGACAAGGGGCGAAAGATCACACTATCGCCTACCCAACCCAAGGAGAAATCCAAGAGTCGGATTGAGCATTCTGTAAGCACGAGCTCCGCAAGACCCCTACATATCCTGAGGCGAGGCGAGTTCCTGCGAGGCAGCATTGAGGCCAACATTATTTATATGGTAGCTAGCCATCATGGCTTCTGGGTGCCCAGCTGACCACCCCCCTGCAATGCGTCCCCTTTTAGGTGAGTTTGCGGACATCATGCCCGACGAGCTCCCTAACGAGTTGCAACCACCACGGGACATTAAGCACGCCATTGCAGATTTTGGAGTGAAAAATCCCGAAATCTGGCGAACCCTCCACGGTGCCGACTCCGTGGAACCCTAGAAGACGATTCCTAGGTGGTTATCGCCCTCCCCAAGGTAATTCCCAACCCTAGCCTTCATTTTCCACCCCTAATCCCTCCACTGCTCTCCCCATACCTTCCCAACGGCTGTCGCCGCTCCTGTTGGCAGTTGTCCAGCAAGCCGCCTCCTCCAAAACCCCCTCCAGATGTTATCCAGTCAGCCAACCCACCTCCAAGCCCCCTTCCAGTCGTTGTCCAGCCAATCACCCCTCCACCCCTCCACCCCTCCAGCTGCCTACCAGCAGGCCACTTCTCCCCACTGCTCAGTCGCCGCCCCACCTCCCCATTTCCAGCACACCATCGCCTCATCCAGTCCTCCCCCTCCCTCCATGGAACCACCACAACCCACACCCAGATCTATCCCCACCGCCCGGATCCGCCTCCTTACAACCGAATCTACCCTCCCACAGCCCGGATCCGCCTCCATATAGACGGATCTACCCAACTAGCCCTTGTTTCCCTTCCGGATCGTCTCCACCGCACCGTGCTTCGCTGGATCTCTACACCTTGGGCAGCCCCCTCGCCCCATGTTTTGTGAGTATTTGTTGTACGGAACTTAAATTAACAATATTAATATATGAGGTTTTGGATTTTATGTTTGTTTGAATATCCGGAACAGTAGTTTTTTGTTTTAGATTATTGTTGTGATTTGTAGAGTTTATTCATCGCGCGCTCTTGCTTTGGCCCTCCATGTGGAGGAAAGCCTAACCCGCTTGCTTAAATGAATTATTATATTTATGCTATAATCATGTGCATGTAGTTAAATTATTTATTACTTAATTTGAATTATCTGTCGGGCTTTGCATAGCATGTAGGGTTAGGGCAACATTACATCCGCAGCTTATAGATTCGTCTTGCGTCACTCATGAGGCGGAAATAGAAATGTCAGATAGAAAATTGAGTTGGTAGTCACGTTCAGAGCGACTACGACATATTTTTAAGTATTTTAATTTAGTTTTTGTATTTGCATTTCATGTAAATTTAGTGATTTTATGTTCTAGATGATTTTGGTCATCCATACCGAGTTCCAAGTGTATAAATAGGGGTCTAGAGGCTGATTTTTAGGGATTTCAGATTTTGGATAGATTATTGGGCTCTCGCGGTCTTCTCACGGTGCCAATTTCATGGATCCTTGGTGCCAAAGTGAAAGTAACTACTCACCTTTTCCATAACTACCTCATAACCATCCCCACTGCTCATAACCACGGTTAACTACCTCCTCCACCCTTAATTACTCTCATAACCACACTCAACCACTTATCACTGCCCCCTCCCTGTTGAAACTGTTTCATAACTGGTTTCAGATCCAGTAATTGCCGCTATCTACAGCGTTAACCGCCCATGTTCTGCCATGAACTCAACTGAAAAGTGTTGCAACATTTTTCCTTGCCAGCTGAGACTTCCCCACAGCTCACAATTCACTACAGCCCAACCTCCCTCCTCACGTTCCAATTCTCATCTTGTAACACCCCTTCCCAGTTTTACAATAATTAGCCATCCGGCCGGGTAAGCGATATAAAGAGAACTAGAAAACAATATTAAAACTAATATGCAGCAGGTAAAAAGAAGCAACTACTAATAATTTAAAACTTTCAACGGAAGCTAAGAAAGTAAAGTAAGGGCAACCACATACCTCATATCTGAATTCACAGAGCCACTAAACATGAACAGAAACGAAATGACTGAAAATCTGTAATAACATTATAAGTCTGATACAAGACATATAAAATATTTACAAGATATATTGTCCACAACTACAAGTATGTGCTAAAATAGAGAAAGCTGAAAGTGGAAGCAACTACAAACTGACTCCACATAACGCTCAACATAGGCGTAGCTTCCCACCCGGGTCACCTGTAAAAACATTGTCCACGAGTAGTCAGAATAAGGAAAAATAACTCCTCCTAGTGACACTAAAAATATTTTCTCATATGATGAATGCGTGTCTTTAGAAAATAGTTTCGTGTATTAAAACATTTATGCTATAATGTTATGCATGTCTTCGCAATACTTCTTGGTTAATACATCTGCTTGTTCTATGTTTGTGACTTTCAGTTCAATAACCCAAGTCTCGACGTTCACTAATTAGTGTACTGTCTCACATCAGGTCTATACTTGAGTTCTAGGTGGTTTTTAGCCCGCACATCTACTTGGAAGGTTCTAGACAGAGTAGCTCCTAACGCGTATCTGAAACTGACGACCCGAAACCATCTGACGAACTCAACTGTTCTAGTGTCGCGCGGACACGGTCTCGAATCTACTAACTGTCTCAAAAGAAAGTCAACTCACAAGACCATACTGCTTATAGGGTATCATATGCCTTATGAGAAAGGTAGAGCGCTTCTACCTATCACGAAAAGACTTATGTGTGTTTACTGACCTTTTTGGACTGATGCTACTTTGCTTGGGACATCTCTTTGGGTGTACTACTGAGCGACCCTTGACTTTCTCGTGGTCGAATAGAAGGGGCATTCACGCTCATGGTTGGACAAATTCCAAACTTATGTACACGTGTAAAGGTTTTGTACCTAACGTTACTGTTCATGATCTGACTACTTTGGTCTTGGAGAAGGGTGTTATCCTACACATCTTCCGCGACCATTTTCCAACCACCACACCTTTTTATGCATGGTCATGACGTTTGTACAAAACCTACACATGCGTATACAAAATACATTTCTTGCTATGTCTAACTAACAGGGATTAGGTTTCCTTACAGTGGTGGTGCGACGCTCGTACACAAATCACAAATTAACGGACACACATCACAAATTAACGGACGTGACCTTTAGGCAGAGTAACATTATACCTTGACGACGCGTTGTCGCGATCAAAATCATTCGCAAATTGACCCTATAATTTAAATAAGTTTCGTGTCAGACTACAGATGTTACAAATCTTCGCGCCTAATAAAAATTTTTTTCCTCGAAAATTGTAACCATACCTGATTCAAAGAGAAAAGTATAATCTGCATTGCTCTTAAACTCATCCTCTCGCTCCCAAGTATACTCTGAACGGCCATAGTTCATCCAAAAGACTTTGACCATTTGAATCTCTCTATTTCTGAGCTTCTCTATCCTTGAATCCACGATTCTGACTGGTCTAACCTCAATACTAAGATCTGCCTCGATTGGTGCTTCCTCGGTACTGATGATCTGACTGGAATCTCTGACTGCTCTCCTCAGATAGGAGACGTGCAATACATCATGTACACCACTCATTTCCTCAGGTAAGGCCAACTTATATGCAACATCATCAACTCTTTCCAGTACCTCAAAAGGACCAACGAATCTGGGGCTTAGTTTCTTCATCTGCTTTATTCTAGAGACTCCTCTGACTGGCCTGACATTCAGATAAACGTAGTCTCCAACCCTGAATTCTACTGACTTGTGCTTCTGATCATGATACTTGGCTTGGCGATCCTGAGCTGTCTTCATACGCTCTTGAATGAGCTTGATCCTATCAGTGGTCTTATCAATCTATGATTCTCTGATGGTAGATCTTTCTTCACTTTCAGCCCAACACAACGACGTCCGACAACGTCTACCACAGAGAGCCTCGAACGGTGTCATTTTAATACTCGTCTGAAAACTGTTATTGTAGGAGAACTACACAAGGGTGACATATTTCTCTCACTTCCCTCCAAAGTCCAGTATGCACATCCGTAGCAAATCTTCCAAAGTTTTATCTGTGCGCTCAGTCTGTCCATCTGTCTGGGGATGGAATGCGGTGCTGAAATGTAATTTGGTGTTCAACCGCTCCTATACGTATCTTCACTCCTTGGAGGTAAATCTGTCATCTCGGTCTGAAACTATAGTCTTGCGAACACCGTGAAGTCGAACTATCTCGTCTATATATAACTGTGTCAATCTGGGACCTTAATCTGTCTTCTTAAAAGGAATGAAATGGGCGACCTTAGAGAGTCAATCAACTATAACTCATAAGGAATCATTCCCGCTCTGCGATCTCGGCAGACCATGGATGAAGTCCATGAATATATCCTCAAATGTCCCCTCGGGAATGAGAAGTGGCTGCAACTTGCCTCCAGGCCTTTGACGCTCGGCCTTAACTAACTTGCACGTCTCGCACTTCCCTACATATTTTGCAACATCACTTTTCAAGCATGGCCACCAGACTACCTTCGTGAGATCTGCATACATCTTCGTGCTACCCGGATGTATAGAATATCTGGAATTGTGTGCCTCAAATAGAATGTTCTCGCGAAGGTGGCTAACATCGGGGATACACACCCTGCCATCAAGCAATAATAAATCATCTTGAATAGTGAATCTCTCCTTCTGACTCGTCTGCACTGAGATCCAAATCTTTGTCATCTTTGGATCCAACGGTAGAGCTGTCCTGATTCTATCCTTAATGTCGCAAGTAATCTTCATCCAACTCAACCTTGCAGGAACAAAACTACAACGTGGCACAACGGTGATATCCAGTCTCTCCAGCTCCCGCACTAACTCCTACTGCTGAGTGAGAAGGAAGAAACATGAACCTTATGGCTAAGAGCATCAGCTACAACGTTCGCCTTTCCTGGATGGTACTGAATATTTACGTCGTAGTCCGATAATAACTCTAACCATCTGCGCTGCCTCAAATTGAGCTCCCGGTGGTCAAAGATATACTTGAGGCTCTTATGA
Organism: Platanthera guangdongensis; assembly: GCA_039583875.1. Classification (NCBI taxonomy): domain Eukaryota; kingdom Viridiplantae; phylum Streptophyta; class Magnoliopsida; order Asparagales; family Orchidaceae; genus Platanthera; species Platanthera guangdongensis. The sequence continues at coordinate 302,686,281 of CM077153.1, read as the reverse complement.
TCAGTGAAGATCGCGCAACGCACTCCATAGAGATAGTGTCTCCATATCTTCAGAGCATGGATGACTGTCGCAAGCTCCAAATCATGCACGGGATAGTTCCTTTCATGCACCTTTAACTGTCTCGAGGCGTAGGTTATGACCTTTCCATGCTGCATGAGGACACAGCCCAAACCCTGACCTGACGCATCGCTATAAATCTGAAACTCGTCAGACCTTGAAGGTAAACTCAAGATCGGTGTAGTCATCAACCTGCTCTTCAAGTCCTCAAAAGCCAACTCGCACTCAACAGTCCATTCCAAGCCCTTACCCTTCCTGGGGAGGGAAGTTAGTGGTAAGGCTATCTTTGAAAAATACCTGATGAATCTCCTGTAGTAACTAGCTAGACCCATAAAGCTGCGAACCTCTGAAACTGTTGTCGGCCTTAGCCAATTCTTAATGGCCTCTATCTTCTTCGGATCAACACTAACCCTTTCTGACTGATGACGTGGCCTAAGAATGCAATCTCTGAGAGTCAGAACTCATATTTTGAGAATTTGGCATATAATTAGTTCTTCCTGAGGGTGCTCAAAATAATCCTGAGGTGTGCGGAATGATCTTCTGCACTCCTTGAGAACACTCTGTTCATCAGGTCCATAAATACTGAAGGGGCATTGGTTAGCCCGAACGGCATGACCACGAACTCGAAGTGTCCATATCTGGTACTGAAAGTCGTCTTCTGCATATCCACGTCTCGAATCTTTAACTGATGGCAGCCCGACCTCAAATCTAACTTGGAAAAGGTGCACAATCCCACCAACTGATCGAACAAATCATCAATCCTGGGAATCGGGTATTTGTTTTTTACTGTCAGTTTGTTTAATTCACGGTAGTCTATGCACAGTCTCAGACTACCATCTTTCTTCTTCATAAATAGTATTGGAGCACTTCAATGTGAAGTACTGGGGCGTATAAAGTCCAAGTCAAGCAACTCCTGCAACTGGCTATTCAACTCCACTAGTTTCCTTGGAGCCATCCGGTAGGGGGATTTGGCTACCGGAGTAGCCCCAGGCTGCAAGTCTATCGGGAACTCAATCTCTCTATCTAGAGGGGCACCAAGGAGCTCTTCCGGGAAGACATCAGGGAATTCCTGCACCACTGGTACCTCTGACAAGTCAGTCTTAGCCTCCGTGTTCATCAGTACTACGTAGGTTTCAAAACCATTACTGATGCACCTTCTAGCTTGAACTGCGGAGATGATCATCTTCACCACTCCCTTTAAGCACATAAAAGAAAACGCAGTCTGGTTGGGGCCCTCAAACTGTATCTACTTCGCCCTACAGTCAATCATGGCGTTGACTGCCGAAAGCCAGTTCATTCCAAAAATCAGGTCGAATCCTGCAATAGGTAGCTGCAAAGCTTCCACGATAATCTCGGTATCACCAAACTGCACTGGTACCCTGCACTTGTCTCTGGTCTGCAGAAGAGATCCATTTGGCATCATGACTTTCAGCGCTACTGTCTCTGGAAAGACTTCTAAATTCAGCTTACTCAATAGAGATTCTGCGATAAACGAGTGCAAGGCGTCCGTATCAAACAAAATCTTGGAGGGTAAATTACGAATCATAAGGATGCCTACATGAATGATTTACAAAGATGAAGAGAGTGTCACTACGGAGAATTAAATAAACTTGTTAAGCAAAATAAACACTTACCAGTCACTACATCCTCCTGATCCTTTGTCTCATGCTGACCAAGCTCATACGCTCTGGGCTGCACCAAATCTCGACTCTGCTGTGGTCTCCCGTCAATGATAATCAACGCTTTGCCCTTGTCTATTTTGCTTGGGCCACCAACCTCGAACTTGGACTGCAGGAAACGAGTTACATTTGTTACTTACCATAATAAAATAAAGCAGTGTGGACAACTAAATTTTTGTTTACCTGAGTCGCACCAACTTCCTGACAATAGTGAGCTATGTGTCCAGGTTGTCGGCACTTGTAACACACGCCCGCATTGGTCAAACACTCTTCTGGATGGCGACGCTGACACCTAGAACAAGGGGGGTAGTCCTTGCTCCTGTCTCCAGACTGACCACTCTTCTTAGCATCAGACTTCTGCTTCTTGTTTCAGTTCTTCCCTTGGTCATTTATGCTTTGTTGCGGCTGATGCGAATCCTGAGATCGCTTCGTACGAAAACTACTTCGCTTCTGAATTTTCTGCTGATCAGCCTGCAGCCTGCGAGCCGTATCCACTAAGCTCATGTAGTCAGCATTGACCATGGTCATCAGCGGCTGCCTCAATGAGTCACGCAAACCATCCCCAAAGCGGTTGCACTTCTCAGCCTGATGACCCTGCATCACGCCCGCATATCGAGCCAGATGGGTAAACTCTCGCTCGTACTCAGTAACGGTCTTGTCCCCCTAGAAAAGCCTAAGATATTTCTCCTAGAGACCTCGTCGTGCGGAAGGAGGCATGAACCAATTTGCAAGGGCTCTTGAAAACTCGCCCCAAGTAAACATGTCCGACGTACAACCTGGCCAAAGGCATGGTCATACCATTTATAAAGAACGCATCACTTCTTAAAATAAGAGGAAATTTTCATGACGATTTACCTGCGGGATCATCTGTCTGGTACTTGTCCCACCAAACCTTTGCCTCACCTCGGAGAAGGAAAACTGTCAGAGGAACCTTCTTGCTCTCTGGGCACTCCAAAACGTTCAACAGGTCTCTGGTGTTTGCTATCCAATCATCTGTGTCCATCGGGGTCTCATCCCCACTGTAGTTCGAGAGTTGAAGCTCTCTAAAGTTCCTCAAATAGCGTTCCAGGGTCATCTCCACGGGTGCTGGGGCAGGAGCTGGTGCAGGGGCTGGTACTTGCACTGGAGCTGGAAACCTGATAACTTCTCAAAAAGAAGTTATCTTGTGTCTTAAATACTCATATTTTGATGAAATGATTTATCAAATTTTTATAAAAAAGTATTAAATTTACACATGCTGACAACTTTTAAAATTGATGGAATTAACACCGTTTCAATATGATTTTATCTTAGGAAACCCAAAGTATTCACCTCGATGCGGCATAGGTCAAGCACATGGGAAGTCCAGCAAGGCAATTACAACATTATTGCAGCAGTTTTGGAGCTGTTTGGTGCAATTTGCGTTTTTGGACAGCAGGAAATTTGTTATAACAAATTTCTGCAGTTCAGAAAATTTGTTATAACAAGTTGCGAAAATTCAAATTTTGAATTCCGAATTCCTCCTTAATTTTGGAAGTTACAAGTGTATAGATGGCAACCTTTCAGCAATTAAAATACTCCTTTTTGGATGGGATGCATATAAAGAGAGGGTGTGTGAGAGAAAAGGGAATGGGCTTGATAATATTCAAATTTCAAAAAGGTAGATCTAGGTTTGGGAGAGAAGGAGGAACCGCACCGGAACTTCATCAAGGAGGGATCTTGCATGCGTTTGGGTGGAGTTTTCTACAGCGTTTTTGAACTATAGGCATAATGTTTTGTAAGATCTATTCAATCTTGTATTCCTCTTTTCAAATCATGAACTAAATTCCCTAGGTTTTGTATTTTGAAAGTACTTTGCTCTATTTTGATGTGATCCTTGTTTTATTTTAATTTATGAGAAGATTTGTGTGAATTTCCTTATTTAGTTGATGATTTTGTGGTAGAACTTTTGGATTATTGTTTTATTTGATGCTTCATTTCGAGATTCGAGAGAGGAGAAGTGTGAGTATTTGAATGAAACATAGTTTACTACGTGGCGAGATTCGAGAGAGGAGTCACGTAAATTTTTAACCAAAGTTTTCGGATTGTTTTACTGCGCTTCGAGATTCGAGAGAGGAGAGACGTAAGTGTATCATCAACTCGATATAGCGGAGAGGGGGAAAGAGATTTCACCTTTCCGTTAGCAACTTTGATTACTGCAGTTTTCGGTTCGTCTGAGTTAGAGATGACAAGGGAGCAAGGGGTATAGTGATTTCCGATATCGAGAGATACGGATCTCTACCGTAAAATCGTTGCAGGAAAGCACACATAGATTTCTCATACATCATCTTCTTTTGATCCATCATTATAGGCTTAGGAAATCAAAATACAAGACCGTTTTTCCCAAACTTAATAAATAGTTATTTTAGAAAGTCTTAGCAATTTCAATTTAAAATTTTATTTGTCTTTAAACCCACTTAAATCTACTCACTTGGATTTAAAGAAAAGGACTAGCTAGTATTTGTGAGCCTTAGATTAATCACCTCTCCGTGGGAACGATCTTTACTCACTCTTTATTACTTGATCTGGCACGTGCACTTGCGTAGTTTACGTATACCTATTTCGGGCGTATCAAAACCCTGCAGTCAGTCCTCTCTGAAACTCCATCAAGGCAACAGTAACCGCTTTGGCAATCTGAGACGCTATGTAAGTGCCCTATGGAGTTGCTGGAACTGGTGGTACTTGTGGCATGGCAGCGTCTCCCATAGTCGCGTCAGGAACGGGGTCCTGACGTGAAGATTCACCCGGTTCACTGACTCGTGGTGCCTGATAGAACATATAAAAGAAATATAATTATTTATCATGCATCTGTGAAATCTGGCTTACCAATTTATTTCGTACTCTTGCAAAAACTAGGGCTTAAACACAAATTAAATATTCTACTAACAAAAGTTTACTCTTACACATTCCTATAACTGTGAAATCTTTCTTGGGTCCAGGGATCCTAAACCTGACTCCGATACCAATTTGTAACACTCCTTCCCAGTTTTACAATAATCAGTCATCCGACCGGATCAACGATATAAAGAGAACTAAAAATATATTAAAACTAGTATGCAGCAGGTAAAAAGAAGCAACTACTAAGAATTTAAAACTTTTAACGGAAGCTAAGAAAGTAAACTAATGGTAACCACATATCTCATATCTGGATTCACAGAGCCACTAAACATGAACAAAAATGAAATGACTGAAAATCTGTAATAGCATTATAAGTCTGATACAAGGCATATAAAACATTTACAAGGTACATTGTCCAACAACTACAAGTATGTGCTAAAATAGAGAAAGCTGAAAGTGGAAGCAACTACAAACTGACTTCATATAACGCTCAACCTAGACGTAGCTTCCCACCTGGGTCACCTATAAAAACATTGCCCACTGGGGGGTCAGAGTAAGGAAAAATAACTCCTCCTAGTGACACTAAAAATATTTTCTCATATGATGAATGCATGTCTTTAGAAAATAGTTTCGTGCATTAAAAACATTTATGCTATAATGTTACGTATGTCTTAGCAATACTTCTTGGTTAATACACCTACTTGTTCTATGTTCGTGACTTTCAATTCAATAACCCAAGTCCCGGCGTTCACTAACTAGTGTACTGTCTCACGTCAGGTCTATACTTGAGTTCTAGGTGGTTTCTAGCTCGCACATCTACTTGGAAGTCTCTAGACAGAGTAGCTCCTAACGCGCATCTAAAACTGACGACCCGAGACTATCTGACGAACTCAACTGTTCTAGTGTCGCGCGGACACGGTCTCGAATCTACTAACTGTCTCAAAGGGAAGTCAACTCCCAAGACTATACTGCTCATAGGGTAACATATGCCTTATGAGAAAGGCAGTGTGCCTCTACCTAGCACGAAAAGACTTATGTGTGCTTACTGGCCTTTTTGGTCTGATGCTACTCTGATTGGGACATCTCTTTGGGTGTACTACTGAGCGACCCTTGACTTCCTTGTGGTCGACTAGAAGGGGCATTCACGCCTTTGGTTGGACAAATTTCAAGCTTATGTACACGGGTAAAGGTTTTGTACCTAACGTTACTGTTCATGATCTGACTACTTTGGTATTGGAGAAGGGTGTCATCCTACACATCTTCCGCGACTGTTTTCCTACCACCACACCTTTCTATACATGGTCATGATATTTGTACAAAACTTACACATGCGTATACAAAATACATTTCTTGTTATGTCTAACTAAAAGAGATTAGGTTTCCTTACAGTGGTGGTGCGGCGCTCGTACACTCGGCGCGGTGACATTTGATTTTTCGAAGGAAATTCGACTGCTGGGGACTTTCAGAACCTTGTCCCGAGGCCACCAAAATCCTGCAAATCAAGACAACCCTAAATTTCACATTTTCCCCTTAGGGTTTTTGTTGGAAAAATTCCAAAAATGCTAGGGTAACCCAAAACCAAAGACTAGCATAGTGTATTACCTTTACGTGGGAGTGATTGAGGCTCTCAATGCGCCCAACTCCAATATCGCGGTGGATCCCGTACTCCGAAACCTAATTAGGGCAATAGGATGAAAACCTAGTTTAGACTAACTTCCAAATCGAAGGATTTTCATGAATGAATGGAGACAAGGGAGAAATAAAACTCACCGGAACCAAACGTTTTCAACTTCCACTGGTTGGGATTTAATCTGGTTCTTCCACGGCCAAGGAAGGAAGAAAAGCACTCACCGGCGCCCGTAGAGTAAGGAGGAGAAATCGGCGTTGAGATCTGGAGCGTGGGAAACCGTCAACCAGGACAGCGGGAGGCGTAGGGCTCGTCGACGTCGGCTTGCGGAAAAGAGCGAATCGGGAGGAGAAACTGTCGGCCTGCGGTTTTCTCCCGTGAGAAGAGGGTGCGGGTTAATAGGTTTCGGGCCTTGCGGTTTTTAATAAACCGCAGGAGTCTATTTCTTTTGCTAACCGCCCCTCCCCCTCTTTTCACCTAAATATTATTAACTCTTGCTATACGCAAATCACTCTACACTAACACCTTTGAACATAAACAAATTTGTCGTGCATCGTTTCTAAACTAAAAGGCGTCTCACTACCACTACGACTGACACACATCACAAATTAACGGACATGACATTTAGACATAGTAACATTGTATCTTGACGACGCGCTGCCTCGATCAAAACCCTTCGCAAATTGACCCTATAATTTAAATAAATTTCGCGTCAGACTACGGATGTTACACATCATGAACTAAAATTTCCCGTCACTGCTCCTGGACTAAAATTTCCCTCCCGATCTTAATTCCTGCAGCCCACTCAAAGTTGTCCCCCTCCCAGTCACCTCTGTTTCCTCCACCCAGCCGGCCGTAACCAGTAACCACCCATAATCCCCCTATTCCAGCCTTCCCTGGAAACGTCCAAACATCCCCATTTCTTCTTGCTGTGCATCAATTCCTGCAACCTGGAAGCTTATTTTCAGGCCACTAATCCCACCCAACCTCATCTTTGTCTGCATGGGGAAGCCATCTAGAGCCCCCTATAGCCTACCCAAGCCCCACAGCCTTCACAAAAACCCAACCAGCACCCTGACATCACTACAAATTCTTGTAGCCGCTTGACTTTCACGGACTCCTGTTGCTTATGTAAGTTCTTATTTGAAGATGCTACTAACTGTTGAATACTTGGGTTAACAATGATGATATTTTGGAGATTAATTTGTTATGTTTGACCAATACTTCATCTATTTGCAGACATTATTCTCCTAGTGCTTAATTGAAGTATTCTCTACTTTAATTCAATTAGATCCTGCTTGTTTCTCTAACATTTAGGCTCCGTTTGGAGGGACTTATTTTCACCGGTCAAGCGGTCATGACCGCATGAATCCGGACTTAATTTAAGTCCGGATTCATGCGGTCATGACCGCTTGACCGGTGAAAATAAGTCCCCCCAAACGGAGCCTTAATCTCGAACGTGAATGATTGTGGCGTCTATTAATAATTTCAGCGCATTTTAATTGTACGTCGGATAATTGATTGCATATTGAATGGTTATTAGGTTTTCCCACAACAATACACACACATTTATTAAAGTTTCTCGTAGGGCACATACACACCCAATGCATTTGTTGCGGACCGCTCGAGGCTCTAGGTAGACCAGACTAATTGAACTGCTTTAGCCCAAAGAGCGGTCGAGGAAAGAAAACTGACAAGAGAATTTTTTAAACGTGGAAAATCCATGAATAGGGTGAAAAACAACGTGACCGGATCGGTGACGACCAAACTTACACTATTTGGTGCCTACTTTATAGGACTTTATAGAGAACGCGAGGGCGACAGGCCGCTCCTAGTTATAACTGGGGAGGAGAAAGAGAGACGTTCGGAGGGTGACAGGCCACCACTCCCGAACCTAAGTATTTATTCTTGCCCGCCACAGAGACCGTGCACATTCTGGAGACTGAGTGGACTTCTGCAAACATTTGGATGTTGGACCAGTGAGAGCTTGTGGGAGACATGCGGGTGCTGAGGTCTGAGAATGTCGGGCGCGGGTTGCTCGCAGCGACGAAAGGGGCGCGAGCAGTGCAAAACATACGGATGGATGAAGACGGCGGTAGGGGCACACACAGACCTTCAAGCAATCTTCAAAGTGTTTAAAGATATTCAAAGACGACTTCAAAGATCAGGGAAGTATTCGGTGAAATTCCTGAGCATGTAGGAGAAATTTTGGGGAGAAAAGGTGAGAATGAAAGGAGGCATGAGGTCCTATTTATAGGTCTCAAGGGTGGTTAAGGTAGCCATGTTGTTATCCGCAGACCGTAACCACTAAAATTACTAATTGCATATCATTTTAGTATAGTTTGTGAGGTGTATTATCATAATATTTTTTATATGCGCACACTGTCATTAATTTGGCTATTTGCACACACCCATGAAAGGTGGTTACGCGGGTGGTTACCCACGCATCGGACGGTGGAGATTGTGTGCGGACGATCGGACGGTGAATGAGGGCCGAAAGCCCGGCGGCGAGCCCCCGACAGCGGGAGGCCGACCAGAGGAGGGGGAGACGGAGGTCGGCCTTACGGTGGTCGGCCGGGAGGAGGGCCGAACGGGGGTCGCTCGGGCCCCGGCCTCGCGGAGGCCGCCTCGGCGGCCGCAACGGCTTTGCGGCCCCCGACCGCCCGGTCGCCAGCCTCGCGGAGGCCGGCGGGGCAGAGGCCGCCCGAGTGCTGGCCTCGTGGAGGACTACCGGCAGAGGCCTCCAGGGCGCCGGCCTCGCGGAGGCCACTCGGGCGGAGGCCGCTCGGGTGCCTCGTTGTGGAGGTCGGGTCGTTCGGGCGCCTTCTCGCAAAGGTCGGGCCGCCCGGGGCCGGTCTCGTGGAGGTCAACCCAGCGGAGACCACCCGGGTGTTGGCCTCGCGGAGGGAGAACGGGTAGAGGCCGCATGGGCGTCAGCATCGCGAAGGTCGCCCAAACAAAGACCGCGGCGGCGCGCAGGGTGAGCGGCCATGGGCGGCGCTTGCGGAGACGGCAGCCGACCGGATGGCCTGTCGCGTGGGGTTTGGATCGTGTGCGCGGAGTTTGGGATCACGCGCGTGGCGATTAGTGCGTGGATCGGGCGGGCGGATCGCGTGTATGGCAGTTTCCCTCCTAACCCCACTTAATTAGTTGGGGACATGGGGGATTTCGGCTATCTGCAGCCCAGAATCCCGATAAATTGAGCGTGGCCCCATCAACATTCATCCCGCGTCAAATACATATTCCTAAGAGAATGTGGGATTAAATGATTCTTGATCCAATACATAAACGCGTACATACATATATATTCACACAAACACACACAAGTGATAGGCACGGGGCTCCACCCCTACGGCCAACCGCAACAGTATAGACACGAGGCACCAACCCTATCAATTAATTAATGCATCTTAAAATAAATACACTATCAATTAATTAATGCGGAAAATAATTATACATTTCTTTTTGTTAAAAAAATCTTCATCCTAAAACATATATCACCGTGCATGTCAAATAGACTTTAATAAAGTTAATGAGTTTAATGGCAGTTTATTACGGTTGCGCGTGCCGACAGAAAAGTCACATGTCGACGCGACGTTGTGGCGAGTTCACACGCGGAGAGAGACGATGACGGGTCCACCTGGAGGAGGATAGAACGAAGACGCGCCACCGACTTGAGAATTTTACTTACATTTGTAATGCTATTTTCATTATGTGTACGTTTTATTTTTGCACTGTTTTGTCATTAACCGTAACCCGCACCTATAAGGTGTTGTGTTGTACTCTTTTTCGTTATGTTTGGATGTATGGAATTTAGGGTTGCTTCCTAAGTTTTCATCTCATTCCTTTCACTTTCCTCTCGCTCACCTCCGTCGGCCCTTCCCCAGGCTGGATTCCTCTTCGGGATTGTATCAATTTGGTCTGACCTGTCGCACCGCCCGCCATCTCGTTGTCGGTGCTCGCGATCGTCCGCCAAAGCCTTTGCATGCCAGATCCTGCGCCAAATCCACGTGATTATCGTTGTCGCACCATTCCCGCACCGCTATTGAGTCGCTTCTCCCGTTCCGTCTATTTTCGCACAGTCTTCTGCCTGAATCGCGACTCGCTAAGCCACCAATCTTGCTTTCGCCTCCAACGTGGCCCACCAAGGCCGATCTGTCGGCCTCCTCACCCACCGCTACCGCATCCTTCGCATACATGCGTCGATCTGCCGCAGCCCTCTACCGCGTACAATGAAATCATGTGGATTAAACCAAACTGCATCTCTTCACTAGAGACTGCACCGCCCGCGTACAGCACCCCGGCCGCCCCACAACACTTCTGCTTCACTGCTCGCCCCAACACTGACATCCTACTGCTTCTCTCCTACGCGGCTTCGTTGTCTTCCCTCGGCTGCCGAAGGAATGTCCCCGAACACTCGCTCCACCTGTGATCTCCCCCCGGATGCGGCCGCTGAAGCCCTAAGCCATCTCTTGGAGGCTCAAGAGCAACTCATCGCCTCCGTGAATGCCTCTCTCCTTGCCCTCCACTCAAAGATCGATTCCCACCAAGCGTCGACTGCCGCCTCTAGATCTGGTTTGCTAGCGAACGGCGACTCTCTCCACGGTGCCGGACTGCCACCCATTCCCTCTGGAACCACTCCTCCGCCCATTCTGTGCCAGTCCGCCCTCTCCCTCGACATTCCCTCCTTTGTCGGCGTTGACCCAATGGTCTCCAAAGCGAAGCAATATTTTGATCTCAACTATACGTCGGAGCACGACAAGGTGTCTACGATTGTGGTTGGCTTAGACGGCTCGGCCCTCCACTGAGCTCGGTGGTTCCGCCAATCCAACATGTGCCTCTCCTGGCCCGAGCTCAAGCAAGAGATGACCTGGCTCTATGACACCCGCTACTTTGGTTCCTCTTCTATCGAACGTCTTTGCAGCGTCAGCCAGACAGTCGGCCTAGACGACTATGTTGATGAGTTCGTCGCCCTGGTCTCCCACGTCCTCGGGCTACCACCCGATCATTATCCGGGCTTCTTCATTCAGGGTCTCCTACCACATATCCGCTCTCGTCTCCGCACGCACTACCCCCACACAGTCTCTGACGCCATAGACTTGGCGCATCTAGTGGAAGCCGACCTCTCCCCCAGCCACCTGCTCCTACGATCGACCATCACCAGCCTCAGCCGCCTTGGCGACCCCCAGCCATGACTCCACCATGGCCTCTTCCCTGGGAAAATTGGTCGGGCCGCCCACTGGCCCCTCAGCGCATCTCGAATAGTGATTACAATGAGCTTCCCAGCAAAGGTCTTTGTTTTTGGTGTCGACAATCCTACTGCCCCAACAATAAGTGTTCCGTGAAAGAGTTCAACGTCATCATCAGCAACGTCGACCCTGAGGTTACCTTGGCCAACTTTGAGGCCCTGGAGCTCTCGGTGGGGGATACACCTCTTGACCCGTCCGCAGCTACGTTCCACCACCTGGAATTATTTTGTGCCTCGACGAGCGGGACCTCCGATCAGCAGAACATGCAGCTCTCGGGCACACCGCGGGATCGGCCGATCATCATCATGGTGGACAGCGACGTTAGCCACAATCTCATATATTAGCGTTTGGTGCAGTAGCTTCATCTTCTGCCAGTTTCGTCTTCGGAAGTGGCGGTCCGTCTGTGCGATGGACATCGCCGAATGACTCAGGGTCGTTGCACTGCCGTGTCTTTCTCTGTGGGGTCCTGTTCCGTAACTCCGAACCTTCTACGCATTCGGCCCGGGTGGTATCGACGTCATTTTGCGGGTGGCTTGGATCCACACACTCGGCGATGTATAAGTCAATTGGGCGACTATGAGCATGCAGTTCCTACACAGGGGGCCAGCCATGTCGCCACGACGATGACTCCGCTCTTCAGTATCCCTCTGCACGATCCAGCGGACCACGGACGTCGATCTCTCCGCGGGATTGTGGGGCCTCTTGGTCCTGTCTGATGTGTCTTTCCCTTCCTCGACGGACTACCAAGAGCTTTCTACTGCGCTTGCCGACGTCATGCAGCCCCCGACAGGATTGCCACCAGCACGATCGACCGACCACGCCAAATTCCTCTAGCATAGGACCACCACAGCCTCGACTCAGCCATTCCGTTCTGACCATGGGAGGAAGGAGGAGATCGAGCTCGAGACTCTGATGTGGGGGTTGTTGATAGGGAGCCTTACCCATTCTGCTGCAAACCTATTTTCTAGCCTGGTTCTTCTGGTCTGGAAGAAAAATGGCAGTTGGCGCCGCACTACCCAACCAAGATATTTGATCGCCGCTAACCACCTTTAGGGGGATTCTGGCTCGCAGGAGGTCCCTGTTCCTGGGTCTTACCATAAGGAGTCCAAAGCTACGTGGTTTCCCAAGGATCACCTCTTTTGCCACCCCTCTGACTACTACAATGGGGACATGACATATTTTCCAGACGACAACATTGTTACAGTTGCTTAAGCCGACAGGACATGCACACGCCGACGAGACGTCGTGGCGAGTCCGCATAAGAAGGGATATGATGACGGGCCAATCTGGATGAGGAGAGACCGAAGAGGTGCCACCGACTTGAGAATTTTATTTGCAATTGTTGCGTTATTTTTATTATGTGCACGCTTTATTTTCGCACTGGTTTTTCATTATCAGCATCTCACACCTATAAGAGGTTGTGTTGTACTCTTTTTCATTATGCTTGGATGTATGGACTTTAGGGTTACTCCCAAGGTTTTCTTCTCATTCCCTTCTCCTTCATCTCGCTCACCTCCACCGACTCTTCCCCTTGCCGGATTTCTCTCCCAGATCGTATCATAGCTCCTCGAAAATACCACTGGCTTGTATAATGATAGCTTTCCTCGAAAATACTACTGGCATGCCTAATGACACTCTTTAATACTAGATATAGAAGCTCTACAAAACAAAATTTTATTTTTTTGGATTTCCATCGCTACTTTTAATTTGGGAATAGAGTGTAATTACTTGAATAGACATTACATTTTAATTTTTTAAAAAAGTAGATTGTAATATATGGTAAGTAATTAGATTTGTAGAAAAGTGCACAAACACTTGGGAAAACACTGAAACTTTGTATATCCTGCTTGTGTGTATAAATACAAGTATGAGTGCATATATATAGAGGGAGAGAAGAGAGAGAAGAGTCCCTTTTTCAAGATGCGGGACTATTACATAAAGAGGAAGAAGGCTTATGATGGGCCATTATACGGGCCTTTACATGTTCTTTTTCTAACACTCCCCGCAAGCTGTAGCGTACAAGTCATAGGCACCCAACTTGGATAAGAACTGATAAAGAGCACTTGGTAGGGACTTAGTGAGAAGATCAGCAACTTGGTCAGTGGTCGGAACATGTTTCAATTTCAGCTTATTCATATAAACTTTTCCCGAATGAAGTGACATTCAACTTCAATGTGTTTCGTTCTTTTATGCAAGACAAGATTCTTAGCTATGTGTATAGCAGCTTGACTATCACGGAGTATGGTAGCTAGTGAGGAAAGTTTTACACTCATATCACCTAGGAGACTCTCAAGTCATGTGAGCTCAGATACAACAGACACCATTGAATGATACTTAGCTTCGGCCAAGGATCGAGCAACCAAAGGTTGTTTCTTACTACGCCAGGTAACAAGATGACCTTTGAAGTAAATACAAAATCTATTGGTGGAACGTCGATCATCCAGGAAACTAACATAATTAGCATCTGAATACGCAACCAATGTTGGAGTAGACGAGGAAGAAATTTTGTATATCAGCCCTTGACCAAGAGCTGTTTTCAGGTATCTCAGAATACGTTCAACAACCTGTAGATGAGACATCTGAGGAGAATGCATAAACCGACTGACAACCCCAACAACAAAGGATATGTCTGGTCTTGTGACTAATAGATAAATCAGTTTTCCAACCAGACTTTGAGAGTATTTTGGATTGGAAGAAGAAAATCTGCATCAGAAGCATGTGCACACAGCTTGTGATTGACATCCATAGAAGTATTAACCTGCTTACATCTAGAATAGTCAGCATCCTAAAGAAGGTCGAGACAGTACTTTCGTTGAGATAGGACGGGGTCATCAGGACGTCTTGAGATCTCCAGACCAAGGAAGTGTCGAAGATTCCCCAAATCTTTTGTTTGAAAAACAGAACAAAGGTGTTGTTTGACTACTTGTATTCCCTTTGAATCATCTCATGTGATTAGTATGTCATCGACATAAACTAAAAGAGAACCATTCATGTTGTTTTATGTCGAGTGAATAGAGAGAAATTTGTCGAGCTCTGTGTAAAGCGAACCTCCAGAACAGCCCCACTGAACTTAACGAACCATGTCCGAGGATATTGTTTGAGACCATAAATTGACTTCTTAAGGTGACAAACTCGGGGCTCCCCCGTGGTCTCAAACCCTAGAGGCTGCTACATGTTGATATTTTCTTAGAGATCACCATTGAGAAAAGCATTCTTGATATCATGTTGACGTAAGGGTCATTGACGATGCACAGTCACGGAGAGGACACGAACCATGTTTAGCTTGGCTACTGGAGAGAATGTTTCATCATAATCGAGACTTTATTGTTGAGTAAATCCGCGAGCCACCGGACGAGCCTTAAGACGATCAATCGTCCCATCAAAGGTATGCTTGATGAAAAAGACTCATTTACATCCAACAGTAGTCTGTCTCGGAGGAAGAGAAACCAGATTACACGTCTGATTAGCCCAGACAGCCGTCATTTCTCATCCATGGCCGCCCGCCGGCCCGGATGTTGGAGAGCCTCCTACACAGAGTTAGAGACAGAAATAGATGATAATGAAGTAGTAAAAGTTTGAAGCGTCAGTGTCAGCTGATGTAAGGATACATAATTCGTCATAGAATGGGCTGTGGAGACAGATACCTGGTCGACAGGACGCAAAGTGCCAGAGGTTGAATCCAACTGCAGCGGGGCGGCGGAGCTGGGAGGTCGACAAGTATAAAAACGAAGAATGGGGTTTGTGGAGAATCAGAGCTTGGGAGGGGAGTTGTGGTGGTGGTGGTGGAGGAGACGTAACTGGAATGACAGGTCTTGGTAATGATGGTGGTTGAAGAGATGACATTGGAATGGAGAAAAACAGTTAATCTTCTAGAAAGGTAACATTCGTCGAAACAGTCACCTTGCGGGTAGTGGGAGAGTAGCAAACATACCATTTTTGAGTAAGGGAATAACCAACGAACATATATTTGGCTGCCCAAGGATCGAACTTGTCGGTGGAGGGACCAAGTAAATGAACATAGCAGGTACAACCAAATATTCTAGGTGTGAGAGGGAATGGAGGTGTGGAGGTGTGGAGGTGAAGAGGAATGATCGGGGTGGCATTGTTGAGGACGGAGGAGGGAAGACGGTTAATGATATAGCACGTCATCGAAACCGCAAAGTGTCAATAAGCCTTGGGAACGTGCATTTGAATCATGAGGGAGCGAGCAACATCAAGAAGATGTCTATTTTTGCGCTCAGCCACACCGTTTTGTTGAAGAGTATGGTGAAGACCAATCTAGGTCAGGTCGACGACAAATGTCTGATGCCGCATTTTAATTTTATTGTACATTTTATTTTGGCAAAAAAAATTCAGTTTGGATTTTGTGTGTAATGCACGCCTGCGCGCGTAGCGATTTGTTTGTTCGATTTATGTTTTTTTAAAAAAAAACTATATGTACATATATATATAAACATTTGTATATATATATACATAGACATTAGGTTGAAACCCCTCCTCCCCGGTTCAGCATCCACAACCAGTCCAGCCACTATTCCTCTTCCTCGATGGATCCAAGGATGCCGCTTCTTCCTCCCGGTTCGGAAAACCTTCAAGCCGCGGATTTAGGTCACGCCAGCGGCACGCGCATCGCGTGCTTCCTCCCCGACTTCGTCGCTATGCCAGGAGGATCTCCAGCCGCGTCGAGCAGTTCCAAAGGCCCGTCCCGATGCCACGACGCCCATTCTCTGCAGTTCGACTCCACGACCCGCTCTGCCATGGTCGAATCCTCCTCTACCGGTTCCTGTTGCCCTATAAAGGAAGAAGACGAGCGGTGAATTGGGGGGGTTGATTGTTGCTGAAATATTGAAGATTGAAATTGATTTTGTGTACGATTCCCGTCGATGAAGACGATGAACAGCGTGATGTCCCTGTGAGAGCCTGCTGTATTTCCTGTAGGTGTTAGGCGTGAATTAGGCGTGAAGGCCGGTGCCTCCTGTTAGAGTTAGGTAGGGGAAAATATAATCTGTTGGAGATTTGCTGCTACCTGTGTCCTGTTGATGGAGTTGCAGCCCTGTTCTTGTGTTTCCGGGTGGATGAAATTTAATGTTGGTTGTTTGCTTTCATAAACAGTGGACGTTAGATTGTTGTGGGGTGTTGTTCAAATGGATGTGATCTTTTGACCGCTTGCTTCCGTGAAACAGTTGAGTGTTGTGAGATTATTGCCTTGGTTTTCTCTTAGAAATGAAGATGAACAGTAGGAACATTTAATAACCGTGTATTTTTCTTTCATGTGATTCATTTGATCGAAGTCCTGTAGACTGTAGGGAATTCCGACAATGAGCAGTGTCGCGTTTGATCGACTGTTGATAATTAATATGGTTTTGTTGCCTGGGTATTGTGCTTTCCCTTTGAGAGCTTGTGAGTGAATTGAGATTTTGTGGAACCTCTTCGTTAGAGTAGTTAGGGATTTCGTGGAGCCACTTGACTGTGAGAGCGAGTGAATTTAGGATGTTAGGTTTGTGGCTTCTCCAGAGTGAGTGACTCCGTGGAACCACTTTCGTGTGAGAGTGAGTGAATTGATTCCTTGGTGCCCATGTGCGATAGCGGCCGACCTCGGAGCGGAGATCGAAGGTGACAAGTAGTTTCTCGCGTGATCGCCATCGACTTCGAATACGGAAGACGTCTCTTCCGTGGGTAATTGTTTTTATCTCTTCATTTGTGTGTGTCTCAATATTTTCTCGTAGGTTAATAGACTCTTTGCTGGGTTTTCACCCGAGTTTCGTCGGCAAACGCTACGTCGAAAACTCCAAACGGAAACGTATTTGGAGTTCACGATTTCTGTGTTGCTACGACAAGGGGAACGGAATGAAAGTTGCAAGCCTCTTTCCCCGGATTTAAATTGAACCATTTTTTAGGAATTTTAATTTTAAAACAAAATAGCGACTTTGTGCCGTATTAAAAAACATAGTTGCCTCATTTTAAATTTGTGCAAATTTCGCTCAAAATTTTGCAAAATTAATTTAGTCATCGCATGCATTTAGGGTTTCCTAGAAAAAAGCCGACAGACGCGTAAACCATACGCGTCGTCCTGCATCAGAGTATATACATATGAAGTCTGACGAATAATCTCAAACTCGAAGCAGAGGTTATTGAACTCATGATTAGTGTATTCTCAAGCATTATTTATCCGGAGTGTTTTAATTTTTTCAGAGAATTGTGTGCGAGTCTCAAAGATAAAAGCCAGGAATACACGAGTAAGCTCGGAGTGATCACAAAGTAAGTACAACCATGTCATTTGAGAATAATCAACAATAAAGGTGATAAAATAACGATAACCGGACACACTTGTTATTTTGTACGAGCCTCAAATATCAGAATGCACTAACATAAAAGGGGCAGAACTCCGGGTACAATGAGGTGGAAAAAAGGAACGATGTTGTTTCCCCAAAATACAAGAATCGCATGTAAAAACAGGAAGATGAACGTCAGGAAGAGCCTTATTGAGAACCGGAAGAGGAGCATGCCCAAGACACCGATGTCAGTCAACAGAGGAGAGAACGGTATAGGAGACATCAAGAAGGTAGAGCATGTTGTGCAGTCATCCTTTACCAATGATACTCTGTATCCGTCGGTCTTGCATCAAAAATGAAGAAGAGGTGAATGCGATAGAGCAATCCAATCGGTAGTAAGGAGACTAATAAAGTAAATTAAACGGAGAACCTGGAACATAGAGAGTTGAGCGAAGATAAATAGAGAGATTGAGAGGTATATCGGCAGAGCCGGAGACGGGAGCGGTGTTGCCATTGGCAACGGTGATAAACTTTGGATGCGGAGAATCCAAGTATTGGGGTGGCTTCAAAGAGGTGATATGGTGAGCAGCACATGAATCCACTATCCAACACGGACTAGTGGAGAGACAAGCGATACATTCGTGAAAGAAGGGGGCAATGGAGGCAGATGAGTTGAGGAGCAACACATGAAGTTGTTGGAGCTGGAGGCGGACTTCATCAAGATCAGCACGAGTGGCGGAAGGGCTGAGGGCGGCAACAGAAGCATTTGGACGAGTAGGGAGACCATGTTTGCGGTAGCAGGTCGCCTAAAGGTGTCCATCATTACCACATAAAGAACACTTAGGCCTCGGCCGGCCACCTCAACCCCTCCCCCGATAGCATGTACTTCCCCCACGGGTAGGGAGAGGGAGAGGGAGTAATGGTGCAGAAGATTGTTGGAGAAGAGCCGGTGAAGCAGGGCCGATAGCATCAAGAGGCGGTGAAACCTAAACAGCATGGAGCACACATCAGAGAATGAGGGTATAGTAGCAGATGAGAGGATCTGAGTCCGAATACTAGGAAGATGAGGCGGAACATGAGTCATCATCATGACAATACCAACAGCTTCATTTTGAGCGCGCTAGGCAGTTAAGATCCGTAGTCGGGGGCTGATGTTGAATCCAGACTTCAACCAGCGTCTTGGACCGGGCAACAAAGGAGATTAAGTCAACAGCATTGGGGAGACGGGAGACCGCGGAGGGGGTTGCGGTTAGAAAATCAGAGACCACCCAGAGGGATCGAGTCCCTCTGATACCAAGTAGAAAAGTGCACAAACACTTGGGAAAACACTGTAAAACTTTGTATATTCTGCTTGTGTGTATAAATACAAGTATGAGTACATATATATAGGGGAGAGAGAAGAGAGAGAAGATTCACTTTTTCAAGATGTGAGACTATTATATAAAGAGGAAGAAGGCCTATGATGGGCCATTATATGAGCCTTTACATGTTCTTTTTCTAACAACAATAAGGTTATATTTCACAACTTTGAATGTTTCTCCCAAGAAAAGTTTTCTCTTTTAATATTGTAAAGATATATATATGATTAAGTATATTCCCTCAAGCATTTTAAGGAAATGTTATCTTTGTCCATGTATTTGGATCTAATAAAATAAGCCTAGCTTCAATAGATGTAATGAGTGTTTGTTGGATATGCTGTAGATCAGAAAGAGCATAAATATTATAGTCCCAATATGCACAAGCAGTTGCCTTGAAAATTATTACAATCTTCAAGCATATCCCCTTTTATTTTGACAAAGAAATGTTTTAATGACTTTTGAGGTTGGAGACTCATATGATCTTGCAGAATGACCACTCTCTATATTAATTGATATAGACCATAGGGTTGGAAATGTTTAAGTATTTGAGAGCATAAGGTCAAATTATTTTCCTAGTCATAGAGGGAAAGTGGTCACTAAGGAAATGCAAGTCTAAAGAGACAGAAGGAGATGAAAGCTTGTCTCTAGAAAGAACCAATTTCTACTCATGCTACACCATCTATCACTCCTCTATCACGTCCATAGCCAGAATTTGTTCCCAAGACAGTACATATTACTCCTCTACAAGTAGTCTTATTAGGTACCTTGTTGATCAAAATGTTGGATATCACTTGATTTTGCCTTAGAGCCTTATCTTGCTTCTGTTTTCACTACTGGTATTTGATGCAGTGGAACGTCGACTCGAAAGGGGTTTTCTAAATGCAATCTTAAATGTAATGAGATGTAATGCAGGTGCAAAGTGGTCCGATCCGAAAATTGCAGCAAATAATTATTTAATATATGATTATTAGTAGGGGCACGTGCCGTCACAATTAATTAATTAAAGGAGAACTAAATATTAATTTTGCAAATGAAGAGGCGCAATAATTTTAAGCACAAGCAGAATAAGTCCTAAATCACATAACGTATAAACTAGTAGCACAATGAAAATAAAATTCATCACAATATGAGTACTAGAGACTAAACAACAAAATAAGGAGATAAATTTTACCATACTTCACACATGTAAGCGGCGGCGGCGGAGGCGGCGGCGGCGGCGGTTGTTGGCGGACGTCCAAGGTGGAAGGCGTGACAGATGGTGGAAATGGATTTCGGGCTGGTGAAGGGGAGGGGAATAATCGGGGAGGATAAGTTTATAAGATGGGAATTAGGGAAGAGGCTAACGGGTGGGGAAGAAGTTAAGGTATGATTAGTTTACAGATGTGGGTAAACAGGAGTGGGTGAGAAAGGGTTTCACGGTGATGGTGGGGGTAGGGGTGATAGGAGGGACTACGTTAGTGTAGAGGGAGGAGGGGAAGATGGGAGTAGCGGGTTCAGGACTTTTGGCCGGGGAAGGGGAGAAGAAAGTTGTTTCCAGCCCACAACCGACTCCTTCCAGCAATTTTGAATAGGTAATCAGCGATGCCTCACCTGCAGTTTCATTGTGAGAGGTCTATTTGTCTGTCCTAACTTCAAATACATTTTACTCCCACGAACCCTAAGATGAAGAGGTGATTCCTAGACCCTTATTTTATCTACTTTGACCTAAGAATTTCCTTATTATTTAGGTGTCGATTAATTGTTGATGCTCAGTGTTAAATAGAAGAGGGCTCGCTAGATTTCTAAATCAACCTCGTCACATGATAATCGCGCTTAATAAGGGTAAGTATCAATTCTTTATGTATTTATGTGTTAGAAATTCTCCCAAGCATTTAAAGGTTATTAATGGATGTTCATCGTAACCCTAGGAGTGCGGAAGAATTTTAATTGGGTGGAATTCAGTATAACTCCAAAGAAATCATGTCGTCTCGGCGCATCTATGAGCGTCGCAATCCTGATGCAAGAAATTCGAGTTCTCTTGACTAGACATCACTATTATAAAATTATTGTTTAGTTCACTCAAGAAAATCATGTAAAACGGTAGAACTTGAAGTTTTTTCAAATGCATATCAACAGTAAGATGTATAAATACAAGATACAAATCAGAACACGCCACACCCAACTTATAGTTAGGTATTAATTAACAATTAATTTAATGTAAATTGTCATTACAGAGCATGAAAAATAAAAAAATGTCAAAGCAGAAGCATGATTAATTAAAAAGGTTAATTACAAATAGGCTAAACGCAAGAGCTCAGAACATTTAATAAGCTGCAGGTCAGTGACCTCATTTTCATATGGTCATCGGTCTATATAAGTCTCAGACATAGTAATGGGAGTCCATCGGATCGTGCACATGATGGAGCGGGACCCACGTTCATTTATTCCCGCCGGAAGACGTGATCGGATCGCCGATCCGACCCCGCGGTTGCGCCCGGCACGTCGCCGCGAATCAAAATCATATATTTATGTATTTTTTTTGGACATGTGTTTAGTTTATTTAAGGGCGAACCCACCGGCCAATCGTAGCCGTTGGATGGGATGCCCTAATGCTTGTTTCTTATAAATAGGATTAGGGGGGCTGATTTCAGGTGGGGGATTGCTGAAGTTGGAGAGGTATTCTTCCTTACTTCCGGTGGTCATCTCGCGGTGCCGACGCCGTGGACCCTTGGTGTCGACGCCTTGGGGTAAGTCTTCCTACTCTTCTCCCCCCCTCGCCCTCCACCCACCCTCAGCCCGCCAGCCTTCTTTCCCGCCCAGGACTGGGCAGCCGGCCCCCTCCTACCACCGTACAGCCCGGCCAGCCGCACCCCCCTTTCCGCCCAGAGCCGGGCGGCCGCCCTTCCCCCCCCCTTCCTAAATCTGTGGATCCACTTTCCTTAAGCGCCTTTCTCACCATTCCCTACGATCTGGGTTCTAGTTGCCCCGATCTACCCTCCCATCACCCGATCTACTCTCCCTAACCCGTAATCCGACTCTCCATTACCGGATCCGCCCTCCCGAGTCCGGATCTACGTATATTCTTCCGGATTCACCCGTTTCCTCTCCGATCCCTTCATCCACCACCAAAACAGCCCCAACCGCTATCTCCACCTCCGGTTCCACCACCCGGCACCCGACCTACGCCACCCGAGCCCTCCACCTCCACTGCCCAAAATCAGCCCCTAGTCTCGAGTTATTTTTGTGATTTGGTTGTACTATTTTCTTGGTATTATTATTGGTTAATCTCGTATTTGCTTGGAGCTTGTTTGGGGTATTTTGGCGCCGATTGATTGTTAACCTGCAGGAGGATCTCTTCGCCGCGCGCGCTTCGCTTTTTGCCCTCCGGGCGGAGGAAAGCCAACACAGAAATTCGCTCAATATTAAAAATAATTTTGTTGCAATTTTTGCTTGTGGCGTGACTAATTTTCATTGTTCTATTAATTTGTTGCGAGAATCGTTGGTTGTGTTGCGTATAGAGTTAGGTGGTGCACTCCATAGCCTACCCTACATCAGTTGGTATCAGAGCCCAGGTCGGGCCATTTTGCATGCTCCGTAGTGGTAGGACATTTAGAAGCATGGTAGATCCACCAGTTACCAACGACCGGGCAGCGGGTTCGAATTCGAGTACCGCTACCACAGACTTCCAGCGCCTTATTCTAGAGCGTCTTGACGCAATGGGTACCCAGTTCGAGAATGTGTGTCACGATATCGCCGCGGTGACTCGTCGCCTAGATCTGATAGAGCACGCGAGAGGTACTCCCTCCCTACACGACCCTGAGGCGGGTGACCCGGGCGACTCTCCCCGTCGCGGGCAGCGGGTCAGAGATGATCCGCCACCTGCAGACCGCTACCACCGTGAAGTCCCCGTGAGAGCCCCCACCCCGCCAGCATGGCGGAACCCAGAGCCACCTCGTGGCCGACCCCCACCCCCGTGGGAGGATTACCGTATGCCACGACAGCCTGGCCCTAGGAACCGCCTGTCCCCGCTCGGTCGCCACGACCAGCGTCGTGACGAGTATTATCCGTCGGGTCGACGTGAGCGCGGACCCCCGCCCGCTCGACACGATTATGACCGTGACGATGATCCTGATGATTATCCTGACCCGCGGAGAGGCGACCGCGCCTTTGACATCACCCGTCGGATTCGCCTTGATGTCCCGACGTTCGATGGCCGCTTGGACCTGAAGGCCTTTAGTGATTGGCTCCTTGACATGGACCACTATTTTGATTGGTACGACATGAGTGATGCACGTTGTGTCCGGTTTGCCAAGATGAAGTTAGTCGGGCAGGCCAAGGTATATTGGCTTAGTGTCGAGAGATCCTTAGAGCGTGACGGCTATTACCCCATCACCAGATGGGGAGAGATGAAGCAAAGGTTGAGCGAGAAGTACCTCCCCGCGCCCTACCGGGATCAGTTATTCGAGCAATTACAGAGCTTGCGTCAGGGAACGCTCACGGTGGCCGAGTATATGGCTCGATTCGACGAGTTAGTGGTTAGGAGCGATATTTTCGGAGGAACCCATCGCCACTGCCTCTCGATTCAAGGCAGGCCTCCGTTCGGACCTCCGGAGAGAGCTGATTCTCCATCGCTTAGAGACGGTAGACCAGATATTCCAGCTCGCTCTGGAGTATGAGCAGTACCTTCGCACCTCTAGTACGAAGCAGTTTCCTTCCCGGATGGATTCGTCGACATTTAGGAAGCCCGCTCCGGCCCAGACTGCTACAGCCACCCCACCCCCTCAAGTCACTCCTGACATGAAGGGGAAGGCTATCGCTACTGAGGGCCAGAGATCTGGGGGTATTCAGTGTTTTAGGTGCTCGAGCAGGGGACACATAGCGGCCCACTGCCCTACGCGGACTTCTGTTGGTACCATGAGAGATGAGAGCATCACTGAGATCAGATCCCACCAGATTGTTCCCACCACAGACGGGCCGCGCCTTCGCTACTTGGTTCATTGGCGGGGTCGTACAGACGATGACGACGCTTGGATATTACCGGCAGAGCTTGATCGACTTGCCCCCGGACTTTGACTCCAGTACGATCGTCTCCATTCCTCGGAGATGAATGCTTTTCAGTCGGGGGGAGTTGATGGGAGTCCATCGGATCGTGCACATGATGGGGCGGGACCCACGTTCATTTATTCCCGCCCAGCCTTGGGGTAAGTCTTCCTACTCTTCTCCCCCCCCCTCGCCCTCCACCCACCCTCAGCTCGCCAGCCTTCTTTCCCGCCCAGGACTGGGCAGCCGGCCCCCTCCTACCACCGCACAGCCCCGGCCAGTCGCACCCCCCTTTCCGCCCAGAGTCGGGCGGCCTCCCTTCCCCCCCCCCCCTTTCCTAAATCCGTGGATCCACTTTCCTTAAGCCCCTTTCTCACCATTCCCTACGATCCGGGTTCTAGTTGCCCCGATCTACCCTCCCATCACCCGATCTACTCTCCCTAACCCGTAATCCGACTCTCCATTACCGGATTCTCCCTCCCGAGTCCGGATCTACGTATATTCTTCCGGATTCACCCGTTTCCTCTCTGATCCCTTCATCCACCACCAAAACAGCCCCAACCGCTATCTCCACCTCCGGTTCCACCACTCGGCACCCGATCTACGCTACCCGAGCCCTCCACCTCCACTGCCCAAAATCAGCCCCTAGTCTCGAGTTATTTTCGTGATTTGGTTGTACTATTTTCTTGGTATTATTATTGGTTAATCTCGTTATTTGCTTGAAGCTTGTTTGGGGTATTTTGGCGCCGATTGATTGTTAACCTGCAGGAGGATCTCTTCGCCGCGCGCGCTTCGCTTTTGGCCCTCCGAGCGGAGGAAAGCCAACACAGAAATTCACTCAATATTAAAAATAATTTTGTTGCAATTGTTTGCTTGTGGCGTGACTAATTTTCATTGCTCTATTAATTTGTTGCGAGAACCGTTGGTTGTGTTGCGTATAGAGTTAGGTGGTGCACTCCATAGCCTACCCTACATCACATAGGGTCGTCAATCACATTTCCAGACTTGGTAATTTTTAGATGTGAGTCAGTGTCCCAGTCAAGGAACATTTCAGTTCAGGACACCTTCGGGTCACCATTTTGGCTAAGCTACAGACTAATAATAGATGCGTGCCCTGAAGGTTTCCTCGTAATCAATTTTTTAGATGTTGACCTACAGACTGAAATAATTTTCAGTTTTAGTAGGTCAGCTGCAGACTGATAATGATTTTTTATTTTATTATCGTTGCTTAGTTTACTTCTTATTACGGGGCACAAACGGACTGTTGATTTGTTGTTAAACTAGGTTTGGGTGTTCCTGAAATTTAAAAGAATGTGACGTCAATTCTAGATGTTACAAATCTCCCCTCCTAATAAATTTTTTTCTCGAAAATCATACCCGAGTCAAAAAGGAAGGCATAATCTTCATTACTTTGAAGTTCATTCTCTGTTTCCCGAGTATACTCTGGTCGAACACAATTCATCCAAAGGTCCTTTATAAAATGAATATTCATGTTTCTGAGTTTTTGAATCCTTGAGTTCACTATCCTGATTGCCTTAATAATTATGTTAAGGTTTTGGTTTGACTGGTGCATTCTAAGTACTGATCACCTGACTAGGATTTTAACTGCTCTTCTAAGATATGAGACGTGAAATATGTCATGTAATCCACTAATTTCCTCAGGCAAGGCTAACTTGCATGTAACCTCACCGATGTGTTCAAGTACTTTGAATGGACCAACGAATTTATGATAATTTTTCATTTGTTTAATTCTAGATACGCCCTTGACTAGTTTGACCTTAAGGTAAACATAATCCCTTACACTGAATTCCATTGATTTATGTCTCTAATTATGGTACTTGGCATATCTGTTCTAAGCTATCTTCATATGATCCAGAAAGAGCTTGACTTGAGTCGTAGTCTTGTCAATCCAAGATTCTTTATTGGAAGATCTCTCTTCTCTTTCAGCCCAACATAACAGTGTCTGACAACATCTACCATAAAGAGTCATCTCAATGTTTGTCTGGTACCTGTTATTGTGGGAGAACTCCACCAAGGTGACATACTTCTCACACTTGCCTCCAAAGTCTAGAATACACATATGAAACATATCTTTCATAGTTCTATTCGTACGCTCTGACTGTCCATCTCTTTGGGGGTGAAAGATTGCACTGAACTGTAGATTAGTGTCCAAATGTTCCTAAACTTATTTGCATTCCTCAATGAGAACATATTCACTAAACGACCTGGTGTAAGTAAAGGTCGTATTAACATTATACTAGGAAGACATTAACTTCTAAAGTAAGGAAATTTTACTTAATTTATTACCAACAGGGTCATCCGAAAGGTATCCGGTCCACCAAAGATTAGCTTCACCATGTAGGAGGAAAGTTGCTAGCGGTAATTTTTTGATCTCTGGGCACTGCATCACGTTCAGTAAATCTTGAGTCTTTATTAGTCAGTCATCAGTCTCCATCGGGGTTTCCTTTCCACTGAAGTTGGAGGGGTGGAGATCTCTAAAGTTTCTCTGACAGCATTCTGTCCTGATCTCCATGGCAGCTGGTGCAGGGCTGGAGTTGAGACCCTTGCAGGTAGTGCACTCTAGAGCTCTAAAAGGGCTAAAGCTACTACCCTGGCAATATGAGCTGACATATCAGTAGGTTCTAGCATTGATGGAGCGGCTGGCGCATTAGTGTCGTCTATGACGATCTCAGGAGTAGTGTTATGTTGCGAAGGCTCGCATTTCTCACAGCTACAGGGTGCAAGGAGAAATTATTGATGAACGTGACATAAATGAAGGATCTACTATAAAGGATATTTCCAAACGTAAGCACAACTAAGAGCTAGATAAAACTTGATGACTCTAATTAACGACGGAATGATTCAGATGAAATCTTAAGGCTTCGTGAATTTTTTTGAAACATGAAAAAAAAATTCAACATAATAATTGTAACACCTCAACATACTTTAACAACAAATCAGTAGTTCGACCAAGCCCCGTGATAATAAATAAACTAAGCAATGATACTAAAACTGGTACCTAGTGGGCATAAATAAAAATATCAAATGAAAATGTATGGACGAAGCAAGATATGTAGTTAAGGATAAACAGAGGTAAATACCCAAAATTCTGACACAAAACCAACTAGTAATGAAAAGAACCATCAAATCTGGAATTTCTGTAATCTTAAACATAATCTGATACAATGAAAACTTTTAGATAATCTGATATATTTAGTCCAAAGTATAAGTACAACAACTGAACTGAAAGACAACTGAAATGAAAAACAAATAAATATGAAGATCTGTGACGCTTATCCTAAGTGTAGCTCCTCACTAGTGACCCCTGAAAAGAAATGTCCGAAGACGGGTCAGCCCAACTGGTGAGTAAGAAAGACTATTAATCCTAGTAACACTAAAAAAATACATAAATAGCTTGTATACAAAAAAATATAATCGTTAGTTTATCAATGCATGCTTCTGAATAATCAGTATGTAGGTTTATAAGTTATTTTCTCAATAAATATATTATAGATTATGTTATATTATCTGAGTTCGTATTTGTACTGATTTTTGTAATCCGGATTCTTTCTAAAGATTGGGTAATAAAATTTTAGGTTCTATGAATTATTGAACTTAATCTGATTAGGGAGCCTAAATGAGGACCCGAAGATGCCCAGAACTGAAATGTTCCCTGAGTGGGACACGAACCAACTGAAAATTATTAAGTCTGGAAATGTGGCTGACGACCCCACGTCTGAGGCTTATATGGACTGTTGGTCATATGAGAATGAGGTCATTCATCTGAAGCTTATTAAGTGTTCTGAGCTCTAGCAGTCTAACGTTTAGCCTAGTTATAGTTAAAAGAAAGACATGAGGATATAACCCGTGAGGAATGCTTGCGTCTAGCCTCCAAGGGTTGGTTCCCTCTTGAAGCATCTCTCCAACTGAGAGACAATCCTAGAACTCCAAAGATGAAGAAAAAGAGTCTCCTCCACTCCCTTGTATAAGTGAGAGTGAGCATACAAAAATATTAGGAAAATGTCAATGGAGAAACATATGTAAATAGAAGGATGCGTGGATGGTACGAGGAGTCATATTCGTATAAAAAAGGTGGTGGTCAAAAATGTAATTATGAAAATGTGGGTGGTGTTTGGGTAGATGCAATCACACAAGCTATTTTTTCAAAAATAAGAGTATAGGTCAAAAGACTACCACAGTCATGTAGAGGCAGATTTGGCACGGAAAATCCGCCACCGCCCAACCGCAACAAATCACAGTTTTCCACAGATTTGCGCCTGCACATATGCTCTCCACCAGTCTACACCCGCGCCAGAGGGTTGCGATAGTGGACGAACATTTGTCGGATCCACGTCGCAGCAAATCTGCGATGCCAAGCCAGCTCTATATGTGGTCAAGCTTTAGCGGTCGTGAATGCCCAAACCCCATGAAGTAGACTAACACATTTTCGCATTACCATGACTCAAACGCCACAACTGTCCCAAACAGAATCTTAGGCTCCATTTTTTTTTGAAACTTGGTATTAATCTCCATTTAAGAGAGCGATGTCGGTCCCTCGGGTGGAAAATGGAGATCCCACTTGTACAATCTATGTTCAGCGAGTACATGGAGGGCGAGAAGGGTTGATCATTGACCCCTGAATAACAATGTAGAGACCCATCAAAGCTCGTAGGAATCTCGCCTGGAGCTCGCATAACCTGTCCCAACTCCCAACAGCTCGTTAGTGGTTTCCATTTAGCTCATAGCAACTCGCCTGATCCATATTCCAACTCTCCAAACAACCCATTCGAACCCACTGAGGGACCAGGGTCACCCACATAGAACTAAGTACCCCCCCCCCTACCCACAACTAGACTCAGTTGCCTACAAATAAGGCCCCAGGATACTGGGAATAAGTAATGTGGGGGACCCCTAAGTTTACTCTCCGAATGACTTTGAGCGCACCAGCCGCTTCCCAAACCAAATTTGACACTGGATCTAGGAGAACTTCCTATACATTCCTAGGTGTACGGTTGGACCACCACGGATCCCTCCGCGACACGTGGACCGTGTTTGTAGACAGTACGAGATCTCGAGCGATCTTTGTTCGTTAAGAGCATGTGTTTACCAAATCGGGGGCTAGTAACCTTGGACCATGCTTCTGGTCTAAAAATAGAGAGACGAGATCTCGGCTCCAACACCATACCTCGGTGAAAATGGAGTTGCAAAAAATAAAGTTTTTGGTTGGAGCTCGAAAATGGAGGTTGCCTATCCAAACACTTCTATTCCTCGGGTGAGTAGAATCCAAAATATCATCATAGCAAAAAAGAAGTATCAAACAGAGCCTTACTTTAATTTTGACCATCAGTCAAAGTCATCATAGCTATGTTAAAAAGATCTAATTATCTCCAGGCCTTATGCAACCTTTTCTTTATCCCCAAGACTCCTCTCCCTCTCAACACAACATCCTAGGCGTTGCAGTAAAATCTGCTTTAATTAGTCAAACCTATCAATTTTTGAACAAAGTGAAACCCAAGGCCAAATGAACCAAACCCAAGAAATAGTTGATGCAGTGAAGGGACGACTTGGGATGGACAATTTAAATGCAACCCAATATGTGACAAAATGATCTGCACTAACAAATGTAATAGTAATTAATTAATATAAAAATTAACAAAGGCTCGAGTATTCTTAAATATTAATCATGAGAAAAACAGGTATCAATTCTTCAAATGACAGAGGAGCAATTAAAACTTAGCACACACGGAATAAGCCCTGCAAATCGTGTGATGATCCAATAGCAAATAAAATAGATATCCACAACAATGGGGGTGCTCTAATACGCAACAATAGAGAAATAAACACCAAACCACAACTTACACGTGCAGGAGGCGGGGAAACAATGACTGATTGTGGGCAAACAAGGTTGTTGCGGAGTGGGGGAAGTGCGGGGATGAATTCCTGGCTGATGGAAGGGCTCAGATGTAGGTGGGGACTGAATTGCAATTGATGGATATGGGGAAGGCTCGCGGTGTGGGTCTAGGGGGAAGATGGTTGTGAACGAAATACTGGATTGACTCGAGATGGGAGATAGAGGCGGTAGCGACGGCTGCGAGGAAACTTGGGCAGTGGAGTAAATGGGAGTAGCGGATGGGATTTCATGGTTGTAAACAAGGGGATGGGCTCATGATGGGAAGGCTTTGGATGTGGGTTTTACGGGATAGGGAGGAAGGGACTTCTGAGTGAAGCAAACTGTGGGATGTTGAAAAATGGGGGAAGGAAATGATAGAGGAGGGATAGGGTTTGAGTAGGATGTGCTAAGGGAGGGAAGGAAAAGGGAAGCGGAGAACTCCAGAAAGGGAGCAGTTGGTGGTACGAAGGAGACGACTGAGGCTTAATATGGTGGATCGCGGCAGGGAAGGAAGGAGGGGACTCGCAGTGGGCTGGAAAGGGCAGAGACGGGGGTGGAACGGATGCCTTGGCGTCGCACCGAGGGGAAGAACTCCTGAAATCGCTCCAGGCATGACCGACAGTTGGCGTAAACCGCAAAGCAACCTTCGATGACTGTATGAACCGCCTGTCGCAACTTTTTATAACCCTAAAATCAAAATTGTTGCATAACTGATAGACACATCAGCACCCGAATCGGACGGATCGTACTGTTTGGGTCGATCGGGCGTCAAATACAACTAAAAAAAAAAAGTAATATATGAACATAACTCGGATCAACTATAGGATGCAACCACGGACTCGAATCGTCCGACTGGATAGCGGATCACCAGCTCTTGCGAGAATACACCTGTGTCGGGCATTGTGCATCACCAATAAATCACTCTTACTAAAAGTACACCAGGAAGTCGAGCTAGTGTCTTCAAGGCGCCTTCTTTTTCTTTTTTCTCACGGTCTCACCTGTGAATTTTACCATTTTTTCAAGCTTCTACAGTTTGTGCTCAATCAAAAAAACATTGACAGATTTCATGCAAGGCTAGTATGTATTGATTTATCAAGAGGGGTGGATCTAGCGGGCGGTCCCTCCCCCCCGCCACCAAGAATTTTGAAAAATGGATAGGGAATTTGGATTCCTCTCATCAAGACAATGAATTTTGACTACTTACATGTCAAAAACGATAGCCGGATGAGGGAGAGACGGCTGCGGTAAGATGGATGCGTTCAATTTTTTTTTTTTTACTGGAGGAAGACAATGGCTGGCCTCCCTCGTGGAAATTTCTGGATCTACCTCTGTTTACCAGTAACCAACTGAAAAAAGAAATGTATATATGCATATGTAAACCCTTGGTCCCATAAATGTGCAGATGCATAGACATAAATCTTTACCACAATCAAACATTATAGGAAGTGACTTGGAGACATTGAAAAGTAAGGCCTAGTGATCCAATTACACTATGGAACACTCAAATGTTGACAAGAAAACCAGTCATAATCTCAGGAGCATAAGCTAACAATTTGACTAAAACCTTAGCAAGTAACACTCAAACAGCTACACCCAAAATTTCAGCACAAATTACTTAAAAGGGCACCAAAAAAGGATTATCTGCCCCAAAACAGTAATGAATTATGTACATTTCAATGAAAATCATCAATCAGTATGAGATATAATTCAATGACCAACCACTTGGTTGAGTAAATCAGCATACCAAAATAGGAATTTCAACCATTATCAGAAATAGTTCAGTCAACCGCCAATGGTTGGGTGGAGTGATGCTGTCTTTGACCTTCAAAGTGAAAGTCGCGTGCTCAAATCCTCGCAAAATAAAACACTCAAATCGTGACGAACAATCAACCAAATACAGAATCATGCGGAAAACTGAAATATCGACAGCTAAATTATGCAAGAAATACGTGAAATCAAGAACACGAGAAGACTGATTGTTAGAGAAGGAGTGGGGGAAAACACCTGCTGCATTGCTGGCAAAATCTTTGCTCAAGTCCAGCAACAATCACCTTCGGAGACTTCGAATGCATCCCGCAAACCTTATGCCTGCAGTAGTAAGATTTCGACCCTTTTAGATCCAAATCGCACCCTTCCACCTGGCACTTCGGCATCGGCGGCGGCGGGGACTGCCCGAATCCCTGTGCCGCACACTTTGCCTTCTTCCCCGTCGCCGCCGACGGCCTCACCTCCGGCAAGGCCGGAACAGTCAAAGATTTCGAAGAGCTACCGCCGGCGGCGGCATCATCATCGGCGTAGATCTTTCTCCCGAACTGGAGAGGTTTGAAAGTGTCCGCCGAGCGGCCGGGGGCGGAGCTTGAGCCGCCGTTATCCATATCGGAGCCCTCAACCCCTGAAACCCTCATGCCCCGAAGTTGTGCCAGGAAGACGACAAGTGGGGATTCATTAATAAAGAAGCTAAAACGAGATGCCGTCCAGTGCCTTAATAAAGCCGGGAACTGGCGCCGGCCACTGCTTCTTTGATTAATGTCAGATATGGGAGACTGCTTTGGAAAGCTTGGCCTTTCTGAGAATGTTGAAGAAGCATGTTTGACTAAAATTGGCGACGAAGGCTTCTCTTAAATGAAATGATGATTGGGAGAATAATGCATTTAAGTGATCTACTTTTTGTAGGGGATTGTTAACCGCAATCTGTTATTAGCTAGTCGCACCCCCAAAATCTCCTTATTTTTTACGTCTTTTCGAAATACGTCTTGTACATACAATTTAGGGAAAAGTGTTCATCACGAAAGTTGTAGATTTCGACGAGATCTACAACTTTTGTGTTGAACACTTTTCCTGAAATTGCATTTACAAGACATATTTCTGAAAGGCGCAAAACCATGGCATATTTTCAAAGTAAGCCTTGTACATGCATTTTTAGGAAAAGCGATCAGCACCAAAGTTATAGATCTCGCCGAGATCTACAACTTTCGTGTTGAGCACTTTCCTAAAATTGCATGTACAAGACATATTTCGAAAAGACGTGAAAAATTATGAGATTTTGGAGTGCGACTATCCAATAATGAATTGTAGTTAACAATCGCCTTTTTAAGAGCGGTATTATAAACATTTCATTATACTCTATTCCCACATCAATATCAATATATATATATATATATATATATATATATATATATATATATATATATATATATATATATATATATATATATATATATATATATATATATATATATATATATTTATACTATAAGGAAGGAGTTTTGTTACACCATGGTGCAACATTTTAATGTGAAAATGCTCTTAATTCTGGGATATTTTGGTCATTTGGCTGGATTATGGCGTAATTAAAAGAGACCGGCACTGTTCATCCACCTAAAAATGACGATAGGCGACTTCTTGCCCTTTGTTCTTCTGTGATCCCTCTGCTTTCGAAGAAGACGATCAATGGCACCGCGTAAATGAAAGCAACCCGCGCGCCGTGCGCTTCCGCCGGCCATGGCGGCCGACAAGTGATGGGAAAATACGACTGCTTCAGTAGAGGACAAAAGGGATGAAGACGACGGCCGATTGAAGCAGTCCTGAAGCATTTTTCTCTTCTTGAGCCGAACGCCCAAATCTGCAACCATTCCATGAGCTTTGTTTCCGGCGGGTCTCGCAGTTTCCGTCATACACTCACACACGAAAGAGAACCGTGAATGTTAACCAAATCCGAATCGAACCGAAACGTTCCCAAATTATCCGACTCTTATTCTCACTTTTAATTCAACTAGAGCTGTCTCTTAAAACTAAAAAACATGAATCGAATCGAATCGAACAGTTTGTGAATTATTTGGTTCCGGTTTGAATTAGGGAACCGTGAACAACAATAGTCCGAAAGCTTTTCCTTCGTTTTATTATTCGAACCGGAATCATAACTGCAGCATATAAAGTCACGAGCAATTTTAGAATTTCTAAATCTGAATCGGCCTGAAGCATAATCGAATCGCAACTTGATCATAGCACTCCAAAGGATCCTACGGCAACATTTTTGTTAACCATTAATTATTATTACGACTATGTGATATTGACGCGGGATGATTCTACTATTTCTTATTGAAAAATGTTGAAATTTTTAATAACTCAAAAATACATTTTAGAACATGCAAGAAAATGATGAAAAGAATTTAAAACATTTGTAAATGGGATTTCATATGACTATTGATTTGACGGACTATCAATCATATTTAACATATTATGAAAGGTTAAATATTATTAAGTGACATTTAAGTTTCACTCGGAGAGACTTATTTTCACCAGTTAAGTGATTACGACCGCATGAACCGGACCTTAATTAAGCGGTTATGACCGCATGAACCGGACTTTAATTAAGATCCGGTTCATGCGATCGTAACAGCTTGACCGATAAAAATAAGTCCCCCCTGTTGAAATTTGTGAAGTGGAAGTGGGTGACGGGACAGGCCGCGCGGCCTGTGCGGACAGCTTTGGCGGACTGGGCGGACTGGGCGGACTGAGGTTGCGGCCTGGTGAAAAGTCTGGTGGAAGCCGGCTGTGTTCTGAGCGGGTTGTTGCATGGTGTCCGCGGTTTGGTGCGGCCTGGTATCTGCGGATAGAGAGGCTTGCGGACTGGTGCATTGCTCAGTGGTCGCGGGTGCAAGTTTGTGCTGTTGGCGGGTTGGTTCGAGTTCGCGGATAGCTTGCGGACTGGAGTGTCCGCGGTTCTGGCTGTTGCGGACTGAGCCTAGAGCTTGGCTGAGGCCTTGTCAAGTTCTGGTGGCACAGCAGGTGTTTGCTGTGGAGATCGTGGTTGGCGGACTGATGTTTGGAGTCCGGCTTGGTGCTGCTGCGTTGGACAAGTGCGAGGAGCTCGCGGACTGGTTGCGGTCTGTGCTAGGGTGTTTGGCGGACGGGACTTTGTGTCCGCCATGCTCGCACTGGCCCTTGATGGTTTTGGACTTGGTCACACTTGGTGTCAAGTTCATGGTGTCCGCCGTATCCGCCAAGTCCGCTGTGACCGGGCGGACTGTTGCTGTTTGCCTTTGGTCGTGGACTTGTGGCGGATTGAGGTGTGAGTCTTGCGGACTGCCTCGGGTTGGTGCGGACTGCCATTGAAGAAGGTGCTGTCCTGAAGCAGTTGGAGCTTTGCGGGCTGGTGCCTTGTCCGCTTAGCTTGGGCGGACTGGAGAGGGTTCGTCATTGGTTGCCTTGCTCCTGGCGGTTTCCCTTGGTGACTGGCTAAGTCCTCGCGGGCTGAGCGGACAGTCGTTTTGTGTTCGCGCGGGCTGGGGCGGTGTTGCTATCTCATGGGCGGTGACCACACTCCTCACCTGGCCTATAAATAGGACCCCCCTGGCACATCTACAGTAACCAGAAGTAACGTGAGTGAACAGTATTTTGGGTTGGGCGAGTGCTGCGGTCTGTGTTTTTCAGTCCGCACGGATTGTTTCAGGCTGACGGTTTGCTGTGTGCAGGTCGCGCGGATAACTTCAAGGAGCCAGGAGCTTGGCTGTGACTTCGGTCAGTGCTTGGAAGTGTGCGGTCTCTGCGGACTCAGCAGGAGGTCGCTCTGCGGCTTGTCAGTTCTGTTTCAACTTTCCCAGCTTCAATAACCTGTCCGCCGGCTTCAGGCGGGTAGGGGAGTTCCTCAGTTCGGGTTCAGCAGGAGGCGAATAACGGTGTGTCCGCGCGACCTCGCGGTTTCGGCGGACTCCGTGGTATTCGGCGGACAGCAGCATAGTTCGGGCGGCTTCGGCGACTTCGGCGACCTCGGCGGTCTCGGCGGACTCCGGGTTTTGTCCGCCCGGCTTGTTTTTGGTTCTTTCTGTTTACAGCTGTAATACTAGCGAAATCATGTCTCGCTATGTATGCCTCGGATTGTAATGAAGTGAATGCATAATAAGATCTTCTTGTGCTTCCATTGTTTTGTTGGGTGCAACCTCTAGTCCTTGGGTTTCCGCAGGTTCAGCGTGCGAACTGGGATAGTTCCGAAGATATTAATTTGGCGTTTGGGCTATCTTGCTGACCACGTTGAGAAAATTTAACATGGTATCAGAGGGAGGTTACTGAGGTTGGAGGTTCAGTTGCGTGAGCGGAGGTCAGCCAGTGTTGTTACTCAGTGATTGAGTGGTGATCAACCTGTGTTGTTGCTCGGAGCTGCTGAAGGGTACCAACAGGTGATTGCAATGGAAGGAAGCTTAGCAAGAGGTCTGGGCATTGAACTCTTAACGCCGACTAACTATAAAAAGTGGAAGTCGTGCATGAAGAGTTATCTTCTGGGCGAGGAGCTGTGGGAAGTTGTCGGTGGAGACGACAGACAGGAAGTAACTGCTGCTTTCGGAACTGCTGAACAGGTGAGGCTCTGGAGAAGAACTAATGCTAAGGCAGAGTTCGTTCTGAAGAGAGCTGTCTCTCCGGAACTGTTTGATCACATCATTGGATGTGAGTCGGCTGCTGATATTTGGACAACCATTGATGAGTTGTTCAATAGGAAGAATGTGGCGCGGCTTCAGTTCCTGGAGAATGAGTTGGCCAGGGCAACTCAGGGAGACCTTTCCATCTCCAGGTACTTCTTAAAGATGAAGAGCTTGTGTGCTGAGCTGTCGGCACTGGATCCTGATGAGCCTATCTCTGAGGCAAAGATGAAAGGCACATTTTCCGCGGCTTGCGGAAGGAGTATGTGGCCTTTGTTACGTCTGTTCAAGGGTGGGCTACTCAGCCGTCTCTGCTGGAGCTGGAGAATCTGCTTGCCTCGCAGGAGAGCTTAGCAAGGCAGATGGCTGGAGTGAATCTGAATCAGGAAGGCAGCGAGGCTCTCTTCTCAGGCAAGAAGAAGGGATGGGAAGGGAAGAAGAAGAAGAAGGTGCAGGCAGCTGTTGAGAAGGAGACTTCAACTTCATATCCGCCGGAGAGGAGCAATGCTCCTAAGGACTGGAAGAAGAATCTGAAGTGCTACCGGTGTCATCAGCGAGGGCACTTCAAGCGGGACTGCAAGGTCAAACTGCAGCCTGGGCATGCTGCGGGAAAGGAGGAAGCTTGCTCACGAAGTGAAGAAGCAGAATGGGGAGGAGCTTTCATGACGGGCACTTGTGTCCGGGCCTTATCTGCTGAGGACTTCAACAGCGAGTGGATCGTCGACTCCGGGTGTGGTCATCACCTCACGGAGACAAGTCGAAGTTCACCTCCATGCAGGCTTACTCAGGTAATGAAGCTATTATCACTGCTGATAATACTGTTTATGCAGTAGAGAAGGAGGGGGTCGTGTCTTTGGGTAGTGATCAGGGGCCACTCACGTTAAGGAGTGTGTATCACATGCCGGGCATGAAGAAGAACCTCTTCTCGGTGACCAACGCGGTGGACGCTGGGTATCACGTTCTGTTTGGGCCAACAGACGTGAGGTTCCTTCGCAACGTATCAGCGGTAAAGGCTGATGTTGCTCATGTTGGGAGGAGGGTGAAGAACTTGTTTGTTCTTTCCACCAGTGCCTATGTTGATAAGATGAGGGCCAATGATAGTGCGGCTATCTGGCATGAGAGGCTGGGGCATGTTGGCATGGACAAGCTGAAGGCAATGGCGAGTAGAAGTCTGGTGAGGGGGTTGCCGATGTTGTCCTCCTTTGGTGATGGGCATGTTTTGTGCGGGCTGTCAATACGGTAAGGCACATCGCCTTCCGTTTGATAATTCTCAAACAAGAAGCAAGAAACCATTGGAGTGTATTCATGGCGACCTGATGGGACCGACTGTTACTGCCAGCCTTGGTGGAAGCAAATACATGCTTGTCTTGGTTGATGACTACTCAAGGTATACTTGGGTGTACTTCTTAAAGGAGAAGTCGGATGCCTTCCGTTTGTTCGTGGAGTTCAAGGAGTTGGTAGAAGGCCGGCTTGGCTTGCGGATTAAGAAGTTTCGAACTGATAACGGGGAGAGTTTGTCTCTTCCGAGTTTTCTAACTTCTGCAGGAAGCACGGGATCCAACGGGAGCTTACATGTGCTCACACTCCACAACAAAATGGGGTAGCGGAGCGGAAGATCCGTCATTTGACGGAAACCTGCAAATGCTGGCTGCATGCGAAAGATATCCCGAGGTCCTTTTGGGCGGAGGGAATGTCTTGTGCTGCATATGTTATCAACCGGATGCCACTCAGCCCTATCAACATGAAGACGCCCATTGAGCTGTTGCTAAAGGAGAAGCCGAGTGTTGGACACCTTCGGGTGTTCGGTTCAACTTGCTACGTGCATGTCCCGGATGCTTCACGGACAAAGCTGGATGCGAAGGCAAGGAAACTTGTCTTTGTTGGCTATGATGAGCGGAAGAAGGGATGGAAGTGCATGGACCCTGTGACGAAGAAGTTCGTGGTGTCAAGAGACGTTGTCTTTGACGAGCTGACGTCATATGGAGGTGGCTCGGTGGAGCCTACCGGAAGTAGCAAGGTTGAGGAAGCACCGGTGGAGGCTGCTGAAGGCTTGGAAGAGGAGCTTGCTGTTTCTCCAGCAGCTCCTGTCGCTTCGAACTCCGAGGCTGAGCCTTCTGGCTCAGGAAGCAGGGGGAGCACTGCTCAATGCTTGCCCCAGGTAGGAGTGGAGCCTGAAGAAGCAACGGAAGCCGTGAGCAAGGAGCCATGTCTTCGGAGATCGAAGAGGGTGGTTAAGCCACCGGCTCGGTACTGTGATGGGAATGCAGTGAGCTTTGTCTCCTGTTTCTTTGCAGGTCCTCTGGATGAGCGAGAGCCTGCAAGCTTCAACGAGGCCACTGGAGTGAAGGAGTGGGAAGGTGCCATGAAGGAAGAGATTGATGCTCTGAAGAAGAATGAAACCTGGGACCTTGTGCCCAAGGTTGATGGCATTACTCCGGTTACTTGCAAGTGGGTGTATAAGTTGAAGAAGAAGGCTGATGGGAGCATTGATCGGTTCAAGGCTCGCCTGGTCGCTAGAGGATTCTCACAGCAGTATGGAGAAGACTATGAGGAGACATTCAGTCCAGTTGCGAAGATGACGTCTGTAAGAGTGGTGATCGCCTTGGCTGCTAGCAAGGGATGGAGGTTGTGGCAACTCGATGTGAAGAATGCCTTTCTTTATGGAGAGATTGACAAGGACATCTTCATGGATCAGCCGCTTGGTTTCGTCTCTGAGAAGCATCCGGACTATGTCTGCAAACTCAGGAAGGCTCTCTATGGGTTGAAGCAAGCTCCTCGAGCGTGGTATGGGAAGATTGCAGAGTACCTGCAGTTCTGTGGATACCTGGCTTCTAACTCGGATTCTAGCTTGTTCGTCAAGAAGAAGGGAGAGCTAAGAGTCTTGGTCCTGCTGTATGTGGATGATATGATCATCACAGGGAACTCGGAGGAGGAAGTAGCAAGGCTCAGGGGAGAGCTTGCTATACGCTTCGAGATGAAAGACTTGGGAGAGTTGCATCACTTTCTTGGTCTGGAAGTGGAGAGGAAGGAGTGCGGGATTCTCATTAGCCAGAAAGGGTATGCTGATCGTATTGTGAAACGGTTTGGCATGGGCGAAGGGAAGAAGTGCTCTACTCCACTGGAATCTGGGCTGAAGCTTCGACGAGATGAGGGAAGGGTGCTTAATGATCCCTTGGTGTTCAGGGCTCTTGTTGGGAGCTTGATCTATCTGACGATTACAAGGCCGGATATAGCTTATGCTGTTGGCCGAGTAAGTCGGTATATGGCTGAACCAAGGCAATCTCATCTAGTGGCGGCGAAGGGAATTCTGAAGTATGTCAAGGTGACTTCTGAGATGGGACTCCTCTATGGAAGGGATGCGGAGTTTGCATTGCTCGGGTACACGGATGCTGACTATGGCGGTGATTCGGATGATCGAAGGTCTACTTCAGGTTATGTGTTCACTTGCGGTTCAGCTAGCATCTCGTGGTGTAGCAAGAAGCAGGACTCGGTGTCGGTTTCAACCACGGAGGCGGAGTATAAGGCTTCGGCCTTGGCTGCTCGGGAAGCCGTTTGGTTGAGGAGACTCATAGAGGATGTTCATGAAGAAGTGCAAGGGCCTACTTTACTCCGGGGTGACAATGAGAGTGCTCTCAAACTGGTAAACAATCCAGTGTGTCACGCCAGGACCAAGCATATAGAGATTGATCACCACTTCATCAGGGAGAAGGTGTTGGAGGGGTCTCTGCTGGTCGGGCATGTTCGGAGTGAAGATAATCTTGCTGACATCTTCACGAAGCCGCTGTCGAAGGGGCCCTTTGAACGCTTGCGCAGCTTGCTGGGCTTGGTCACCACTTCTCACTTCAAGGGGGAGTGTTGAAATTTGTGAAGTGGAAGTGGGTGACGGGACAGGCCGCGCGGCCTGTGCGGACAGCTTTGGCGGACTGGGCGGACTGGGCGGACTGAGGTTGCGGCCTGGTGAAAAGTCTGGTGGAAGCCGGCTGTGTTCTGAGCGGGTTGTTGCATGGTGTCCGCGGTTTGGTGCGGCCTGGTATCTGCGGATAGAGAGGCTTGCGGACTGGTGCATTGCTCAGTGGTCGCGGGTGCAAGTTTGTGCTGTTGGCGGGTTGGTTCGAGTTCGCGGATAGCTTGCGGACTGGAGTGTCCGCGGTTCTGGCTGTTGCGGACTGAGCCTAGAGCTTGGCTGAGGCCTTGTCAAGTTCTGGTGGCACAGCAGGTGTTTGCTGTGGAGATCGTGGTTGGCGGACTGATGTTTGGAGTCCGGCTTGGTGCTGCTGCGTTGGACAAGTGCGAGGAGCTCGCGGACTGGTTGCGGTCTGTGCTAGGGTGTTTGGCGGACGGGACTTTGTGTCCGCCATGCTCGCACTGGCCCTTGATGGTTTTGGACTTGGTCACACTTGGTGTCAAGTTCATGGTGTCCGCCGTATCCGCCAAGTCCGCTGTGACCGGGCGGACTGTTGCTGTTTGCCTTTGGTCGTGGACTTGTGGCGGATTGAGGTGTGAGTCTTGCGGACTGCCTCGGGTTGGTGCGGACTGCCATTGAAGAAGGTGCTGTCCTGAAGCAGTTGGAGCTTTGCGGGCTGGTGCCTTGTCCGCTTAGCTTGGGCGGACTGGAGAGGGTTCGTCATTGGTTGCCTTGCTCCTGGCGGTTTCCCTTGGTGACTGGCTAAGTCCTCGCGGACTGAGCGGACAGTCGTTTTGTGTTCGCGCGGGCTGGGGCGGTGTCGCTATCTCATGGGCGGTGACCACACTCCTCACCTGGCCTATAAATAGGACCCCCTGGCACATCTACAGTAACCAGAAGTAACGTGAGTGAACAGTATTTTGGGTTGGGCGAGTGCTGCGGTCTGTGTTTTTCAGTCCGCACGGATTGTTTCAGGCTGACGGTTTGCTGTGTGCAGGTCGCGCGGATAACTTCAAGGAGCCAGGAGCTTGGCTGTGACTTCGGTCAGTGCTTGGAAGTGTGCGGTCTCTGCGGACTCAGCAGGAGGTCGCTCTGCGGCTTGTCAGTTCTGTTTCAACTTTCCCAGCTTCAATAACCTGTCCGCCGGCTTCAGGCGGGTAGGGGAGTTCCTCAGTTCGGGTTCAGCAGGAGGCGAATAACGGTGTGTCCGCGCGACCTCGCGGTTTCGGCGGACTCCGTGGTATTCGGCGGACAGCAGCATAGTTCGGGCGGCTCGGCGACTTCGGCGACCTCGCGGTCTCGGCGGACTCCGGGTTTTGTCCGCCCGGCTTGTTTTTGGTTCTTTCTGTTTACAGCTGTAATACTAGCGAAATCATGTCTCGCTATGTATGCCTCGGATTGTAATGAAGTGAATGCATAATAAGATCTTCTTGTGCTTCCATTGTTTTGTTGGGTGCAACCTCTAGTCCTTGGGTTTCCGCAGGTTCAGCGTGCGAACTGGATAGTTCCGAAGATATTAATTTGGCGTTTGGGCTATCTTGCTGACCACGTTGACCGATAAAAATAAGTCCCCCCCCCAACAGAACTTTAATGCGACCAAATCGGAACCAAACCGACACCGCATTGAATCGTACCGAACAACTAGTAAATAATTTGATTTTGTTTCTTCTTGAATCGAAATAGGAACCATAAGAACGACGGTTACAAAGATTATGTTGAAACTGAAATCAGTGAAATCAAATAAAATTTTGGTCCTATTTTGAAAATTTGTTAGACGGACCGGTTCGCGATTTTAATAGAACCAGAACCAAACTGGAACCATGACAGTTCAAACTTCAACCGATCACTATGTGCTCAATCACCACCATCAACGCTAACGATCTTGTAATCAGCGCGGTGTTATGCGATCACTACGGGTTCAATCGCCACCCTCGACACCATCGCCTCCTCCTTCCGCAGAAATAATCTTTTTCACTACGGGTTCTCTCATATTTACTGTTTTCTTGGATGCAATTTAGGCTCTGTTTGGCACAGTGATGACAGTCATGAATATGGGGGTTACATTGTCATTTGTTAATGCCCTCCTAAATAACTTCATGTGTTTGAACACAAAAGTGGATGAGGTTCTTTAGATGGGCGCATCATGTTCACGACCGTCACCACCGTGCCAAACGGAGCATTAGTCTGATTTTTGTTGGCTGTGTTTTAGCTGATTTTGCTCCAATTTATCATTTTTTAAAAAACTTAGGGCTGGTTGGCAAAATGGTTGGAAGGCGCGGGGAAATGCGCGCTGCG
This sequence comes from Platanthera guangdongensis, assembly GCA_039583875.1. Classification (NCBI taxonomy): domain Eukaryota; kingdom Viridiplantae; phylum Streptophyta; class Magnoliopsida; order Asparagales; family Orchidaceae; genus Platanthera; species Platanthera guangdongensis. The sequence goes on along the minus strand of CM077153.1, from coordinate 302,643,662 downwards.
GGATCTCGACCGCGGCTCTGCGGCGCAGATGAGATCCGCGTTTTTAATGAGCTCCTACAGCATGTCATATCATATTGTTAGATTTTTTTGCTCAAAAAATTTATGATATATATTTTTGAACTCGCAGAGAACATATGATCGAATTTGATAACGTTAGCTCCTACTTTTCTAAGTTTTTTATCCCTTGTATTACGAAGATAGCTCACAGATTTGTCTCCATACAAGCTCTCGTGCAGCCTTAACTTATCTTTGTTGTACAACTCCGTGTTCATCGAGTGGGTCCCTCGGAAGAACACCAAGGCAAAGAGAGCAGTTTTATGCTAAGGCGAGTCGGACTGGCGAGTGGGGAAGGAATTCCCCAGCTCGCATAGAATTAAGCCATCAGTAGCATGGGGGCGCGTGGGGCGCACAGGCTCACAATCGCCACAGGACCAAGCCAAGGGAAAGGCGAGTTGGGTAACCATGCCCGCACCCGCCCTCAGCCCCGAGGTGGTAGCGAGTGCCAGCCTCATCGGGCACTCGCCACCCCAGGCGAGTGGCAGCCACATGAACCACTCTCTCAGCAGTGTTTTTACCAGAATGTCTATGTTGGTCTGCTAATAGCCCTTCCAAACAACAGAATTTTGTTGTTGGCAGACCAACTTTGGGTTGTGTATAGTAAAACCAAAAGACGGGATTGCGCTATTGGCAGACCAAGTCAGAAAAACTATAAATAGACCCTTTAGGGCACCTTTGGAGATGATCGATTTTTGGTTTTCTCCCTCCTCTGGCCTGCTTTGGCTGGTTTATAGAGCCTTCCAAGGTGTCCAGCTCAGCTTTGGCTTGGGAGGGGAAATTCCTTTGGATTTTTCGAGTATGTGGCGGGACTTTCGGGTATACGGCGGGACCTCCGTGTTGTAGCTCAGGGTCCGTTCCGTTGTTCAAAGTCTTTGGCCGGGAGTTCAGCTCAGGATAAGTGCAGGTAACCCCATTCGGGCCCGAACTCTCTTTGAGACCGGGTAATAGTTCCAACACTTGTCACTCCGCGTAGCCAAGCTAGCCTCTCCCTGCAAGAACTAGGTGGTGATGAAGAAAATAGACTGAAAATAACTCAAGGGAATGCTCACGAGTGAAAGATCTCATAGAACTCTATTGCTTCTTCAAACTTGAATTCTAACTTGAATGATTACAAATGAGCATACATCCCCTTTTTATAGACTCCAAATGAGTTTTCCCTCCAACCATTGGAAGACTCTAGAAACTGTTTATTCTAGACTCTTCTAAATTATTCTACACTACCCTCATGACCTTCACACAATTATACAACATTCAAGAGTATTCTAGACTCTTTTAGATTACCTCCAACTTCTACAAAACTCTACATCATTCTAGCTACATCTACACACATTTATAGTTATCTAGAAGGTTACACACCCTTCTAGAATATTCTAGATTATTCTACCCATTTCTAAAATATACTAGAAATCTCTACAATATTCCATAATATTTTAGAGTCTTCTACAATAATCTAAAATCTTCTAGAAGATTTCGCATCATTCTAGAATTTTTTTCTCATCTTCAAGACCTCTCTTCAATCTTCTAGAGACTTCCGCATCCTTTTTTGTCATAGGATACATGGATATACTTAAGTCTTATTCTTGACATGCACCCCTTGTGCATGATAATCTTGAGTATCGAGTCATACTTTTGCCAAGGACTCCCACACCCAAATCTTCGGCCTCCTTGAGGAGGCCTTATCACCTCAACATGTGACTTATTGTGTCATCTGCGCATAAAATCATGGTCACGACTGCGCCCTAAACTAGCAGCCCGTGACATTCTCTCCCACCCAATCTTGTGATGTCCTCATCGCAACCATACGTCAGGTAGCAATATTGTTCGAACTTTTGCTCCTTTGTCACCAAGAAGATCTTGCTCCAACAATCCATTGTTGTTTGGTGGTCTTTAACTCCATCAAGCAGTGTCACTGACTTAACGTAGTAGTGACTTCCCCGTATCTTGAAAGATCACAAATTCACAAGGTGAAATTTTGCGTCCTCCTTTGGCTTCTCCTCAAGACAATCCTCAATGTGAGCTTTAATCGCTTGGATATCAGACTCCATGTCTCCTTCATGTTCCATATTGATCATGGTACTTGGTGACCTTGTGTGAGCATTACCTCCGTGGCTCTTAGAGCTCTCTTTCTCTGATTGCTCACCTTTGAACTCCTCAATCGGATCATCTATGTCAGCCTCGCCCCCATAGCATTTGGACTCTATGTCCTCAATTGACAGTTCCTTACCCATGATTTGTTCCTCCTTGTGAGCTTCACCCTCTTGGCACTCAGGTTCTTTGTTCACATCTTGCTCCACATTGTATGACACCATTTCTTCCTCCACGGAAGTATTGTCCCCCTAGAAACACGCCTCCACATCTTTCTCATGTTTAGTGTTGAAGTTACTTTTATCTTCGACTGCATGGTAATGATGTGCTCTTGGACAACTAGTAAAGTCATTTCCTCTAAGACACAAAAGGCACCCCAATCTTGGACAATCTTTTAAGTGGTGTCCGCCTTTGCATAAGAAACACTCATCTTTAGGCCCCATAACCCTTTTCTTGGTTTCATCTTCTTCTCGAATGGATGATAGCCTCCTTCGTGCACGAGTGTGTTGTTCTACTGGTTTCACCACAACTTGATCCAAAAATCTATCATGAATTTCTCTTTAACTTTTCTTCTTTTCAACTTGTTGCATGACCTCCTTATCGTGCTCATCAATGCTTGAGCTGCCAATTTCATCAACCATCTAGTCATATTATACACCAACCATGAACTTGAGCGACCCGATACCAATTGTCACGGCTTGTCTTCTTACAAGCTCCTGTGTGGCCTTAGCTCCTTGCCACTCCGCGTAGCCAAGCTATGTCAACCTCCCCCTACAAGAACTAGGCGATGATGAAGAAAAGAGAGTGAAAACAACTCAAGGAAATGCTCACGAGTAAAAGATCTCAAATAACTCTATTGTTTCTCCAAACTTGGATTGTAACTTGAATGATTACAAATGAGCACTCATCCCCTTTTTATAGACTCCGAATGAGTTTTCCCTCCAACTAAAGGAAGACTCTAGAAACTATTTATTCTCGACCCTTCTAAATTATTCTACACTACTCTCATGGCCTTCACACTATTATGCAACATTCTAAGAGTATTCTAGACTCTTCTAGATTACTCTCAACTTCTACAAAACTCCATATCATTCTAGCTATCTCTACACACATATATAGTTATCAAAAAGATTTCACACTCTTCTAAAATATTTTAGAGTCTTCTGCAAGAATCTAGAATCTTCTAGAAGACTCTGCATCATTCTAGAATCTTCTCTTATCTTGAGTATAGAGTCATACTTTTGTCAAGGGCTCTCACACCCAAATCTTCGATCTCCTTGAGGCATTATCACCTCAACATGTGACTTATTGTGTCATATGCACATAAAATCATGGTCACGATTGTGTCGTGAACTAGCAACCCGTGACATTTTGGTGCCTAAAAGACGATAATGTTACCTCCAATTTTCATTTCACCAAAAGACATTAAAGGGCTCCATGTGTATATCAACACGTCCTTACTAGATTTAGGTTGCATACTTGCATCCTAATGATCCACAAAAACAACTCTCTTCCCCCACATCGAGCTCAATGTTGTTATGTTCACATTAATATATTAATGCATTGACTTAATGGTATGAATTTTTATGTCTAAATTGGTCACAAAAAGTCTAATATTCACCTTCACAACAAACAACAAAATCAATTTGCAAATATTATTGGCATTATGATATAAGTGACTTATAATGTACAATCTCATGTTCACCGAGTGGGTCACTCATAAGAACAACAAGGCAAAGAAAGCAGTTTTAGGTTAAGGCGAGTCGGACTGGCGAGTGGGAAAAGAATTCCCCAGCACACATTGGATTAAGTCATCAGTAGCATGGGGGTGAGAGGGGCGCATAAGTCTACAGTCACCCCAGGACCAAGCCAAGGGAAATGCATGTGGGGTAACCAGGCCCACACTCGCCCTCAGCCCCGGGGTGGCAGCGAGTGCCAGCCTCATCAAGCACTCGCCACCCCAGGCGAGTGGCAGTCGCATGAACCACTCGCTCAGCAGTGTTTTACCAGAATGTCTCTATTGGCCTGATAATAGCTCTTCCAAACAGTGGAGTTTCATTGTTGGCAGACAAACTTTAGGTTGCGTATAGTAAAACCAAAAGGCGAGATTGCGTTATTGGCAGACCAAGTCAGAAAACTATAAATAGACCCTTAAGGGCATCTTTGGAGAGGATTGATTTTTGTCTTTATCCCTCCTCTGGTCTGTTTTAATTGGTTTATAGAGTCTTCCAAGGTGTCCAACTCAACTTTTGCTTGGGAGGGAAAGTTCCTTTGGATCTTCCAGGTGTGTGGCGGGACCTCCGTGTTGTAGCTCAGGGTCCGTTCCGTTGTTCAAATTCTTTCGTCAGGAGTTCAGCTCGGGATAAATAAGTGCAGGTTACCCCCTTTGGGTCTGAACTCTCTTTGAGACCGGGTAACAGTTTCATCATTTTGGTGCGGCGAGCGTGGACCGTAATCTGCTCAAGAAAATCCTAGGCAGTCTCATGGTTGGAGGAGAAGGGAAAGGAACCGGCTCTGGCAACCCGCCACCACCGGCGAGTGGTGTCACAGTCGGAATGCTGGAAGATTTCAAGAGGGAGATCCTCCAGACCATTCACCTCGCATTCGTTGTGAGAGGCGAGTGGGCGACCCCTTCTATCCCGGTGGTCGCGGCCCCGTATCTAGTCAAGAACGCCCCTGGTCAGCGACCCAGGAAGGAGGTGTCGGCCGAGAGCAGTGAAAGAGAACTCATCGGGAGGGAGTTGTTCCCCGGTCAGGCGAGTGCTGAAAGGATCGACGAGCCGGCCGCGAGGGATGAGTCGATTTGCCCGGTGGGAGGAGAGAGACCTTTCAGCGAGTTGATCTTCTCGGCCCCAATCCCAGAGGGGTTCCGAGAACCAGATATGCCCTACTACACAGACAGGGATGATCCAGTGCAGCACGTCTAATGGTTTGAGGATGTTTCCATCAGGCAGATGTCGGACGCTTTCAAGTGTCGACTCTTCGTCATCACCCTAAAGGAGAAGGCTAGGGACTGGTTCCACCAGCTCCACACGAGTTCAATTTATTGCTTTGAGGACCTGCATCGCGGGTTCCTGTTGAGGTCTCAACATCGAAGATGAGAAAGAAGTGAGCGAAGTTCCTGTTCGCGATCAAGCTGGGCCCGAAGGAGACGCCGGGAAGATATGTAGACAGGTTATAGGAGGAGATCATTTTGGTCCAAGAGATATTGGGGTATACCCTGATGCTTGCCTTTATGTTGGGGCTGCGACAAGGTTTCTTTAGTATGGAGCTGAAGAGGGAGTCTCCTCTATCCTTCGAGCAACTGATGGAGAGGGCGACAAAAGAGATAGAGGGAGAATCAGCGAATCCGGCATTCGCCAAAAAATGGCTAAGTTGGCGAAAGAAGGGCTAAAGGAACAGGGAATAAACAGTCAGCAAGAATCCAAGATGAAAGAAGAGCCCAAGGGTCAGGGGTTCCAAGGGCAGCAACAAGGTTGGGGGTTATTAGGAGCCAAACAACTGACTGGCCTGGGGACCCCAGGGGGGACCCGTTTAGGGGTAAGGGAGAGGATTTCATGGTGGGGAGAATTACCGCGGGGATCAGGGGCGGTTCAACCCTTCGAGATGGAGACAGGGCCAGAGGCCACCCCTCCCGCCGCAACAGCAAGCGATGGTGATCGCCTGAGGAAGGGGAAGAAGAAGGGTGAGTGGAAGAGGAGGAAGAGGAGGGGGTAGGGTGGTGTTGTCATATTGTGATTTCCACCAAGAGAAAGGTCACGCAACGGCCACCTGCCCAGAGTTTCTGGAAATGAGAAGAACAATAGGTCTGACACCGCAGCAGCCGCTGGTGCGGATCGATGAAGTCATGCCTAGATAAGGGGAAGAGGATAGATGCGAATACCGAGCAGATGTAGGGGACAGAGGAAGCATCGGGGTGATCCACAGAGGAGTGAGGATCGAGGTCACCTGCAAGGGGAGCTTCCAAATCATGTTCAGGAGGAGCGTCGCTTCGATCACCCAGAACACACCCCCGAAAGAAAAGATAACTTTCTCATCAAAGGACATGTGGGATTATGAAGAACCGTTCTGCGACGCCTTGGTGAACCAGATGGCGATCAAGAATTTCACGGTCTCCCGGATTCTAGTAGACAATGGGAGTTCCATGAATGTGATCTTCAAGAAGACCTTCGATGCGATGAAGGTGGAGGCAAGGAGAATGTTGGCCTCGGATGGGCCGTTGTTCGGATTTTTTGGAGAGAGGAAGGAAGTAGGGGGTGGAGTTGGGCATCATGTGACGCTGAGAGGAGTGTCAAGGAACTATAGGTTTGTTATCGTCGACGCCCCGAGCAGCTACAATGCTATTTTTGGGCGCCCCCTCATAAGCGCTTTCTGCTATGTTCTTTTGTTGTTCCATCAGTGTCTCAAGTTCAATAGTGGAGGAGTCTAGGTTCCGATCAAAGGAGATCCCAAGGTGGCGAGGCAGTGCTACATGACTGCCGTCAACACCATCTCATGAATGGTAGAGACTGAGGAAGTGTGGAAGGAGATGAAGGAACGAGCAAGGCAAGAAAATGAGGTTGCAGAGGATGGGAAGGAGGCGATGAGGGAGTCGATAGTGTTGAGGGAGGGGAGGAAGTGGAAGAAACATGGGAAGTTGAGGTCCGTGCCCGGGAAGTAGGAGCAGACGAGGCGCTAGCAAATCAGGCTGAGTTGATGGTAGTAGAAGAGGCGGGGGATGAAGAGGCACTCGTCCAAGACGAGAGGGCGAGGGGCGAGTGGGAAGAGCAGTCTCGATTGGAGGTAGTGGAAGAGATGGTGGAGATGGAAGTTCTTACCCGGGCAGGGAAGACGGAGAGGGTACGGGTCAGCAGAGGCCTGAGCCACAAAGACCAGGAGAAGATATTGGAGTGCATTCAGAATAACATTGACATCATTGCATGGAGCGCAGCGGACATGTCAGGCATCGATGTGGATGTGGCATGCCACCATCTGAACCTCGACCCAAACACACGCCCTATTCGTAGAAATAGGACCATCGTCAGCAAGCTGGAGGAGCCCATCTGGGAGGAGGGGAGAAACTCCTCAAGACAGGTTTTGTATCAGAGATCCAGTATCCCGGCTGGGTCTCTAATGTGGTAATTATAAAGAAGGGGGATGGACGAGGGAGGATGTGTGTCGATTTTTCTCTTTTAAATAAATCGTGCCCTAAGGATTGTTATCATCTGCCTCGAATCGACGCGCTGGTACACTCAGCAATCGGTTTTTCTATGATGAGTTTCTTTGATGTTTTTTTAGGCTATCACCAGATAAGGATGCACCCACTAGATGTCAAAGACGTCTCCTTCATCACGAGGGAGAGATGTTATTGTTATGAGATGATGTATTTTGAGCTGAAAAATGCAGGGTCAACATATCAAAGAATGATGGACCGAGTCTTTCAGGAGTAGAGAAGAAGAAACTTGGAGATGTATGTGGATGACCTCATGGTGAAGAGCAAGGATGTGAGCTCCCGTCTTTGAGACCTGGAGGAAACATTTGCCACCCTGCGGAAGTTCAAATGCAGTTGAACTCATTGAAGTGCGTCTTTAGGGCTAGCAGGGGGAAATTCCTGAGTCATCTTCTTACCGCAGCGGGGGTCGAGCCCAACCCTGATAAGATGAAGGTCATTATGGAGTTGGAGTCACTGCGAAGAGCCAAGAAAGTCCAGTGCCTGACAGGGAAGCTCGCATGGTTGAGCAGATTCCTCTCTCGGGTAGGAGAGAAGTGCTCTCTTTTCTTCAAGGGGTTACGAGGCAATCAAAAATTTGAATGGTCAGGAGAGTGTGAGGAGGTTTTCCAAGTTTTGAAGAATCAACTCACCAAGGCTCAACTTATCCGAGGCCCCAAGGAGGGAGAAGGTCTGACTTTGTACCTCGGAGTCGGAGTGGAGGTTGTAAGCTCTGTCTTGATCTGGGAGGAGGGTAAGAAGCAGATGTCCATCTACTACGTGAGCAGGATCTTAAAGAAGGCAGAGCTTCGATATCTGGTTCTACAGAAGTTGGTATTTGCCTTGGTCATCTCAGCCGAGAAGCTCAAACAATACTTTCAAGAGCATTCGATTAGAGTAGTGACCGATCACCCTTTTCACAAGATCTTCGAAGGGGTAGAGCATTATGGGAGATTGGTCAAGTGGTCTGTGGAGCTAAGCGAGTTTGATATCTCCTTCATCCCCTAGCTATCAATTAAGGCACATGTGGTAGCAGATGTTTTGGTCGACTTTGTGGTCGAGGTGAAAGGAGAAGAATCCTCGTGGCATGTTGCCTGGAAGATGCTGGTGGATAGAGCCTCAGGAAGACATTCCATGGGAGGCGGGGTAGTGTTGGAAAGCCTCTAGGGGACCAGGATAGAGCAGGAAGTGGCAATACATTTCCCCATCACGAACAACCAGGCAGGGTATGAGGTCGTGATCGCAAGACTACGTCTGGCCAGGGAGCTAGGGGTATAAGATGTGGAGGTGTTTACGGACTCGATGGTGGTGGCGTCACAGGTTAAGGGAGAATTTGAGCCGAGGGAGTCCACCCTCGTGAAGTTCTTGACCAAGGTGAAAGGGCTCATCGAAGGATTCCGAACTTTTTCCATTCAACACATACAACAGGAGGAAAATGCCACAGCTGATCAGTTGGTCAAGTTTGGACCCCGGGCCGGAGGGACCCTGACGGACTTGTTTCACCCATCCATCGAGGAAGGCGAGTTGATGGAGGTAGATCAGCATTCCAGTGGATGGATCCTCTCATAACCTTTTTAACAACAGGTAGGTTTCTAGAGGAGGTCCGGATCACAAACGCTTCAGGCACAAATTGGCTTACTACCTGCTGTAGGACGGAGGTCTGTACCGGAAGACCCTTTCAAGGCTTTTAGCACGATGTGTGACTGAAGAGGTCTTGAAAATCTTGGAGGAAGTTCACTCTGACGAGTACGACAGTCGCTCGGGAAATAGGACCTTGGAGTCGAGGGTGATAAGGCACGGGTATTTCTGGCCAACCCTGAGCAAAGATGTGACAGAGTTTGCAAGAAGATGTCAGAATTGTCAGTTGTTTGCTCTGCTCCAACTCTTATCGGCCCAAAGACTTAGGAGCATCACGGCGTCGTGGCCCTTCGCAATTTGGGGAATGGATTTGGTAGGACCTTTCCCCTAAGCAAGCGGGCAAAGAAGGTTCCTCCTGGTCATGATCGACTGCTTCTCAAAGTGGTTAGAGATCAAGGCACCGACCAAGGTGACCTTCCAAGTGATTCACAACTTCGTATGGGTGGAGATCATTTGTCGGCATGGACTTCCTCAGTGCCTTGTCACAGACAACGGACCGCAGTTTGCTAGCAAGGACTGTGCCAGCTTCTGCTCCCAGCTGGAGATAGACCTCAGTTTTGTGTCCGTCCACCACCCTAGGAGCAACAGGCAGGTGGAGGCGGCGAACAAGATCATCGTGAACTTACTAAAAAATAAGGTGGGGAATTTGAAGGGGAACTTGGTAGAACAACTTCCCTCGGTCCTATGGGCCCTAAGGACCACCCCCAATACTGCCACGGGGGAGACCCCCATCAAGATTTCCCACAGCTGCGAGGTTGTACTTCCAGTAAAGTTCGAGGTCAAGTCACCGCGGGTGGTAGCTGCAGGAGAAGGAGATGAAGGATGGAGAGTGGAGAATTAAGGCGGGTTGAGACTTTCACTAGACCTGGTGGAAGAGCTCTGAGACCTGGCAGTCATCTGGCAGTAGGAGGTCAAGCGTCGGATGGTCAAGTACTTTGACAAGCATATCAGGATCAAACAGTTCGTGGAAGGAGACCTGATCCTAAAGAAAGTTGATGCAGCGGGGAGGTCGGTAGCTGTTGGAAAGCACAATCCTAGCTGGTAGGGCCCTTACATAGTTGAAGAGGCACTCAAGTCGGGAGGGTACCGCCTTCAAAATGTGGAAGGGATGTCCCTAGGTCACACTTGAAGTGGTGATGATTTGAAATGCTTTTATCCCTAAGCTTTTATAAATAAAAGAAAATGTCTTTGACTATTATTGTCTCTTATCTCAAATACTTTTCATTACTGTCGTATAATGTATGTGACTTGAAAATTTTGATCCCGCTGACCAGGCTCACACTAGCTGGCAGGTCTGGAAGTCACTCGATGGTGGAAAGGAAGTTTGACCCCGAGCAGATCCTGCTGACCAGACTCTCACTAGCTGGCAAATCTGGATGTCACTCAATGGTGGAAAGAAAGTCCGGCCCCAAGCAGATCCTGCTCACCATGGTCTCACTAGCTGGCAATTCTGGAAGTCACTCAGTGGTGGAAAGAAAATTTAACCCCGAGCAAATCTCGTTGACCAAGATCTCACTCGCTGGCAGGTGTGGAAGTTACACGGTGGTGGGAAAAATGCTGGCCCCGAGCAGACCCACTGTCCAGATTCTCATTAACTGGCAGGTCTGAATGCTCACTCGGTGACAAGTTGTGAAAAGAGATGTTGAGACATTGTGAATGGGGTTGGGAGACCAGAAGGAAGGAATAGGCGAGTGGGGTTGCTCCGGGATGGATCTCGCCAACTAGGCACTCGCCGATTCCCCGAGGAGGCATCATCGAGCACCGTCAGGTTGAGAGGCGAGTGGTTCCTATTTTCCTACTCGAGCCTAATCCCCAAAAGGGCGAGAACGAGTGATCCTTTTGTAGCGCGTGCTCATAGGGAGCGAGTCGTCGAAACTAGCCTAACACTGATGGATGCTAACATAGCAAGTTTTACCTTAGAATAATTACGCCTCAAATGTGGTGTGTACACGTGAGTGCGACCAGGGCGCTCTCCTAAAAGATAACCACGATTACGAATTAGTGAATTGAGCTCGCAGCGAGCGAGCCTAGAGTCTGAAAGAGAGTTGAGAGAAAAACACTCGGCGAAGAAGCATATTGAGAATGACAAGTCAAAAAAGAAAAGTATTTTTCATTAAATAATAATGTGTTACAAAAAGATCGCCTCACGTACGAGTGTACAAGAAAGAAGCAAAAGATTACAGGAAAAAAAAGGAAAAAGGATGCACAATGAATCCCTCCCTAGTCGGCCCCTCCCGATTGGTTATCATGATTGTAGTCCTGGTCGTTCAACAATGAGTCAAACTCGTCCTCCTTATTGGATTGTGCGACGGGAAGGAATAGTTCGGGGAGCAGTTCTTTGGTGGTAATCTTCTCGCAATCGGGCATTAACACCTCGAGGTCTCGCATCATCTTGAATGTATGCTCAGCGTCCTTGACGGTGGTGACCCTCATCATCTTGTTGACCTCCGGCTCGCTGTACAACCGCGGCCTGCCTCCATTGCTGTTTGATTCGCTGCGAGTCAGGGGAAGGACGGTTTCGACCAAGCGTTTGACCTCGGCCTTAAGTTGTTTATTATATTCTTCCAGGTCGGCGGTGTGCCTGCGCATCCGATCGGCAGTCTCAGCGTCCTGCGGGAGCCAGGGGATTAGAAAGAGGGGGTAAAAATAATAGCGTGAAGGCCCAAAGGGATCAACACTTACCACACCGCCGGAGTTTTTCTCAAGGAGGCCCTCGGCAATCTCTAGCTTCCGCTTCAAGTCCTTCGCCTCGTCCTCTGCAAGAGCTCGCGCCCCCTCAGCATCGCTCCACTTCCGGTTGAGGGTGAAGCCACGGTGGACAGTCATGTGCACGAGCTCCATGGAACGTATTTGAGCTCGCGTGCTCTCGTGGACGAGAGGTACTCTTCCTCTGTCAAGTTTCTGTCGAATAAAGCGTATTCGGGAAACTGCCTCGCGAACTTTGACCTTTCGTCTGCATCGGCCCTCTCCTTACCCATCACAGCAAGACTAATTACGCAAGTTCTAAAGGGCGAAAATTGAGGGATAAGATAAGTACGGGAACAATAAATGTGATGGGTATGAGATAGGTGAGAGGTCCTATTTATAGAAAGTAACCAGGGGTATGCGGGCGACCACTCTATGGTCACTCGCAAGTATGGGTATCGACCCCCTGAGGTTAGTTCAGCCATCAAATGAGTCGAATAAAGAATTTGCATCATAAAGCAGCGAGTCAAATCTTTAGACCCAGAACTCGCGTGAAATCAGCAAACGATAATTATTACATCAAATATTACATGAATTAATTCTAGAAATGTTCTCAAACAAAGAGATCAAGATTAACAGAGAAGGGAAGGAATGCGAGAATAGCAATATTTGGGAGCGAGGGGGCGAGTGCTGGTAAGCTCAGAACAGGAGCGATTTCCATCTTCCCCGGCCTCGCGCCCCTGCCCCCGGCGGTCGGCGAGGATTGTTGAACTAGCGGATGACCTGGAGGTCCGGATGTACGAGTCGCATGTTTTCTTCGGTTCGGTCAATGAGCGGTCTAGGGGAGGTCATCTCACCTAATGCTCCTCGCCTCACCTCGTCGGCAAGCCTTGTGTAACCCTGTTCGAGGTCATGCAGTCGTTGCTCGCTAACGACCCTCTCGTCCTGAAGCTCTCGCAGCATAAATCCATACTTTTGTAGGACCTCTGTCATCTGCTTCTTCATTTCAGCGGGATTGATCGGGTCTCCAAGAAAATCTTCAACCATATTGGGGGAGAGAGGTGGCAAGAAGAACGCCTGTTCAGAAAATTCTTCAGCCTCTGAGAGCCTGAGGGAACCTGGAGCAATTGAAATTAAGGAGGGTTAAGGCCAGCCTAGAATAAAGAAAGGGGGCGAGAACTCCGAACAACTATGCGAAGCCGCAGTCCACTGATTGGGGTTCTGGCAAGAAGAGCTCGGTTGTCCCTGCCTCCCTAGAAGGGTTGGTTGAGGGGAACAGTGAGAGCCTTCACATGACCCGGACGGAAGGAGCCTTGGTCAGGATCAGGGCAGAGGAGGGGATCAGGATTTCCATAGTGTCTTTCGCTCTGGGGGCAGAGTCGAGGGCGAGGTCACGCATGGACTCGCGAGCTGGCGACTTCAGCGGCAAAGAGCCAAGGTCAATAGTCCCAAAGGGAGGAACTGCAACAAAGCGGCTCGAGATGAGTTGGGTGGATGAGTAAGGCAAGTCAGTTGGACAATAAGTTACCGGGAGTTCTCGTGGCACTGTCGGTAGTGGTCCTAAAGAGCGCACCCGCAAGTGAGAGGCATCTTGGATCGGCGGTTGACTCACATCGTCGTGGGTTGAAGTGCCAGGATCGGTCGTAACCTCTTCGTCATCTTTCTCTTTAGGGTTCCCCTGCAAGTATTTTTTGAGGTGCTTGTTGCGACCTTTTTTACATAATGCGAGCCAGTAAGATCATTGGAACCTGTGTCTCGCTAGGAGGAGCGAATCTGAGGCCGGGCGTGGGAGGCTCGCCTGTCGTCGAGGCGCGCTTAGCCTTCTTGGCTGATTTACGTTTTAGCAGCTCGCTTAGGGACCCGTGTGAGAGTCAGGGCATGAGCTCGGCAGTGTCTGATGAGTTTAGCTCCCTCACCTTGGCAAGGCGATCCTGAAACTCCTTAGAAAGAGGCAACGTGCGGTAAAGGTTGAAAATAGGAGAGGAAAAGACAATGGTATTCTCTACCCCCTAGGTTGGCATGTATATATAGCTCATTGTGGAACCCACCAAAAGATTCCCTCAAGATCAGCCACCACTCGCCGAACACATGGGGTTGGACTCTTCTTTTCGAGCTTGGGACAATCTCGCAAAAAGCGGGGATTGTGTACAACCCGGTGTTCACCGAGTGGATTGCTTAGAAGAACAGCAAGGCAAAGAGAGCAGTTTTAGGCTAAGGCGAGTAGAACTGACAAGTGGGGAAGGAATTCTACAGCTCGCATGGGATTAAGCCATCAGTAGCATGGGGACGAGTGGGGTGCACAGGCCCACAGTCGCCCCGGGACCAAGCCAATGGAAAGGCGAGTGGGGCAACCAGGCCCGCACTCGCCCTCAGCCCCAGGGTGGTAGCAAGTGTCAGGCTCATCGGGCACTCGCCACCCCAGGCGAGTGGCAGACGCATAAACCACTCTCCCAGCAATGTTTTTACCAGAATGTCCATCTTGACCTGCTAATAGCCTTTCCACACAGCGGAGTTTCATTGTTGGCAAACCAACTTTGGGTTGTGCATAATAAAATTAAAAGGCGAGATTGCACTATTGGCAGGCCAAGTCAGAAAAGCTATAAATAGACCTTTAAGGGCCCCTTTGGAGAGGATCGATTTTTGGCTTTCTCCTTGCTCTGGTCTGCTTTGGCTAGGGGCGAGGAACGAAAACCGAAAACCGACTAAATCGATCGAACCTCACCGACTTTGAAACCAAGCCGCCCGATCCGGTGTCGGTTCGATTTGGAGCTTTTGAAAACTGAAGGCTTATCGGTTTGGGTCGGTTTTCAAGTTGTGAAAACCGACTAAACCGAACCGAACTGGGCACTTCACCACTGTTTTAGGGTGTATTTGATCGAGCAACTTTCAGATTACCATTGGGTCTACAACCAAGTTCACTTTCTCAATCTACGTGCTTGGTGAGATTTTTCTGACCCTTCTCCTTAGGTTTAGAATTCTTCAGATCACAAGTAATTCTGTTGGGAAAAAGTTTATTAACATTTTAATTATTTGGGATGTTCTATACATTAAATTGATTTAATAACGCAATGATTATCTATCGTGATACTCCAATTGCTCTGATTGCTTATTGTTGGATCTATTAATATTAAATTTGTCCAAATTATTATAGAGAATTGTGTGATGTCATAAAAAAAGTTTACCCCAATATACTCAAACTTTGCATGTCTAAAAATGCATGAATATAATAGTTATTTGTGTGTGTGATGTGAATTTAATAAACCTTATCTCTGAATTATACTCAAAAAAATTGTATGTTATTTATTTAATATAACCTTTAGTTGATAAAGATTATGAAATTAGTAAAGAGATGATAACTGATCCAACAAATAGCACTTGATTATGTTTGATCGCAGAAAACCGACATTGAACCGCAAAAAACCAACTAAAAATCGAACCGACTTTGAACCGAACCGACCGGGTTTGGTTCGGGTCGATTTGGACAAACCAAAAACCGAGGCATGTCGGTTCGATTTCGGTTTGGGTCCAAACTCTCTTTGAGAACGGGTAACGGTTTCGACATATAACATATGTCAAATATAGATGGACTTAGTTATGATTTCTTGATGAAGCAAGCCACATCCAACAAATCATTTACAATAAAGATACCAAATATTAACATATTGATTCTCTTCTTCCATATATGCTATAGGGATGTTATAGGGGTGTTGTGCCACCCATTTTTTCCCAGTCCGGAGAAACGGACCGACCGCCTTAGCTCGAAATTGGACTGGACGCGCAAACAGTCAAAGAAAAACAACAGGAAATGACAAAAAATGTTTTTTATTTGAAAAACCCGAAAATGGTGAAAAACCGCATGGACAGATCTGTGTCGGACCAAAATCCACTATATTGTTGGAGTTTACAAGAGTTTGGGATGATTCCTCGGAGGGTGACAGACCACCTCACTATTACAAGTACAAAGTATGAAAATGTCGAAAATAAAACTAAGACCTCGGAGCCTTGATGGAAGCGCTCCGTCTAGGAAAAATATTAAGGCTCTATTTGGTTCGGCATTTTGCCGCTCCGTTTGGGGCAAACGCCGCCGGAAGGCGGGTAAACAAATGAACCTCCGACGACGTTTGCTCCGTTTCCACCCGCCCGCCTTGAGAAACGCCCCAAAAAGCTCCGTTTGGAGAAGCCACCTCCCCCCTCCGATTCGAACACTCTGTTTCCACCCGCTGGATCGACCCGCCACCGCCGAACCAAATGAAGCTTAAGTCAACAGATCCTCGATGGAAGCGTTCCGGCTGGGAAAAATCTCTAAGCTCACAGAACCTCGATAGAAACGCTACTGCAGAAGCAGAGCCTTGGTGGGAGCGCTCCCGTGGAGACGAACATCATGCCTTGAAAGCCTGATGGAACCTTTGCATTAAGAAGGGAGCGGAGCGAATTCCTGAACAAAAGATTGGTCTAAATCCACGGCCTTGCTGGAAAACTTCAGAGCTCTTTCTAGTCTCTGAAGTTGTTTGTCTTCAAATGAGGCTCTGGGGGCCCTTTTAAAATTTTTTGAAGGGATACGTCGGTAATTGTGCCGGTGCAAAATTTGTGTTGATGAATGACATCACTTCGTTTTGGTCACCAGAATCACCAAATTTAAAAAAAAAGACCAAAGTGCCGCACGGGCAGTCCGGGCGGCCCGAGCAAGTTGCTAGGTGGCGACGGCCGAAGGAGGCGAAGGCGGAGGCAAACGCCAGCACGTGCACACGTGTGGGTGCTGCACCCGCACGCACGCCTAATCGCACTGCGCGCGTGCGCCTGGGGGTGTTGCGCAAGCGTGCCCACCCGGGCATGTTGCGTGCGTGCGTGTTGCCCTTGGTTTAGCCTGTCACGCTTGGGCTTTTCATGCTTTCATGTGCTCATTCTTGTGCGATGACTTGGGTTACTAGAAAAGTCTTAGGGGGAACCCATCAAGGGGAATGCATGTATTCTAGCAATTCTTTAGAAAATATGTCAATTAAATGTCAAAAATGGACTTCCAGTAGAAATGATCACTATAATGCCTCTACCACAGAAATTATTTAAAAAAAAATCTTAGGCATAGTCCACACTTCCATATTTTCAACCAAGCAAGCATGACAGCCTGATCTGCTAGGACAGAGAATCTATCCACCATGAAGGAAGATGAATGTTTGAAATCATCTTCTAGCGTCCAAGATTGGAGGATGATTTGACCAAAATTACAAGCATCTGACCTACCAAGAGGTTCATCTTAATTATCGAGGATACCCCTTTAAGGTTGGAAAATATTAGGACGAACTCTCTAAAGTACACAAGGAGTCCATGAACAATGATGTAATGTTTTGAAATACACTACTTGAAAAATGAATAGATACAAGGCAAATTGTTGAGAAGCTTAATTGATTAAGAATACAAAGCTAATAGCTTTTATGTGGCTCTCATATGTGATTTAGATGTGCTCAATCCATCGTCGTGACTTGTCGTGACTTGTCCGTCAACAACGCCAAGGTTAGACGACAGACGAGTTGAGAGAGGCTATTTATTTCAAAGTTCCCGAATACAAAATAGCAATGTCAATGAATGTAGATGGACACGAGTAAGATTCCTTCATTTATTAAGGTGAAAAAACATCTAATATATATATTATTAGCGTCGTCCCAAAATTCGCTATTAACCGACTATTATATTAAGGTTTAGAGTTTATGGCCTACACGCCAACAAACTATTAGCACACTACCATAAAAATAAAATTAAAATTAAAAAATTTCTGCATACCACAAAATGCATTATGTAAACCCTAACAATATTTTGAACAAAAAGAAAATCATAAAATATTACTACATACAATTTGACCAAAAGTAAAATCGGTGAAGAGATAACTTGCCAAATCAATGAGAAACAATTGGTCAGAGAAGACGAACCGATAGGAGAAAAAATATGAAAAAAGTGGAAAAGATTAGCAGATATTGAAATATAATTGTTTTTTGTCAGTTTTGCTACAATCTGGTTGATTTTCTTTGAACAAAATTTCAATTGCTTTTACAGCTATGATGATCCAGAACCTTTATGCTGGGCTAGTTATGCATTATGAGCAAAATGCCAGTATAAACAACAAAACTGGGAATACACACAGCTATTACCTCACCAGAAACGGGAAGCAGCACACTTGTTGTCGCCAGAACAGAGGAAGAACTGCCAAAGAAGACCACTTGTTGTCACTGGAGAACCTTGCGTTCACGAATCAGAACGAATGGGAGGAAGTAGAAGAAAAACCGCTGGAGGCGCGAGCCCTTGCTCTGCAATATCCGGAAATAGCCGCCAGCGAGTTTCCTGTCACTGGAGGTGGGAACGGCGTCGCGGCCGTCGGTAGAGTAGCGATGGATTTCGCGAATCACGGCGGAAGTACGAAATGGGAGCGGGAGCGTAGAGTGGGTTAGGGTTGGCCGGTTGGGGTACTTTTAGGATATTATAAAATAGGTGTTATTTGGTCTTTTATACACACACACACACATTCAGAAAACGCTCGGAGCATATAAGCTTCCTCATCATCAAAATTTTGAACAAAATAGATAGATTTAGGATTTCAAAGCACTAGTGTAAATAACCTACCAAGAAACCCAATCACAACTAACAAGAGGTACCTAATTTTTGACCAGTTGTTTCTATACCTTCTAGAAACCACGTGAATCTCGTAAGAATTTATGGTTTTGTGATGTAATACGGGTAACCAGGTAGCCCAGACGGGGATACGGAAGGTATTCCGTAAGGTTCCTTTTTCGCTCCGATATGCGCATACGGTACTTGAGGCTGCAACAGATAGTGCGGCTGTGGCACGTTGGAGTAAGGATTGTGGTATAAATATGGTGCATAAGTGAGGGCTCCAGCTGCGCTCGTCGGCGAATTTATGGACTGAGGGTACCCGGGAATCGGTATGGCTATGGGAACCACAGTCGCCGGAACTTGAGACTGCATCATTTTGCCCTTGTGCTGTGTATCTGCAAGCTTCACAGTGAGGGTCCTTCCCTGTGACATGAAAGGAACAATTGTCAAGCTTCTTAATCGTTACTATCAACTTCTGTGTATAGGTAAATATCTTCATTATTATTAGAGTATAAATTAATGTATGGAGGTAAGCATTAAGTATCTTGGATCTATGGTATAGAAGTAGGAGAATATGCATGAGAATAGAACTTTGAAGAGTTTAAAAATGTGTTATCGCAGCAGAGAGGTCTCTCGGGAGTACTGTGTGATGGAGAAGTCACTCAGGAGTACTGTGTGATTGAGAAGTCTCTCGGGAGCACTGTGCGATGGAGAAATCTCTCGGGAGCACTGTGCGATGAAGATGAGAGCAAAGAAATAAAAAGCGTAAATTTTATATATTGCAATTAGGTTGGCAATGTAGTATAGATCCGAGTTTAGATAGTATAGAAGTCATCAATATCTAAGGAAAGTGAGACAATGAGAGAGCTGAGAATAGTGTCCCCACATCAGGAAAATTATTGTAATTTTGTGCACTTAATATAGATCATGGGCCTCTCCACCTAAAATCAATTGATTTTAGTTCGGATGCTTAGGTACTAACATGGTATCAGAAAAAATATATAGCCTAATGGCCCACTTCCATAACGCCTAATAAAAAAATGTGTTGATATTTGCACTCTCTTTGGCTATTGCATCCCTTGGCTATTTGTAGTCCCAGAAATAATAATTATACCCCAAGACACTATTCGTAACCCAAGAGGTTTCTTGGAGAAATTTGAAGCAGAGAAGGAACTGAGGGAGATTGAATCCCAGCGAGCTGCCGAGAAAATGGAGTTCTCGAAGAAATTGGAGGCGGACGAGAGAAAGATCAGCGAGGTTCGGAGAAGCTGGGCTGCCACTAACACTGATATCAGAGTTCTGCATAATGAAATGGAGAACTTGCAAAAGGATATTTTGGAGAGAACGGAGACGAAATTGAGGAGACGAAATAGAAAGGAAGAATATCATTTCTGCCTTTCTCACATGCGCCGTCAAAATTTCCAGAATTTGCTCACTCGATTCATTACTTAATCAATAATTTGGGCTAGAGAAAAAATATAAAGGCATATTGACTATCTGTGTTGTGATTTCGTCTCAATAAAACCCTCACAAACCTGAAAAAAACCAAAATAATTTGCCTTACGATTTCATTCCTTAATCACATGCACATACCTGAAGGATAAAACAACAAAGAGGAAATGGAGGAGACGAAATTGAAAGGCAGAAATGTTGAAGAAGAAATTGCAGATGAGTAGAAGAAATGGAGGATGAAGATAGAGGATATACCTGAAGTGGCAAATGCCCTGAGATCGGTCGAGAAGGTCAGGAAGGAGATGAGTATTGTTAAACAAGAGGTCATGAAGACTGAAATGGATGTCAAATCGAAAGCGCAGTTGCTAACTCTTGGCCCGCCTAAAGGGAAGACGGTGACCAGCAGCGTGTTGGGAGAAGAGTTGAGATCGTTGGCGACGAACAGTGACAGTGTAGTGCCGAGGCTTTGGCGAGCAACGAGAGTTTTTGTTCAGGCGGCGTGAGCAAGCAAGGAGCAGACGAGGATTATTTAGGGGTACATTTAGGGTTTTTTGGGGGTGTGAATACCATATTAGGTCTGCGAATATTAACAATTCACAAGTTAGGAGACAAAATACTCTACACAAAAGGGGCATGTTGAGAATAATCCGGTATAGTCTTGTGCACTTAGTATAGAAGTTTTGGGCCCCTCCACCTATAATCAATTGGTTTTAGTTCAGATATTTGGATTCTAACATAGTATCACTGTATCAGGGAAGGCTAGCCCTAATGGCTCACTATAATGTCAGTCAATTAACAAAAAAAGTAGTTCATGTATTAGATGCCAAAATCCCTACACATGAGGGGGCATGTTGAGAAGTGTTTCACATCGGATAATTAATGTAATATTGTGCACTTAATACTGATCCTAAATCCCTCCACGGCTCCACCTACAATTAATTGATCTTAGGTTGGATACTCGGGTTATATCAAGAAAGATGTGTAGCAAAAACAAAGAAAAAAATACAGAATGATTATAATATAGGGTGACATCTATGGAAGATAAACATGGACTTATGATTTCAGCGTGCAAAAAAAAAATAGAGAATGCATCCCTTAGACAATTAAATAAAATTAGTGACTGAGAATTAAGAAGGGTGAACTGAGATAAATGAATTAATTTTGTTCAACATATTTTGCGAATAATATGTTAAAAACCTTAGGCAACACTCTCAATGGGCATCCCGGTGCACAAAGCATCCCCACGCAGCTAGGGTCCGGGGAAGGATCCCACTACAAGCGTGAAATGTACGCAAACCTTACCCTGCATTTTAGCAAGAGGCTGTTTCTAGGACTTGAATCCGTAACCTCAAGGTCACGCGGCAACATCTTAGCCGATGCGCCAAGGCTCCCCTTCGAGAAAAATTAGATAAGGCCAATGGTGGCGATTATACTGATGACGATGGCAAGTAAATATATGCAAATACTCTTATTTATGATTTACCCCAAGGACTTTATTCGAGTCTGCAATGGCCCTCTTTGCAGCCTCGGCGGTCTTGTAGGTCACAAACCCAAAGCCCCTACAACTCAAACAGAAAACCTTGTTGATTAAGAAAGATTTGAAGATAGTAGGAAGAGTTCACAATAGATGATCTTCTTACCTTGAAGCGTTAGTATCTCTATCATATGCAACAGAACCTTCTTCTATTTCTCCATGCTTCCCAAATAAATTGAGTAAAGTTTCACTTGATATGTCTGGAGATAAACCACCAATGTATATCTTTCTCGATGCCACATCTGCGCTGACAGATGCACTGCTGAGCCCTTCGCAGGCTAGATTGCAGACAGCTAGACGACCCTGTTGATAGAAATATGTGAACAAATTTCAATGATTTGAAGATGAACGATTGGCCTCCATTCATCATGGATTTTGAAGTATGAAAAAAGCTAAAACTATAATGTACTTGATGAAGATAGCTGAAAAATAATCATAATACTAAATTAGGCGTGGAACATAGGACGGCTCGTTATCGTATTTGTAGCACTGCAATTTTTAATTCGCATTTTTTATGGATGCTGTTTATAATTTTGTCTTATAAGACTACTTCAGTGAAAATGCTGCTATTAGCAGAAAGTTTTAACCTAACTCCTCCATCTCTTCCTCGGGTTGCTGGTGTCACAGACGCTTTCATGGTCAGCCATTATGGTAGTAGGCAGCATTACAGTAGGTGACCAAACACGCCACAACCATTATTTTATTCTTGCATTTATTTTATCTTGAAGTAATTTTGTTATTTAATTAGTCTAGAAACGCCACAATCATTATTTATTTTATTTTGAAGAATTGTTGCTAGTTCATTATGTCGCACATTTATTTCAATTATGATGCATCTATTTACAGGTTTGGATTGGTCCACGCTTCGCATCATTAGAACTTATATTAACAAATGGGCTAAGCTTGTGACCGGGTTTGTTGAAATCTAACCAAGGCTCCCTCTCCCATCGACCAAAATCTCCCGGTTCTCCACCCCTCTAAAGCCAACAGACGACATTGGGAATCTCCTGTTCCCTCTGAGGTAACAGCGGCCACGCAACGGCGTTAGCAACCCAGTACAGCGTTGCTTCCGTCCCCTATTCGAGGGATCCTAGCAGAACGAGCAGCAACCTTCCCACGTGTCTAGTCACAGGGACATTCATGTGCAACCTTCCACCAGGAGGAAGCCTCCTCCGCCTGTACGTTGCAGCCTGGTAAGACCGTACGACCGGTTCTTTTCCTTCACTTCTCTAACAACGTCCTCCACACCATCCAATGACTCCCCCGCCCAGGAATCCACGTCAAGGCTCCAACCATAGAAAACCGTTGATCGGCCAAGGGGATCGAGGGGAAGTAATCGTCTAGGCCCTCAAAGTCATCATCTTACGTCACATCCCCGCCAGTTAGCTCAATCCCTTCAATATTCAAAGACTGTGACAGCGGCCCCCCTCTCTCGTCTGTTCCCCTTCTTTTCTCCCAAATCTCTGCTCTGTCTTTGTCCTGGGTTTCACTATAGGTTTTCACAAGAATATTCCGGAAAAGGGAAGGGAAGAGTGATCCAATCCTCCACCGTTCTGCGACGAGATCCATTTCAAGAGCTTCTAGCATTTTCACGGCAAAAAAAGTAAGACCTAGTTGAAGAACCAAGAATCGGATAATCAGAGTTTAACAAAGGATGAAAGTAAACAGGACCAACAAAAGACAAGCACAAGAAACAACAAGAGGAATTAAAAGCAGAGATATATTGGTGGAGACCAGCCCAGGTCCGGACGATGCAAAAGTACCCCACGCCGCACTCGTCCAAAACCCTATCGGCCCTGAGTTATACATTTTTTTATTTTTGTCTCACAATGTGTTTGTGTTATTTTTCGAAGTGTAGGTTGGAAATTACACATATATATATATAATATAAGTGTATATATATATATCCAATTATATGTATGTATGAAAATATATATAAAGAGTTTATGTCAACAAGTGTAAAACAGCAAATGGCTCCTGCGGGTTAGCTTCCTCCATGAAGTTAGCGGTTCAGAAAGTCTACCTCCTAATAAAAAGGGCCTCTCTCAGTTCAACTTTCAGCAGGCCAACGAAGGATAACAGTGGTCCAGCCCTCCTGTTCGGCCAAACCGGTACAACTCTTCTTCCCGGTTCAGCAGAGCCGCAATTTAGAGCTTGCAGCTCCCGTCTCCGCCATTGCTGACCACACGACCTGCGGATTTTACGCTCGAACACTCGCCGAAGCAACACATCGTCGCCGCCAGTGACCACGACTACAACAACCGCCGCATCACTCCGCCAATCCCGCTCCCCCCGAGCTTCCGCCATGGCCGAACCAGAAATTTACAGGGTTTTTTTCTTTTTTGTTGTTGTGCAACCCTATAAAAGGGGATTTGTCGTAATGTTAGATGTTGATGAATGATGAAAAATTGAAATTGTAGTGATTTAGCGTCCAATTCTTGAGACATGTAGCCATAATTGAAGAGCTTTCAATTGCTGCTTCCAATTAGTGATTTCCTGTAGGTGAGTGCCTGGTTGTTTCTTGTCCGAGCTGGTGTCTTGTTGCCTTCCGCTGGCAGAGAAGGTGAATAGTGGCTTGAACATTTTGTTGCAAGGTTTAGATTAATGAACAGTGTTATGTAATGTTTTGAGTGATAATGAAATTGTGAGCTTGGTGCTTCCGTGAAAGTGATTAGGATTAGGGCGTTTTGCTGCCTCCTGTTTGAGAGTGTTATAAGAAGGTTATTTAATAATTGTACTGTGAGAATCTTGATTCACCTTGAGTGTTAGAGATTTCGTGGATCAACCTTGAGCGATTGAGATTTCATGGAGACTCTTGTGTGAGAGCATGTGAATTTTAGGTTGTTTAGTTTGTAGCTTCCTTACACTAGTGAGTGTTTGAGATTTCGCAAAACCACTTTCATGTGAGAGAGAGTGAAATTTCTCCTTAGTGCCCGTGCGTGATAGTGGCCGACCTCGGAGCGGGAAATCGAAGGTGACGAGAAGTTACTCGCGTGATCGCCATCGACATCGAATACGGAAAGACGCATCTTTCGGTGGGTAGCTTGTTTCTTTCTCATCCTTTGTGTGTATCTAAATATTTTCTTGTAGGATAATTAGATTCATTGTTGGGTTTTCGTCCGAATTTTGTCAGCGAACACTACGTAAAAAACTCCAAATGGAAGCGTATTTGGAGTTCTCGATTTTCGTTTTGCTACGACAAGGAGAACGGAACGAAAGTTGCGAACTTCCTTCCCCGGATTCAGAATTGAACCATTATTTTAAAATGTTGGAGCTTGAGGAGATCGGGCGATTTATATCTAGCCGCAGCAGTCTACTACTCTCCTCGGTCTGGTGGTTTGGCTCAGCGGTCTGGTGGTGAACCTCAGCTAGCGGTCAGGAGGATAGCAAAAGCGGCAGTCTGAGGTATAGTCGCAGCAGCAGTCTGGGAGTTAGTCACAGCAGCGGTCTGGAGGATTGCCGCAGCAGCGGGCTGGTGGTTAGCCGCAGCAGCAGTTTAGAGGTTAGCGGCAGCAGCGGTCTGGAGGTTAGCCGCAGCAACGGTCTGGTGGTTAGCCGCAGCAGCGGTCTGGTGGTTAGCCGCAGCAACAGGCTGGTGGTTAGCCGCAGCAGCGGTCTGGAGATTAGCCGGAGCAGCGGTCTGGAGATTAGCCGGAGCAGCGTTCTGGAGGTTAGCCGCAGCAGCGGTCTGGTGGTTAGCCGCAGCAGCGGTCTGGTAATTAGCCGCAGCAGTGGTCTGGTGATTAACCGCAGCAGCGGTCCGGCAATTAGCCGCAGCAGCGGTCTGGTGATTAACCGCAGTAGCGGCCTGGCTATTAGCCGCAACAGCGATCTGGTGATTAACCACAGCAGCAGTCTGGGTGTTAGCTGCATCTGGAGTTCAGAGGCTTCGTGGTTTTGTATTCTGTATAGCATGGCGGTTTGACTGTATCAAACCGCCTATCCGCGCGGCTTGTATTTAGTCTCACATTGCTTGTTGTATTCTCTCATCTCCCCCATTTTTTATAAATAAAGGGGCATACATATGTATTGTTTATCTTTTTGGAGCAATAAAATGTCTTTATTTAGTTTTTTTTCACATGGTATCAAAGCGAACCGATCATTTGCTTCAATTAGATGGCGGTTTGTTTGTCTAACCGCTTCGGCCTGTTTCTTCTGGTTTTCTTCCCGCCCTGCCCTCCCTTGGTTGTCGTTGTTCCTCTGCGACTTGTTCTGTTCGTGCGGTTTGCCTTGCGGCTTGTTCTGTTCGCGCGGTTTGCTTTGCGGCTTGTTCTGTTCGCGCGGTTTGCTTTGCGGCTTGTTTTGTTTGTGCCGTCTTCCTTGCTAGTCGCTTGTCTTTGCGACTTGTTGTGTTCGCGCGGGTTGTTTTCTCTGCACGTGCGATTTCTCGTTGTTTTCTATGCACACTCATGTTCTATCTTCTTCTTCCACTATCTCTGCTCCTTCTCTTTCTACTTCTTCTTTCTCTGTTTCTGATAATTTGGGTACTGCTTCGAAGCTTACCGGTCCCAATTACCCTGACTGGAGTGTTTCTTTCATTTTTCTATTGCATTCTCAGTGCAAGCGTCATCATTTGACTAATGACCCCCCCCCCCTCCTTCTGGCTCTATTTCTTTTGATGATTGTGATGCTTCTGATGAATTGGTGCGTACTTGGTTGGCCAATAGTTTGTCTGATGAGTGTCTTCCGTCATTCGACATGATCCGACGGTCAAGGTTGTCTGAAATCATCTTGCCGCTTTATATTCTGACGGTCAAGGTTGTCTGAAATCATCTTGCCGCTTTGTTGTAAGGTTTAGATTAATGAACAGTGTTATGTAATGTTTTGAGTGATAATGAAATTGTGAGCTTGGTGCTTCCGTGCAAGTGATTAGGATTAGGGTGTTTTGCTGCCTCCTGTTTGAGAGTGTTATAAGAAGGTTATTTAAAAATTGTACTGTGAGAATCTTGATTCACCTTGAGTGTTAGAGATTTCGTGGATCAACCTTGAGCGATTGAGATTTCATGGAGACTCTTGTGTGAGAGCATGTGAATTTTAGGCTGTTTAGTTTGTAGCTTCCTTACACTAGTGAGTGTTTGAGATTTCGCAAAACCACTTTCATGTGAGAGAGAGTGAAATTTCTCCTTGGTGCCCGTGCGTGATAGCGGCCAACCTCGGAGCGGGAAATCGAAGGTGACGAGAAGTTACTCGCGTGATCGTCATCGACATCGAATACGAAAAGACGCATCTTTCGGTGGGTAGCTTGTTTCTTTCTCATCCTTTGTGTGTATCTAAATATTTTCTTGTAGGATAATTAGATTCATTGTTGGGTTTTCGCCCGAATTTTGTCAGCGAACACCACGTAAAAAACTCCAAACGGAAGCGTATTTGGAGATCTCGATTTCCGTTTTGCTACGACAAGGTGAACGGAACGAAAGTTGCGAACTTCCTTCCCCGGATTCAGAATTGAACCATTATTTTAAATGTTGGAGCTTGAGGAGACCGGGCGATTTTATATCTAGCCGCAGCAGTCTACTACTCTCCTCGGTCTGGCGGTTTGGCTCAGCGGTCTGGTGGTGAACCTCAGCTAGCGGTCAGGAGGATAGCAGAAGCGGCAGTCTGAGGGATAGTCGCAGCAGCGGTCTGGGAGTTAGTCACAGCAGCGGTCTGGAGGATTGCCGCAGCAGCGGGCTAGTGGTTAGCCGCAGCAGCGGTCTGGAGGTTAGCGGCAGCAGCGGTCTGGAGGTTAGCCGCAGCAGCGGTCTGGTGGTTAGCCGCAGCAGCGGTCTGGAGGTTAGCCACAGCAGCGGTCTGGAGATTAGCCGGAGCAGCGGTCTGGAGGTTAACCGGAGCAGCGGTCTGGAGGTTAGCCGCAGCAGCGGTCTGGAGGTTAGCCGCAGCAGCGGTCTGGTGGTTAGCTGCAGCAACGATCTGGTAATTAGCCACAGCAGTGGTCTGGTGATTAACCGCAGCAGCGGTCTGGCAATTAGCCGCAGCAGCGGTCTGGTGATTAACCGTAGTAGCGGTCTGGCTATTAGCCGCAACAGCGATCTGGTGATTAACCGCAGCAGCAGTCTGGGTGTTAGCTGCAGCTGGAGTTCAGAGGATTCCTGGTTTTGTATTCTGTATAGCATGGCGGTTTGACTGTGTCAAACCGCCTATCCGCGCGGCTTGTATTTAGTCTCACATTGTTTGTTGTATTCTCTCATCTCCCCCATTTTTTATAAATAAGGGGGCATACCTATGTATTGTTAATCTTTTTGGAGCAATAAAATTTGTCTTTATTTAGCTCTTTTTCACATGGTATCAGAGCGAACCGATCATTTGCTTCAATTAGATGGCGGTTTGTTTGTCTAACTGCTTCGGCCTGTTTCTTTCGGTTTTCTTCCTGCCATGCCCTCCCTTGGTTGTTGTTGTTCCTTTGCGACTTGTTCTGTTCGTGCGGTTTGCCTTGCGGCTTATTCTGTTCGCGCGGTTTGCCTTGCGGCTTGTTCTGTTTGTGCCGTCTTCCTTGCTAGTCGCTTGTCTTTGCGACTTGTTGTGTTCGCGCGAATTGTTTTCTCTGCCCATGCGATTTCTCGTTGTTTTCTATGGACACTCGTGTTCTATCTTCTTCTTCTACTATCTCTGCTCCTTTTTCTACTTCTTTCTCTGCTTCTGGTAATTTGGGTACTGCTTCGAAGCTTACAGGTCCCAATTACCCTGACTGGAGTGTTTCCTTCATTTTTCTATTGCGTTCTCAGCGCAAGCGTCATCATTTGACTAATGACCCCCCCCCCCTCCTTCTGGCTCTATTTCTTTTGTTGATTGTGATGCTTCTGATGAATTGGTGCGTACTTGGTTGGCCAATAGTTTGTCTGATGAGTGTCTTCTTGTCATTCGACATGATCCGACGGTCAAGGTTGTCTGGAATCTTGCCGTTTTATATTCCAACGGGGCCCACACTTCGCGCATTTGTACTCTGTATACGATCTTTTTGCTAGACCAGTCATGACGCCTGCTTCTGCCTATCATGAGGTTCAGACTCTTGGTACTGAACTTCTTCAGTATAAACCTTTTTCTGCTGATCTGGCTAAACAACACAAGCATTTTGAGGAGCTTCTTGTTGTTTGTTATTTACTTCGCCTACCGGATTCTTATGATATGATCCGCCAGCAAATTCTTGGAGAGGCAGATACTCCGACACTGGATGTTACTGTTGCTCGAATTTCTGTTGTTAATACTCTTCTTTAGCGTCCTTTATTTCCATCTCCTGATATCATTGATCATCTTGCTCGTCATGCACCTATGGTGGCCGCGGGGGCCGTTCTGGTGGTCGTGGTTACTCTAAGCATCTTTGTTCTCATTGTGGCCGACTTGGTCACTTGGTTGATCGTTGTTGGATCAAACATCCTCATCTTCTTCCAACATCGGCTGATTCCTCCAATCAGTCTACTTCTTCTCTAGCTATTTCTGGTGCTGCTCAGTTGGCTGCAACGGGTAGGTGACTCATTGATTCTGGTGTTACTAATCATATGACGGGCAATTCTCGTCTTTTTTCTTATCTTGACAAGAGCAACAGGTTACTTCTGGTTCTTATTGTGGATGGTTCTTCATCTCCGATTTGTGGGTCTGACACTGTGCATGTTACTCATTCTCTTTAGCTGCAGGACACTCTTTATGTCCCGAATTTTTCATGAAACCTTCTTTTTGTTACTGCTCTTTGCAAATAGTTGAATTGTGAAGCTATTTTTACTGTCTCTGCTTGTGCTTTTCAGATTCCTCATTTCAAGTAGATGATTGCTACTGGAACTGAGAGTGACGGCTTGTTCTATCTTGATACTGCTTCTGCATTTTCTTCCTGTTCTTCTCTACTTCAGTGGCATCTTCGCCTTGGGCATCCTCCTCCTCGGATTTTTTATCAGCTTCTGTCTGATTTACCTTGCAGCGATTCTTCTTTTAATTGTGAAGCTTGTCAATTTGGCAAGCATCACCGGTCTACTTTTCCTGCTAAGCATGGTTGCAATTCTTCTCGTCCCTTTGACCTTGTTCATTTGGATGTTTGGGATCCTGCGCCCCTTCAGACTATTGGTAGGGGTAGTTTGTATTTTGTTACTTTTATAGATGATTTTTCTCGGTGTACGTGATTATAATTGTTACAAGAATGCTCTGAGATTTTCTCAATTTTTACTGCGTTTTATAATAAATTCATACACAATTTGATACTCTTATTAAAACACTTCGCACTGATAACGCTAAGGAGTATCTTAGTCATCAGTTTACGTCGTTTTGTTTGGATCATGGTATTGTCCATCAAACTACTTGTCCTTACACTGCACAACAGAATGGCGTTGCTGAACGTAAAAATCGTCATCTTCTAGATATGTCTCGTAGTCTGCTCACTCATATGCATGTTCCACAGTCTTATTGGGGTCATGCGGTTCTTCTTTTCTGTATTCTCATTAATCGAGTTTCGTCTTCGGTTCTCAATGGCAAAACCCCTTTTTGGTCCTATATCCTGATACGACGTCATTTTTGTTACTTACTCGTGTCTTTGAATGCACAGCTTTTGTCCACTCTCTTGCTTTTGGTCACGACAAACTCTCTGCTCGTTCTATAAGTGCATCTTTTTGGGCTATTGCCCGATACAAAAAAGATATAGGTATTTTGATCTTATACTTTAGAGACAGTATGTCTCGGCGGATGTTACTTTTTTTGAGGATGCTTCATTCTTTTTGTCTCCCTCTATTCTTCCTTCTTCTGATGATTCTTCTCCTTTACCAAATGTGTCGGCACCACTTCCAGAGCCTACACTTATTACTTCTCCTTCTGTTTTTGATTCCTCTACTGTCCTCGGTTCTTCTCCTGAGCTGTTGCTACCAGCTCCTAGGGCAGTAGTCTCTCCTTTAGATAAGACTGATACAGTAGACAGGACAGATTTTGACCTTCTGATTGTTCTTCGGAAAGGTGTTCGCTATTGCACTCAACATCCTCTTCAGGATGTCGTTTCCTATGCTCAGCTCTCTCCTTCATCTAGGAGCTTTGCCCTTGTCCTCTCGGCCAATGCTGTTTCAGCCTCGTATCACGATGCTCTTGTTATTCCTCATTGGAAGGCTGCTATGAATGAAGAGATGCACACTCTCACTGAACGGGGTACTTGGGCTATTATTCCTACTCCTTCAGGAGTTGATGTAGTTGGTTGTCGTTGGGTCTTTGTCATCAAATTTCTCCATGATGGTACTATTGATCGTTACAAGTCACGGCTTGTTGCCAAAGGGTTTACGCAAACCTACGATGTGGATTTTTTTTGATACTTTCTCTCTTGTTGCTCGGATTACTACAATTCGTGTTCTCTTTTCGGTGGCTGTCAACAGGGACTGGAAAATGTCTCAGTTGGATGTGAAGAATGTCTTTCTTTATGGTGATTTGCAGAAAACTGTCTATATGAAGCAACCTCCTGGGTATGTTGCTCAGGGGGAGTCTCAGGTCTGTAAACTGCGAAAGGCGATCTATGGTCTTAAGAAAAGTCTCAGGGCCTGATTTGACAAGTTCAACGAAATTATTTCTGTGGTTGGGTTTGCTCAGAGTGTTGCAGATCACTCTTTATTCATTAGCAAAACATCTGTCGGCCTTGTTATCCTTGCGGTTTATGTTGATGACATTATTCTTACTGGGGATGATAGAGAAGGTGTGGATATGACAAAAAAACATCTTCTTCAGCATTTTGCTACCAAAGATATGGGATCTCCGAAATATTTTTTGGGGATTGAGATATCCAGGAAACCAGGTTCTATTGTTCTTTCACGGCATAAGTATGTCTTGAATCTCTTAAAAGAGACAGATTTTCTTGGGACTAAACCTGCTCGATCTCTGATATCTGTTGGAGATGACAAGTGTTGGAGTAAGGACTCACTTCTTCTTAAAGATGTCACCAGATACAGACGGCTTGTGGGGAAACTCATTTATCTGTCAGTCACAAGACCAGATATTTGTTATGCTGTGGGAAGAGTGAATCAATTTATGCAAGATCCTAAGAAGTGTCATCTTCAGTCGGCAATGAAGATTCTAGAGTATGTGAAATGTGCTCCGGGGAAAGGACTTCTGTTTCAGAAAAGGGTACATTTGAAGGTTGAGGCATACTCTGATGCTAGCTATGCAAATGATAAGAAAGATATGAAATCTACGTCAGGGTTCTGTACTTTTGTTGAAGAGAATTTGGTCAGCTGGAAAAGCAAAAAACAATTTATAGTTTTCAGGTCAAGGGCAGAAGCCGAGTATAGTAGCATGGCTCTAACTACTTGCGAGTTGAAGTGGTTACAGACATTTATGTTTGATTTTGGAGAGGTTTATGATCATCTTCTGCTCATGTTCTGTGATAATAAGACAGTCATATATATTTCGAGTAATCCAGTCTTTCATGAGAGGACGAAGTATATCGAGGTTGATTGTCACTTCATCAGAGAGGAGATTTTGAAGAATCAGATCTGCACTCCGTTTGTTACCTCAGAGAGAGAACTACTTGATTTCTTCACTAAGTCAGTTACTCCTTTTGGGGAGGTTTGTAGCAAGCTGGACATGGTAGATATATATTCTTCAGCTTGAGGGGGAGTGTTGGAGCTTGAGAAGACCGAGCAGTTTTATATCTAGTGACAGCGGTCTACTACTCTCCTCGGTCTGGCGGTTTGGCTCAGCGGTCTGGTGGTGAACCTCAGCTAGCGGTCAGGAGGATAGCATCAGCTGCGGTCTGAGATATAGCCACAGCAGCGGCATGGGAGTTAGCCGCGGCAGCGGTCTGGAGGATTGCCGCAGCAGCGGGCTGGTGGTTAGCCGCAGGAACGATCTGGAGGTTAGCCGCAGCAGCGGTCTGGAGGTTAGCCGCAACAGCGATCAGGTGATTAGCCGCAACAGCGGTCTAGAGATTAGCCGCGGCAGCGGTCTGGAGGTTAGCCGCAGCAGCGGTCTGGAGGTTAGCCGCAGCAACGGTCTGGAGGTTAGCCGCAGCAGCGATCAGGCAATTAGCCGCAACGGCGATCTGGTGATTAACCGCAGCGGCGGTCTGGCAATTAGCCACAGCAGCGGTCTGGTGATTAATCGCAGCAGCGGTCTGGTGATTAGCCGCAATAGCGGTCTGGCTATTAGCCACAGCAGCGGTCTGGTGATTAGCCGCAACAGCGGTCTGGTGATTAACCGCAGCAGCGGTCTGAACGTTAGCCGCAGCTGGAGTTCAGAGGCTTCCTGGTTTTGTATTTTGTATAGCATGGTGGTTTGACACAGCATGGTGGTTTGACTGTGTCAAACCAGTCAAACCGCCTAGCCGCGCGGCTTATTTAGTCTCACATCGTCTGTTGTATTCTCTCATCTCCGCCATTTTCTATAAATAAGGGGGGCATACCTATGTATTATTTATCTTTTTTGAACAATAAAATTTGTCTTTATTTTGCTCTTTTTCACATAAAAAATTCATTTTTAAACAAAATAGTTTTTTTGTGCTTTACAGAAAACAAACGTTGTTTAATTTCATAAATTCTACGCAACGCCAGCTCAAATTATTTTTTAAAAAATTCATATTTAATTGCACGCATTTAGGGTTTCCTAGAAAAAGCTGACAGGCGCGCAAGCACTACGCGTCGTCATACTTCAAATATTTTCTACCATTTTTTACATATTTAACATATTTTCAGTCCATTATTTAAGGCATTTTAAATATTATTTACAAGTAGAGAAAACATGAATTGGCACTTTTAAGTTTTAACACGTGCCCAGATGTAAATTAATATATAGCATTCCCAGCTCTCTTCAAACGAAGAAATTTTTTTCTTTTTTAAGAGGCTATATCAAATTACAAAATACCAATCGATAGTTTTTACACTGAACAATACAAACAGTTTGTGAAGTCCTCAACAGAGCTCGTAGGGCAGTTACACTTATGCTGATTTGATGTTCTTACCATGTCATGTGATACTGAACTATATAATATTGTAAATGAACTCATATGCATATAATCATAAAACAGTATTATGCAGCTAATTTCACGCAAACCATGTTGCTTGATAAAAAGCTATGAAATGGAAAGCTGAAAGGAATATAACAAGTACTAGTCCAACTAGTGAGAGGAAATGTTCACATCAACAAACTTGCTTGATTCTTCGAGTGCTCTACGAGTAGATTCCATGTTCTTGTATGTAATGAAGCCGAAACCACGAGACTTTCCAGTTGCCTTGTCAATTATAACAGCTCCTTCCTCAATTTCACCATGTACAGAAAAGGCCTGTATCAATATATTTTGTTTCATTACTAAAAAAACTATATCAATCTATACTATAATAGAAAGAAAATGTGAGGTGGTCATGGTATTGGAATAGAAACATCAAATGAATTTGAATCCTTCAATTTAATTTATCTAATCTAACAGATCACGTGACTTCAAAAAAATATAGACAAGGCTACCCAAAAACAAATAATGTGTTAATCATAATACAAGCGGCCATGCACAAGTTCCCTCGGTGCATGGTGTATGGCGGCATTAGACTTGGTCGTCGCTCAACTAGTGGTCAAAAGACTCAAAACCGCCGTTGCCGCACACTGCGCAAAAGGATGTGTGCACGACACACATAGGACGTGTGCACAATCGCTATTATAACTATTAAGAACTAAGAACACCAAAATGACCACTTGGCCAGTATTACCCTGATTTCTTACATAAATAAAGGAGGAATTAAGTAATTAATCCAAAAATGTATAATTGAATATGATAAAGAACTGGTTAGGCCCAACCACTGAACTAAGAAATAAACTAAGGCAATCAAAACAAGCAAGCAACAGAATAAGCAAACATCAAAGCACTCACAGCACACAAAGTTTCTGAGGTAGTTTCCCAGGCCAAGCCACGGACAAAAAGTTTGCGGTGTACGGGGTCAGTACTTGCTACACCTCTAATTTCTTCAGCAACATCAGGAACTTGCATACCTCTGCACAGCTCAACATACAATCATGCACATGCATGCATCACAAATACATACAACAAATCAGTATACAATCAAACAAATACTCCCATTCATCAAGGATCTGAAACAAATAAGAGAACAGAGGATATGAATGAAGTAGAGAGCGGCATCAGTATTTTCTTCGGTGTACTATTTTAAACTAGTCGCTGCATTAATGACAACATCCTCTATTTAAAAAAAAAATAGGGATATATTGTGATAAGTATAAATAAACCGGCTCCTGTCACCTCAGCACTGAGTGTTTACTCGTTCAAGGTACTGTAGTCATAGCAGTACTGTAGTCATAGCAATAAGCCCAAAATTTGCTTTTTTATACCTTTTGTGACCTGCACTTGTATAAGATGTAAAATATCAATGAAGTAATGAAAAAATCATTTCAGTTGCCAGTATCTCCTCTTTTCCTTTGCATTCTACTCATTATATACCAACAATGTGGTATCAGAGCTCATCACAATCCAAAACCAACAAAAGAAAATCAAGACATTTAAGTTATGGCTTCTTCATCTACAAGCTCCAGCTCTTTTCCGTAGTCATTCCTCCATACTTATATTTCATGGCGAACAATATAAAATTTGGTGTATACAAATGAAGACCCTATTCATTTGACAAGGTCTCTAGGATTTGGTTACAAAGGGGACACAATATCCAGTATCTGTGCAGATTGCAGAATCCAGTAGATGAGCAGAGGATGTGTAAAGATTGCAGGAGAAATCAACATGAAGAATGTTAAGGCACTTTTTTTAATCCAACAAAGAATTTCTGAAGACATTTTTCCCAGGATTATGGTGGCACAAACAGCAAAACAAGTATGGGATATATTAAGAGAAGAATATAAAGGTTCCTCCAAGGTAATTGGTATAAAACACAAGCACTTCGGAAAGATTTTGAGACTACTAATGAAACAAGGGGAATCTTGGATGATTTTTGGGCTAGACCATTAAATTAAAATCATTACTCAAATAAGAAATCTAGGAGATATTATTGAAGGCAAGAAAATAGTTCCCAAAATCCTTGAGCCTTCCCCAACTTTTGATCCTGCAGTCACTATCATAGAGGAGTCCAAAGACCTATCACTTACTGAACTAATGGGATCTATGAAATTTCATGAAGAAAGAATAAAAGGAGACACACAATCTTTGAATCAAGCTCTACAAACCAAAACACACTTCAGCAAAACATTTCCTGGTGAAAAGAAGAAAGCAGAAACCTCACAAAAATAGTTCATTTATTAGAAAGAAAAGTCACAAAATTGGAAACCTTCATTTAAGGCGAAGAGGCAAATTCCATATGCATTCCTTTATCTTTTCATGTTGATTAGCCAGTGCTCGAAAGTGGAGTCTTAATGAATACATCTCTTCGTTGATAACAATTTTTAAGCCAGGAATGTCTACTTGTTGAGTTATGTGGTCAATGCTTCTTAATGCTGGAGTTTTCTGTTTAGGACAACAAATATTGAATAATCATCCAAAATCCTAATTGTTGCGGCACTCAAAGATGATTTATACATAAAGAAAAAATTTTGAAGTATGGAAATCACCGAGAAACATGAATGAAGGAAAAAAAAATTGCAAAGCAGTTCACCACAAATAAAGCTCTATTTGTTCCTGTGTTTTTTCTCTATTGAAATTTTGAAAAAAAAAAAAAAACAAACGCAATGCAATTAGCGGCCCATTTGAATAACCACCATTTGTGACCGCGGATCCCCAAACTGTCGTTTTATAACTAAGTCCAAAGGCAATGAGGATTTTTTGTTTAAGAACCTCATTTTAGCTCTGCTTGGTGCAGCAGTGGATGTGTGAAAAGTTCTATTCCTGCCGCCCTTTGTAGTTCGTTTGGATGATAAGCTTTTTCAAAAAAAAAACTCATTCAAGAAATGTGTTTTGGGGGATTTTTGAGCAGCCGGTCCAACATGACTTTCTAAAACCTATTTCTCTACTTTCAATTTTTTCTCTTTTGTTAGAGGATTTACTAAAGCCACGCCCAGACCATCAGCGACCTGTAGTTCTTCCTTCTTGCCAGTGCAAAGGTTTTTTTTAACCTTAGCTATTCTTCACCCATTAGCGTTCTTTACTTCTCTTCAATGAACTTCTGTAACCTGCTTATTGATGATTTATATAATATTTACTTATCTATGTGATTAATGATTATCATAAAATACCTTTTTTATTTAAAAGCTAGAGAAAAATGTAAAATACATTTTTGAAAAACACTTAAAAATTGAGATTTTCCAAACAGTTTCCACCTTTTTCAAAAATCTTTATTGGCACAACTAGTTTTTCACCACTGCATTTTCCCCTGCCACCCCGCCCCAAACAGAGCTTTTGTTTGCCTCTCCAACAGCCCAGTCTTCTTATCTTCGCCTCCAACCGTCCTCTCAAACTGCCCCTAGGTAACTCTCAATCAATCGTACCACGAGTTTGTAATGCTAACAAGATGGCCATCAATGAAATTAATTAGATGATATTTCACCCTAGAAAATCGCAAATAAACGTAAGATAAACAGGAATTTCACGTGACAAAATATTTATAGCAAATCAAAGAACTATTTGGTTGCTCCCCATTCGGCATATCCAGAATTCAGAAGAGAGAAACAAATAAACGAAGGAACAAACTCGTTGTATTTGGTTACTGGATGGACTTACATCTTTACAAGAAGATCAACGAGCTGGTCTTTTCCGAGAGGTGCGAGAAGAAAGCGCATGCTCTTCTCCAATTGGAGGGTCGAGAGCTCGTCGCTGCCTGCGTGGTTGAAAACTTTCACGCCTCCAACTATCTTCCTCTTCTTCGACTCCTCCATGGACTTTCCTCCTCTAGGCATGGGAGTCGAAAGCAGTCAGATTAGGGCGGAGGACTCGCCTGGGGTTTAGGGTTCCTGTGGAGGACGGGAGTGGGCGATCGCTTCGGAAGTAGATCCAATGAATCTAGGGCGCCAATTTCCAGTGTTTTAATAATAGTCGCCCATCACACAATTATTATTGCACTTGTAAAAAAAATGGCTTTTTGGGAGAATGCATGGATTGCATGCTATAAATATCAATTTTTGGAAGAGTGAATCCTGAAATTTTAATAACACAATCCATCGCCCTCTCTTATTCTCTTAAACTTTGTTTTTAGGACAATGTGTGTGCATCTAGGTTAAAGAAATAGAAGTGAAGATATTATAAAGTCTTAGATGCATGTTGTCAAAAAAATTGATTTTGAGATGGGGGTGCATTGTGCTATATTTAAATTTTTAGGGTGTATTCTGCTAAAAACTTATATTTTTACGATGCATTCTCCCAAAAAACCTATAAAAATCTCAATTTTTAGCACTTTGCATCATTCAATTGCACCCTTTTGATTTTGTACCTGAAGATTCAAACATTGGTGTTTGGAGGGTGACAGACCACCACTAACGAATCTAACTGAACCGTCCAGCCCAAATAGTGGTCGAGCGTGCAAACAGTCCAGGAGAAAAGAAAGCTGACAAGGAAATTTTTTAAACTTGGAAAGCCCGTGAATATGGTGAACAACCACGTGACCAGATTGAAGCCGATCAAACTTCCACTATTCGGTGCGGCTTTATAGAGCTTTTTAGAAAATATGAGGGTGACAGACTGCTGCTCGTTACAACTAATGAGGGGAGAGAGAGTGACGTTTGAAGGGTGAGAGACCACCACTCACGAATCTAAATATTTGTTCTTGCTCGCGGCGGAGAATGTGCGCGCTCTGGAGACTGTGCAGACTTCTACGAATGCTCAGATGCTGGAGCGGTGAGAGATTGCGACGGAGAGCGGTGAGAGCTTGCGACGCGAATCTAAATATTTGTTCTTGCTCGCAGCGGAGAATGTGCGCGCTCTGGAGACTAGGTAGACTTCTGCGGATGCTCGGATGCTGGAGCGGTGAGAGCTTGCGGCTGACTTGCAGATGTCGAGTGCTGAGTACGTCGGGCGCAGGTTGCTCACAATGGCGGAAGGGGCGCGTGTAGAGCGGAATGCACAGAGGCAGATGAAGACGGCGAAAGGAAGACGAAGATCTTCGAGCGATCTTTGAAATACTTGAAGATATTCAAGCACGGATTTGAAGATTAGGGAGCCCCCGGTGGAACTCTTGAGCACACAGGAGGAGAAGTCCTCGGAAAGAAAATATGAGAGTGAAGAGAGGCTTGGGGTCCTATTTATAGCCCCCGGGGATGGTTACGGTAGTTAAGCAATCATCCACCTACCGTAACCACCCAAATTACTATTTGTAAAACATTTCAGTATAGTTTGATGCGCGCATAATCATGATATTTTTGCTACGTGCACACCATCGATATTTTAGCTATTGGCACCCACCCATGATTGGTGATTACGTCAGTAGTTACCAGTTAATCGGGCGGCGGAGATTGCATAAGAACAATCGAATGGCGATGGAGAGCCGATGGCCGGTGCAGCTGACGAAGATTGCTTGAGAACGATCAAACGACGATGGAACACTGACTGGACAGCGGAGATTGCACGAGAACTATCGAACGACGATAGAGGGCTGACCGGCTGGGGCGGGCGGCGGAGATTGCATGAGAACGATCGAACAACGATGGAGGGCCGATCGGACGGAGCGGCCGATGGAGATTGCATGAGAATGGTCGAACGACGATGGAGGGCTGACCGGGCAGGGCAGACGATGGATATTGCATGAGAACGATCGAACCACGATGGAGGGCCGACCGGACGAGGCGGCCGGCGGAGATTGCATGAGAACGATCGAACGACGATGGAGGGCCGACCAGCCTGAGCGGCCCTCAAATATTGCATGAGAATGATCGAACAACGATGGAGGGCCGACCGACCGGGGCGGCCGCCGGAGATTGCATGGGAATGATCGAACGACGATGGAGGGTCGACCGGCTGGGCGGCCATCGACGACAAGTTCCTGGTGGCGATACCTCCACGTGTATGCGCATGGATCGAGCGTGCATGTGGGAGGGAGACCTCCACGCGTCTGCACATGCAGATGCGCGCTGGACGGAGGCCTCCATGCGGGAGGTGATTTCCTGCACCCCCATGACGGGGGTTGTGTTACCCTCTTCCCAATGTTTGGGGAGAGGTTGATATGTGCACATGCGTGCGCGTTTGCTTCAACGTCCATTTGAAGGACCAAGTGGACGCGGAATTTTGCTAGAATGAGCCTGTTGGAATTATATCGGTGAGACGATCGAGATCCCGACAAAAAATGTTCTGTTCACCAGAAACTATTTATGGGAACTCCATCAATAACGATGAGTTTTTGTCCAAACTCACTCGTAAAAAAAACAGTGTCAAACTGACGACAATTCGCAACCAATGTGTTCACTAGGCTACCTGTTTTAAATGTATCCCGATATGTCTGACATGTCTCCCGACATGCCATTTTTAAGGGCAAAATGATATGATTTTCTAAAAAAAATAGATTACGTCATTTTGTAAAATATAGACCAACATACCCAATTTTTTTTCTGATATATCATGAGACGTGTTCGATTTTTTTCGATATATCGGCTGATACAACTTTTAAATATATCGCCCTCTATTTTATTTTATGTTATATTAACATACTAACAAAATATTTTTAAATCTCACACACACATATAATGTATGTTTAAATCAATTACACTAATTGTTTCAGTTTTGTAACGCTTTATTTCTCCAACTTATTTGTATAATTGTTTTACAATTTTTTAATTTCATATTATAAAAAATATGAGTGCATTTAATACATTTATTAGTTGATTGTGTGTATGTCTTTAATATAACTTTATAAATTTAAAAAACTTATTATTGGGGATCGCTTAAGGATCAGATAGACCGGGCTAAATTGGATCGCTTTAGCCTCGGAACGGTTGTGCGCGCCAACATTCATGGTAAGTAAAAAAGCTGGAAAATAAATTTTTTTTTTCATGAAAAACCCTTCAATCGGATGAAAAATCACGTGGTCAGGGCTGTGTCAGCCAAACCTCCACTATATGATGTGTGTTGTACATAGCTTTTTTGAAGAACTCGAGGGCGACATGCTGGTTCTCGTTACAATTTGAGGGATAGAGAGAGATAATTGCGCTCGAAGGGTGACAGACCACCTCTCCATGAGCTAATTCTTTCTTCGTGGGCTGCGGGGAGAGATGTGCGCGTTGTATTATGGAGTCCTCTGATAGTTCTTGGAGGCGGGAACAACTTGTTGCACTCGTTCTAATGTCTGGGGCTTGAAGCTCGGGGAGCGTTCAGTGTGCCTATCCTCTGTGGTTTGTCTCGGTGGTCTTGAGAGTGGAACACACGGCGGTGTGCATGAAGCGGTCTTGACAGCGGAGCACGCGGCGGTGCACTCAGAGCAGTCTTGAAGGCGGGGCGCGCAGAGGCGCTTGGAAGGTCTTGATGGCAGAGCGCACAGAGGTGCACTTGGACGAACTTGATGGCGGGGCGCACTGAAGCGTGCTCGAATGGTCTTGACGGTGGAGTCCGTGGAGGCGTGCCTGGATGGTCTTGACGGTGGAGCGCGTAGAACGTTAGCTGGCGGGGAGCGCACAGGGCGCTTGCTGGAGGAGAGCGCATGGGACACTTGATGGAGAAAAGCGCACGGGATTCTTGTTGGAGGAGAGCGCGTTGGGGGCTTCCTGGAGAGCGCGCGGGACGCTTGCTGGAGGAGAGCGCGCAGGGCGCTTGCTGGAGAAGAGCGTGCGGGGCGCTTGCTGGACGAGAGCGCGCGGGGCGCTTGCTGGAGAAGAGCGTGCGGGGCGCTTGCTGGACGAGAGCGCACGGGGTGCATGCTGGACGAGAGCGCGCGCGAGAGCGTGCATAGAAGAGACGCACACAAAAACGCACGCAGAAGAGGCATGCCCTGGAGCGCACAGGAAAGAGGCACGCCCGGGAGCACGCTCGAAAGAGGCGCGCGCACAAATGCAAGAAAGAGGCGCGCAAGGAAGAGAAGCAGCGGGGAGAGAAAATCACAGGAGGATTTCTCAGCTGAGGAAACGATGAAAATGAGAGGGAGATTGGTCTATTTATAGACTTTAGGAGGGGCGATCCGGTAATTTCTCCCAATAACCACCGGTCAGATCAACAAAATCGTCTGTAATGGGGCACACAGATCGCCATATTTATACAAATGACGAAACCGCCCCTGCTGGAAAAATAACTGCCCCTTCCTCGAGGGGAGGGGCGGTGCAGCGAGGTTGGCGGTTGGCATGAAAGGGCCTCCCAGCCTGGGCCAAGCGGCGAAGACACCACCTGACTTGGGCGGCGCGGAGGCTTCCCCAACTAGGCGGCCAAAGGGTCGCCCGATTTGGGGCAACCCTGCTCTTAGGCAGGGAGCCTATCTAGGATCGGACAGTATTATACCACCCAACCTGGGTAGAGAGGCGACTGCCCAAATCAGGCGGCTATGAGGCCGCCTGATTTCGGTGGCTCTGCTCTTTAGCGGGGAGCCGACAAGGGTCGGGCGGCACCATGCTGCCCGACCTGGACAGGGAGGCGGCCGCCTAAATTAGACGGCCAAGGGGACTCCTAATTTGGGGCGGGACGGTCAGCCGGCAGATTTGCTGCCTGGTCTGGACGGCGAGGACGCCGACTCTCCACATGCTGTCGGGGGGCGGACGGCGAAGACACCGCCCGGTTTGGGAAGTTGTTGTGTGGAGTTTGGCAATGACAACGATGGAGGATGACACGACGGTTGTGCCTCGGGTGGTTGCGCACGGTTTGATGGTTTCGGTTGAACTGGCCTAGGGGAACCCCATTATTTGCCCCCAAGTCCCCGCAGCTCAGAG
Organism: Platanthera guangdongensis; assembly: GCA_039583875.1. NCBI lineage: Eukaryota > Viridiplantae > Streptophyta > Magnoliopsida > Asparagales > Orchidaceae > Platanthera > Platanthera guangdongensis. The sequence goes on along the minus strand of CM077153.1, from coordinate 302,601,708 downwards.
CTGAAGAGAATGGAGGGCGTGGACTTTTCCCTAAGTCGTGCACATGATAATTTATGGTGATCATGGTGGAGGTGACCAACGTGGCAGAGGTGCGGAAAGTGAATCATCCACCAAGTGAAATTCTCGCTCGTGGTGGAGTGTGCTTATGGTTGAATGTTTCGGGGGTGAGAAGTGCATAGGGCGCCCCGTGCGCAGGAAGCGGTGTTCGTGAGGTGTGCACGCAGTGCAATGTGCATGAAGTGTGTGCTATGCGCGTGGCGCTCAATGTGTGGAGGGTGCTATGCGTGTGTAAATGCAAAGTTTGCATAACGTGTGCGCAGAGCGGGGCGCGATGCGCACAATATGCGTGTTGGGCACAATGTCTACTGAGTGTGCAAGGTGCAAGGTGTGCAATATGCATTATGTGTGATGTGTGCGCATGGCATAGTGGACATTGTGCGCGATATGACGTGTGTGCAGGGAACAGCGTGTGATGCATGCATAGCGCATAATGTGCAAGAAATGATATGAGATACCTGCAAGATTGAAGGTGAAGATCTACATAGTGGTGCAGACACGTCGTTGCGGCATAGCCAAATCTGATGCTGGAGATCCTTCCAAGGATGAGTGAGGGGCTCCGGTGTTGAGGTAGATGAGTCGTGGCTCCAACTTTATTTTTTTTTTGTGTATTTTCCTTATATAGTGGCTCTGTACTTATGTTTGCGAAGCTCTGGTAGCTCTTCGAGCATTGCTTGATTGTTGATTCACTGTTCCAGCTTTGTGCACTTGCTCATGGTGATGATCGAGATTTGGCGGTGTTTGAACCATTGTTTTGAATAAACAAACATGTTTTGCTTCTTAGATGTCGGCGGTTGGAGGGCGAGGCCCAGACGATACGCAGACCACTAACTGGAGGAAGGGCGGATGATGTCCTGCACCAGTGAGTGTGTCGCTGCTTATCTTGGTTTTGGCGACCTTTCTGAGGATGAGTGCTCCAAGCTTGATATTGGTGAGGAGCATGCTCCTTAGTTCGTTGTATATGGTACTATCCTGTATAATTGTTGCCTTAGTGGTGTTCTTGCACTTTTGTTGCGTGCTAGCTTGCGAGCTCCTACTTTTTTCAGTTCGTTGTTAGCTTTATGATTTTGTTCGTTACTTTGTCTTATATAATTCTCTGACACATTCCTTCGGAGTTTAGGGACGGGGCTTGGCCCTTTGTTGTTTTCCACTTTTTTTGTGAGATTTGTAATGCTGGCTCCGCTATCTTTACGCGGACAATTTTGTGGTACTTCTTCGAGGTTGAATGTTGGAGAACGAGACCCAGATGGCCTTGTGACCTACCAGCAGGGCGAAAGGCGAACTCTTCTAACCGGATAGTGCAAGGTCGGGTTCACCAGGCTGGGGGATGTCGCTGAATGGTTAGTTGGTGAAGGGAGGGCCTTCGAGCCTAGGCGACCGCTAGGAGGCAAGCCCTGGCGGTGTCGCATCCTACTGCGAAGAGAAGGGTTGAACTTTGATCTTCGGTAATGGGAGGCCACAGGGACGTGGTCCCGAGAAGGCGGTGCAGGGAAGACGTTCGAATCGCTGGCTAACGCGAGGGGGCAGGCCATGACAAGGTCGTGCCCTACTGCGGTAAGAAGGGCAGACCTTCAATCGTCTACAGTGGAAGGTCACAGGGACGCAGTCCCGGAGAGACGGTAAAGGGAAAACCTTCGAACTAAAGAGGTCGAAGTCTCCTTTGGGGGATCTGAACACTCTGTAAAGTAAAGGTCGAACTCTGCTTTGCGGAGATCCGAACACTCTGGAAAGTAGAGCTCGAAGTCTCTTTTGTGAATATCCAAACACTCTATAAAGTAGAGACCAAAGTCTCCTTTGAGGAGATCTGAACACTCTATAAAGTAGAGGTCGGAGTTTCCTTTACGGAGATCCGAACACTCTGTAAAGTACGGGTCGAAGTCTTCTTTGCGGAGATCCGAGCACTTTGTAAAGTAAAGGTCGGAGTCTCCTTTGTGGAGATCCGAACACTATATAAAGCAAAGGCCGGAGTCTGTTTTGCGAAGATCTGAACAGTTGGTAAAATAGGGGCCAAAGTCTCCTTTGCGGGGATCCGAACACTCTGTAAAGTACAGGTCGGAGTCTCCTTTGCGGAGATCTGAACACTCTGTAAAGTAGAGACCGCAGTGTCCTTTGCAGGGATCCGAACACTATAAAGTACAAGTGTCTCCTTTGCAGAGATCCAAACACTGTAAAGTAAAGACCAGAGTCTACTTTACAGAGATCCAAACACTTTGTAAAGTAAATGTTGAAGTCTCATTTGCAGAGATTCGAACACTCTGTAAAGTAGAGGCTAGAGTATCCTTTGCGGAGATCCAATCACTCAGTAAAGTAAAAGTAAATGTCATAGTCGTCTTTGTTGAGATCCGAACACTCTGTAAATTAGAGGCTAGAGTCTCCTTTACGGAGATCCGAACACTCCGAAAGAAAAGTAGTGTAACATCCAATTATATTGAAAGCGTTAATTGTTGTTTGTGTACATAAGCACTGAAAACGTAAGACAAATTTTGTTAAGCTTCTTGGACATTCCACCGATGAACCTTTCATTAGAACGACCTTTTTGGGGATTTCCCCCCTACTGGTTTCATTCAGGCCTATCCAATTTAGGGCCCCTATGCTGCAGAAATTCTTCAAGAAATCCTTGGTGGATGAGTATTTTGATCTCTGACTTCAATTGTGAACAATCTTCCATCATATGCCATGTCCCTGGTGGTAGTCGCAGTATTTAGACGGGTCTCTAGAGTTTGGAGCAAGAGCCCTTGGCCTCTGAAGAGAGGGATGAATATGTATGACGAGCAACACTTCCGCTTGTGAAGCATTAAGGGGAGTGAGATCTTGTTGGTGGTGATGCCCCCCGGCTCATCGAAAATTGTTGCGGCGTAAATCATTCTTCAGCAGTGGTGTTGACTCCTGTTTTCACTTTCTTTTGGAGTCCCTTTCAAATTGTTGGCAGTGTGTTTCCACTAAATCATCTACTGCAATCTGGGCATCGATCCGACAAATGAGGATGGCGTAGCTGATAATTTCTCACAAAGAAGTTATCTAGCTCAACTTTTAGACTTAATATACGTTCTAAGTGCTTAAAACGAGTTTAAATGGATTAAAAATAAAAGTAAATTCATATTTATTTGATTTGTGACTAATCCGGTTTTTTTCCTATGTATTAGCGCAAGAAATGCCGAAAAAATCTGCTTTGAGAATCAAAATATGTCAAAATATCATTTGCTGGAAAAAAGGTTGCAACCTCTGAAAAAAGGTTGCAATGTCTGGACAAATTTTAAATTTCAAAATTCAATAATTGCATTATCTGTAATTTTGGAAAGATGCATCCTTTGGGGAAAGAGTTGAATGTTTTTATGGAGGATTATTCAGGAGTCATTCATTATTTATCATCTTGAGGAGAGAGGGAGTTCTTCATTTAGGTTTTTCAAAAATCCTTCATTCAAGGGGCGGTCGAAGCAAGGAAGACGACAGATCTCCGGGTTGATCGAGCGAGGGACATCGAAAGGAGAATCCTACAGCGTTTATTTGTCAATTTAATCATGTATTGTAAGATCTCTCCAAACGCTTTGTGTGTTTCCTCCGTCGCCATGGACTAATTTTTTAATCTTGTATTGTGAGAGTACTATGACTTGTTTGATGATGTTCTTATAATTTTCATTCATGATTGTTTGGTGAATGTTCTTTATCGAATTTAAGATCTTTATTTTGAAGCTTTTGACCAAGATTTCGCTTTTCTACTGTGCTCCATAAATCGAGAGAGGAGTTGCACAAGTGCGTCTTAGATTCGGTATAGCATTTGAAGGGAGAAAGAGATTTTCTCTTGATGTTAGCAACTTTGGTTTTCGATCTTTATGCGGTACTTGTTTTACTAAGGGGAAATAGAAACTAGGGATTTCCGGTATCGAGAGATATAGATCTTCTACTCTAAAATCGTTGCAAGACGTTTCACCACATATACTTATGAAGTCACCTTTTTAATTTCATCACACTAGGCATAGGAAATCATGATACAAGATTAGTTTTCTAATTGATAAAAAGTATTCCCTCAAGTAATTGTAGTTTATTTTTAATTAAACATTTTTATTTATAGTTTTCAATAATTATAACATCATCATTTTTAACTTGGATTTAGAGAAAAGGCATAACTAGTGTTTGCAATTACTAAATCTAACACCTCTCCGTGGGAACGATCTTTATTGTATTACTTGATTCGACGCGTGCACTTGCCTGTAATACATATACTTGTTTTGAGCGTATCAAGTTTTTAGCGCCGTTACCGGGGAGGTGCAAATAATTTAGTGTTTCTTTCTTGCAATATTAGTAAATCCTGTGTATTTAGAGCTCAAGTTTCTAATTTATTCTTATGTTTATTTGTAATGTTGTCTAGTGCATGTTTTTGTTTTAAAATTTTTTAAAAATAATTATTTTTCTTTTATTTTTTTTAAACTGTTTTTAAAAATTTATAAAGCAGGTTATCCGTATCTGAAATAATTTTCGTGTGTAGTTTATTTTTTGCAAAGAAGAGTTAATTTCATTTTATTCACATTCGTTAGAAAAATGTATATACATGTGAGATGTGAGTGATGTGGTTCGTTTAGTCATACTACTGATGCATGTTATATGGGGAATGCAGAGTATCATTCATGGCTCACAAAACATGGAGAATATTTAGGTCTCTAATATTGTACGACAAATCATCATAATTTAATGTCCCTACGTCAAATAGTTCCTCGACCTTATGACTCGACTCCTTGGTTATCGAGTAGTAATCTTAGGGAGTGTTTATTTTGTCATAGTATGTACTACGTTTTGAAGGATTGTGTTGCTTATAAAAAAGTGAGGAAGAAAAATTACGAATCAGACATCGAGATCATATCTATTATTGTTTTACCACAATTTTTGTGTGGGACTATTGCAGATAAGCCCTTTATAATTGTGGGTCTGTATATTAATAATGATGCATCACCTCCCCATTCACATTCATCACCTAATTTTGATCCACCCGCAAAGGAACCCAAACATACATATTCTAAATTAGATACTAATAGTGTTCCTCCATTTTCTTTGCAAAACTTTTCTACACCTATTTTTGTCGATCCCGTCGAAGATATTGAGCAGGGTGATGATCTAGAACCTAAGGCTGCTCCAAAGTGGGATAGAGATATTGTTATCTCTGATGAGTAAAATGATTCTTTGGAACACGATGACGCGTCAACATGAGATGAAGTTGATATCCTTTCTGAAGAGAAGGTTTGCACTTCTTCATTAGAGAAGGAAGTCCAACTCACCCCGGGGATCTTGAGTTCTCAGGTCCCCCTTGTTATGATGTTTACGATACTGACATCGATCAATTCATAGAATCTGCTATGAGTGAAACCAGGATCACTCCTATGATTAGAAATCACTTATGTCTTTATTCTATTTTATTTTCCAATCTTCTTTTATTATCTGAGTCCAAGTAAGTTGATGTGTTACAAATGCTTCAGGAGGTTATTGTACACTTTCCTCTAGTTGATGAGATAAGTATCCCCTTATGTGAGGAGGTTGAGTCCTCCCTCATAGCGGAAGTCTTTTTCATTCTTTTCCCTACTTGCAGCCTTCCTATTGATGAATATACATTATTGTGAAATGATATATATTTTGATGAGGTAAGTGAGGAGCATTCCTCCTCCTCTTCTTACTTTTTGTTCCTTCTACCTGCGATGAGCATGTATTATTATTTAGGTAAAGAAGTGGTTGTCATATCATCGCATTGGTACCCGCTACCGACACGAATATTAAAACAATTATCTGTTCATTTTTCTTTTTACCGTCCAATAATATAGAATTTTAAAATTTCTGAATAAGTCGTGTTGGGGAGATAATAAACCCAGTAGTTATCTTTCGTTTATTGCATATTATGTTTTAATTTTTCTGTTCGTTTTTGCAGCTCCGCGGTAAATTAGGCGCTAGATGGGAAGCAACTCATCATTTATTTTATATTTATCTATTTTAATAATAATTTTAAAAATGAACAAAGGTATTTTTTTATTTAGTGTTTTCTATTAGTTTTGATCGGAGGAAGCCTAATATGAGGAGAATATTTTTTAAATGAAGTTTGGTTGTTGCAACCTCAAAAAAGGAGGTTGTAACCTTTAAATTGCTGTTTTTTTTTCTATATCGCACAGTGCTGACAAAAATTTGATTGTTGCAACCCCAAAAAAGGAGGTTGCAACCTGTTTTTTGCTGTTTGTGTTTATTTATTGCACGATGTTGACACAAGTTTGGATGTTGCAACTTTTAAAAAGGTGGTTGCAATCTTTTTGGGTGATTTTTTTTCCAATTTTTTTCTACTCCTTCCCGAATAACTGCACCGCAAAGCTTTGGTAGGCCGGTTTAATTGAACCGGCGCGCGTAATTATGTTCTCAAACCATCTTTGCATGATATTAAACCTTTCAATTACCGATTCAATTTTAATTTCTTCTCTTAATCATTCTGAATAGCGCTCTGGTTCAGCCTCCTTGTTTAAATCCCGATCTTTTCTCAAATCGTGAGGGGTGGAGTGCTCTCGGCAAAAATCGGAGATAATGTAGTGCGACGGGCCTCGTGAGAGCAACGACGAATATTATTATCTTTTTTTTAGTTCTATTTTGTATTCGTTATATGTGTTATGAGTGGATTATCTGGTGATGATAATTTTATCTTTTTGGACATTATATTTTGTGCTTTGTTATATATGGTGATAGTCTATCACGATACTCGAAAACTTCTTAATTATTTCTTTTATCATAGTATTACACTGCGCACTCATGGTTTCATCTCATAATTATCTTGCCCCGTATGATTATTACTTTGAATGAAATTCTGATCTTCTATGGTTGTTTAGTACATATAATAAATTGAAATTAATACGTCGACTCGTTGTGATGGTGAGCCTTTATGGCTTATTATATGATGATAGTTGGACATAATTTATTGAGATATATTATTTTTATTATATTTTGTGAGATGTTTTTATGACATGTTGATGTTCTGTATGTTGGTTATTGCGAGACACTCTTATTTTGCCTACCTTCAAGCTAATGTAAAAAAAAAAAATTATTTTTCTAGTACGCTTGTTATGTTATGCTATGGTGTAGCATGATGTTATGAGTTGTGCGATTTATATGGGTTAAAACAAGCCCCTAGGGCTTGGTATGAAACTCTGTCTAGTTTCCTCATTGAGAATAAGTTCACAAGGGGGAAAATAGACAAGACTCTATTTCTTAGGGAATCCAGAGGCAAGATCATACTAGTCCAAATATATGTAGATGACATCATATTTGGGTCTACTGAAAGTAGTCTTTGCAAAAAGTTTGCAAAACTAATGCAAGGACAATTTGAGATGAGCAGTATGGGGGAACTTAAGTTTTTCTTGGGGCTCCAAGTTAGACAGACTGAGAATGATTTATCCATATGTCAGTCTAAGTTCACCCTAGAACTGATAAGGAAGTATGGTATGGTTTCATCCAGTACCATGAAGACTCCTATGGGGTCAAGTATGTCTCTTAGCAAAGATGATGTAGGGAAACCTGTAGATGAGACTTTGTATAGAGGGATAGTTGGCTCCCTTCTATACTTGACTGCAAGTAGACCAGATATCATGTATGCTACATGTATTTGTGCTAGGTACCAAGCATACCCTGAAGAGTCTCATTTGACAGCAGTCAAAAGAATTCTGAGATATCTAAAGGGCACTCCTTATCTAGGCCTTTGGTACCCTAGGAATGGAGACTTTGAACTGACAGGTTATTCAGATGCAGATTTTGCAGGCTGCAAGGAAGTTAGGAAAAGTACAACTGGTACCTGTCAATTCCTAGGTGGAATGATCTCAACTATGGACTAAAATTGTGATAATAAAAAAATGAACTTCATACTTTGGAGAGTTACTAAGTATATCAACTAGGGAAATATCTTTCACTATTGTAATTTATTTCTAACCAAGCCAGAGTCATTTCCACTGTCAGTCCTTATATTTTCTTATCAAATTAAACTACTAACTCTGGTGGAGATTAAGTCAAAAACTTGGCTTATTCTCATTCTTTCTTAGTTATTGAGGAAGTTCGATGAGAAAAATGAGAAAAATTTAGGAGAGTCAATGATTTTAAAGGATAGCACACAACACACTAGAAAGTTTAATTGAGCGTTATCTTTCATCAAGCTAATGAATATTTGATTATTTTGAACAATTAATGTTTGACAAGTGCTCAATTGGTTAAATCGAAACTCTTGAGTAGACATTCTTTAATTTTGTTTGAGAAGAAGGATCATAGAAGTTTTATATTTTGATGACTATATCTTCACTCAATTCGATGATTGAAATTGTCTATGTTAGGGACTAGTAAATGTTTAAGTGTAGAGGTGTGATAACTTCTCACAAAGAAGTTATCTAGCTTAATTTTTAGACTTAATATACGTTCTAAGTACTTAAAACGAGTTTAAATGGATTATAAATAAAAGTAAATTTATATTTATTTGATTTGTGACTAATCCGGTCTTTTTCATATGTATTAGTGCAAGAAATGCCGAAGAAATCTGTTTGTAGAATCAAAATCTGTCTAAATATCATTTGCTGGAAAAAAGGTTGCAACCTCTGAAAAAAGGTTGCAACGTCTGAACGAATTTCAAATTTTAAAATTCAAAAATTGAGCCATTTGTAATTTTGGAAAAAAGACATCCTTTGGGGAAAGGGTTGAACGTTTTTTATGGAGGATTATTCAGGAGTCATTCATTATTCATCATCTTGAGGAGAGATGAAGTTCTTCATCTAGGTTTTTTAAAAATCCTTCGTTCAAGGGGCGGCCGAAGTAAGGAAGACGACGAATCTCCAGGTTAATCGAGCGAGGGACGTCAAAAGGAGAATCCTACAATGTTTATTTGTCAATTTCATCATGTATTGTAAGATCTCTCCAAACGCTTTGTGTGTTTCCTCTATCGCTATGAACTAATTTTTTTAATCTTGTATTGTGAGAGTACTATGACTTGTTTGATGATGTTCTTATAATTTTCCTTCACGATTGTTTGGTGAATATTCTTTATTGAATTTAAGATATTTATTTTGAAGCTTTTGGCCAACGTTTCGCTTTTCTACTACGCTCTATAAATCGAGAGAGGAGTTGCACAAGTGTGTCTTAGATTCAGTATAGCATTTGAAGGGAGAAAGAGATTTCTTCTTGATGTTAACAACTTTGGTTTTCGATCTTTATGTGGTGCTTGCTTTACCTAAGGGAAAATAGAGACTAGGGATTTTCGATATCGAGAGATACAGATCTTCTACTCTAAAATCGTTGCAAGACGTTTCAACACACATATTTATGAAGTCACCTTTTTAATTTCATCACGCTAGGCATAAGTAATCATGATACAAGATTAGTTTTCCAATTAATAAAAAGTATTCCCTCAAGTAATTGTAGTTTTTTTTTATTAAGTATTTTTATTTATAGTTTTCAATAATTATAACATCATCATTCTTAACTTGGATTTAGAGAAAAGACATAAATAGTATTTGCAAGCACTAAATCTAACACCTCTTCGTGAGAATGATCTTTATTCGCATTGTATTACTTGATTTGATGCGTGCACTTGCGTGTAATACGCATACCCATTTTGGGCATATCAGTAGCTGGGCATAGTCTCCCGTACTAGCACAGAGTGAAAGCCGTCAGGGTGGAGCCCTTCGAGAAGAAACCCTCGAAAGTGCTCCGAGTTTATCCCAGGGATTTGTCGCACCTCAGTGGCGAAATGACGTAAAAAGTCTTTAAGGGTTTCCTTTCGTTTTGGCGGATCCTAGACAAGTGGGAGGGGTCTTTGACGATCCGATGGCTGACTATGAACTCGCCTGTGAATTGTTGAGCAAACTCTGTGAATTTTTTGATTTCTCCATCCTTCAGGGAAAGAAACCATGTGCAAACCTATCCCTTTAGAGTCGATGGATAGCTTGGTATAGCATGGGATCTGGGGCATTGCATAATTGTATCATGACTACAAAGTGATGAACGTGCTCTAACGGATCGCCCATTTCGTCGTTCATCTCGATCTTTAGGAGCTTGAAGCCTGGTGGGATTGGATGTGTCGAGATCTCATGTGTGAATGGCGAGCGATGATGGAGTTGAGGCCGAAGTGGCACGCTGCTTGGCTCGTTCGTTCTCTTCTAAAATTATGTCATGAACTTCTTCTCACCTAAGCCTCTCATCTACAGGCTCGAGGCCTGCCGCTTCAGGGCGGTTGCGGTGATACCAAGCTTCAGGTCCTCCATCTGGATAGGCTTTGTGGCCTTGGATATCTGTGACGAGGAGCTCTATTTCTGGCATGTTATCGAGCGAGCGAAGAAACGGATCAACGTGCCCCCCGGGGGTCGTTCCTTCGGCTGTGTGGGCGGCTTTTCTTACCATGCTTTGCAGTCACGAGTACTGTTGTAACGAGGGTACTGTCTTCTAGCTCTTCTAGATCTTATAGGAATAGTGGGAACCGTGTTCCCACAAACGACGCCAAATTGTATGGGATCGCTCAAGGCTCCAGTAGACCGGTCTAAATTAGACCGTCTTAGCCCGGGAGCGGTCGAGCGCGCCAACAGTCACAGTAAGTAAAAAGCTGGAGAAGAATTTTTTTAACGTAGAAAACTCTTTGACCGGGTGAAAAATCAAGTGATCGGAACTGTGCTGGCCAAACCTCCACTCTATGTTGGGTGTTGTACAAAGCTTATTTGAAAAACTCGAGGGTGACAGGCTGTAACACCCCTGATTTTTCGACACATGCCGCCTCTCATTACAATTTGAGGGAAAGAGAGTTGCCCTTGGAGGGTGACAGGTCACCTCTCACGGAGCTAATTCTTTCTTCATGTGCTGTGGGGAGCGATGCACTCATTGTATTATAAAGTCCTTTATTAGTTTTTGGAGGCGGGAATAACTTGTTGCACTCGTTCTAATATTTGGGGCTTGAATCTCGGAGAGTGCTCAGTATGCCCGATCCTATGTGGTTTGTCTCGATGATCTTGAGAGTGCAACGCACGTGGGTGCATTTGAAGCAGTCTTGACGGCGAAGCGCACATTAGTGCACTTGGAGCAGTCTTGAAGGCGTGGCGCACGGAGACACGCTTGGACGGCCTTGACGGCGGAGCGCATAGAGGTGCACTTGGACGATCTTGACTACGGGGCGCACAGAGGCGTGCTCGGAAGGTCTTGACGGTGGAGCGCGCATAGGCGCGCCTGGTTGGTCTTGACGGTGGAGCGCATAAAGCGTTAGCTAGCAAAGAGTGTACGAGGGCGCTTGCTGGAGGAGAGCGCACGAGGAGCTTGCTGGAGGAGAGTGCGCGGGGCGCTTGCTGTAGGAGAGCGCACGGGACACTTGCTGGAGGAGAGCGCACACATAAGTGGTGTGCAGGGGAGCCCGCACGGAAGGGGCATGCTCGGGAGCATGCTCGAAAGAGACATGCACATGAATGCACAAGGAATAGGTGCACACAAAAGCGCGCGAGGAAGAGAAGCGGTGGAGAGAGAAAATCATAGGAGGATTTCCTAGCCGAGGAAATGATGAAAATGAGAGGGAGAGGGAATATTTATAGATTTTAGGATGAACAATCCAGTAATTTCTCCCAATAACCACCGACCGAATCAAAAGAATTGTCTGAAATTGGGCACACATATCGTCATATTTTTTGCAAATGATGAAACTGCCTCCAACTGAAAAATTACCGCCCCATCGAAAAAATAACCGCCCCTCTCGCGAGGGGAGGGGCGGCCCAGCGAGGCTGGCGGGTGGTGTGAAAGGGCCTCACGGCCGAGGCCGAACGGTGAAGACGCCGCTCAACTTGGGCGGCGCGGAGGCCACCCCAACTTGGCGGCCTTGCTCTCACGAATGGAGTATGACCAGGATCAGGCGGTATTATTCCGCCCGACCTGGGCAGGGAGGCGACTGCCCAAATCAGGCAGCCAAGGGGCAACCCGATTTGGGTAGCCCTGCTCTCCGGTGGGGAGCTGACAATGGTCGGCAACACTATATCGCCTGACCTGGGCAGGGAGGTAGCCACCAAAATCGGGCGGCCAAGGGGCCGCCGGATTTGGATGGTCCTGCTTCCTGGCTGGGAGAAAACCAGGGTCGGGCGACATTGTGTCGCCCGACCTGGGCAGGGAGGAGGTCGCCCTAATCGGGCGGCCAGGGTGGCTGCTTGATTTGGGGCAGCCCCTCCCTCGGGCGGAGGGCCGGGCAGAGTCTGGTGGAAGATTTGCCGCCCGATCTTGACGGCGAGGACGCCGACCCTCCGCACGCCGGCGGAGGGGCGGACGATGAAGAGACTGCCCGGTTTGGGCGGTTGCAGCGCAGAGCTTGGCAATGACGACGATGACGGATGGCATGGTGGTTGTGCCTCGAGTGGTTGTGCGCGGTTCGATGGGTTTGGTTGAACCGTCTTAGGGGAACCCCATCACTTATAATCAATGAAGATTTTTTAACTATTAAATCTTTTATTTACAATAAACTTATTGCTATCAAAGTAAAACTATTATATACTAATAAATACATTTTATTATCGTTTTACATTTGTTAATAATGTTTTATTTTAGTTACAATTCAATTTTATTTTGTAATATAAATGACTTATTTTTTATCTATTTGTTATATTATTTTTTTATAACATATAAGTATAGTTATTATTGTGAGTCACCCGGTTTTTCCTCGGTCCGGAGAATCAGACCGCCTTAGCTTGGAGTCGGACCGGGCACACAAATAGTCAAAGAAAAATAACAGGAGATGAAAAAGCTTTTTTGACGTGAAAAACCCAAAAAAGGTGAAAATCACATGGTCAGGTCCGTGTCAAGCCAAAATCTATTATTTTCTTGAAGTTTACAGGTGTATGAAATGATCTTTCGAAGGATAACAGGTCACCTCTCCGTTACAAATGCAAGCTACAATAGTGATGAAAAATAACTAAGTCCCCAGAGCGTCGATGGAAGAGCTCTGGCCCGAGAAATTAGCTAAGTCCACAGAAGCTCGATGGAAGCATTTCAGCAGGGGGAAATCTCTAAGTTCATGGAGCCTTGAAGCCTGTCGGAGTCTTTTCGCTAGAAGAGGAGCGGAGCAAATTCCTGAGAGAAGAATCGACCTAAGTCCACTATCTCGCCGTAAAACCTCAGAGTTCTTTTTATCATATGGAGTTGCTTGTCTTCAAATGAAGGCTCGATGATCTATTTATAGTTTTTGAAGGGACATGTTGGTAATTTAGGGTGCTGACGAATGACGTCGCTCTGTTTCGGTTACCTGGATCACCAAATTTAGCGAAATGATGAAAGTGCACCCCTAGCAGATCGAGTGGCCCTGGCAGGGTGCCCAGTGGCGGCGGCGGCACGTGCACTGAGTGTATCGCGGGCTGGCTGTGCGCGGAGAGCGGTCGCACAAGCTGCCCACGTGCGCGTAAACTACATGCATGTGCAGGTAAATCGCGAGTACGTTGGCCGCGCGTGCCCCCGTGGGATGGCAGTGCACGCGTGGGGGTGTTGCGTGTGCGTGCGCGCGAGTTTTGCTTTCTGCTTGGAGCTTCCGAGCTTTGGAGGAGTGCATCACATTGTTACAACTTGTCCGGTCGGGTTGGTTCTTCACACACGTCCTCGGTTCGAGTTCTTGCGGTTTGACTGGGAAATTTCATGGGAAACCCCATCAAATGCCCCCAATTTTTTACGAATCATGACCCGCGAAGCGATTTGAGCGGAAATTTCCTGATTTCATCGGGCTCGACAACGAGTAATTGTTTGCTGGAAATTAGGGAGAGCAAAAGGCCCAATAATTCTTGCCATGGTGTGCCACATATTATCCATCATGACTGTGAGATATTTGATCAATATAGTCTTTATTCGTTGCCTATCTTAAGACAAGAAAATTTAGCAATAAATATTTCATTATCTCGAACCCCTTCCATTATAAGTCCTTGTTCGAGGCCTATATATTGAAGAGGGTCATTCGGTTCTCCTTCCACATCGTCGCAGAGATCTTGGAGTTTGTGAAACTTTTGCTTGGAGAATGGAGAGCAAACAAGTGAAAAAGGCCGCATGCGGAAGATCTCGCTCATGGCGGTGCCGATGAGGCGATGTGCGAAAGGGGCGGCGCAAGCGGAGGGTGTGTGTCTGAGGGGGAGCACGCGTGCGGGGGCCGGTCGTGGGGGTGCATGCGTGCGGTGCCACCCGCGGGGGCGCTAACGGGGGGCCGCCCACGAGGGAGCACGTGGGTCCGCCCGCGGGGGAGCGAGCGCGACAAGGGAGCGAGCGGGACAGGGGAGCGAGCGGGGCTGCCCGCGGGGCCGTCCCGGGGGGGGGGGGGCATCTGCGTGGCCACACACGGTTTTGCGCACGAGGCTTCACGTGCGGCCCCGTGTGAGGTTTGTCGCGCACGGGATCTTGGCGATGCGTGATTGGGCTCTCGTGGGGGTGTCTTGTCTATTTCAATGCTAATAGTTGCCTTTTCTTTTCTATGTGTCGAAGGGTGGCATTCCTCCACGATCGATGCGTCTTCCGTCCACTCTAAGCCTTGCCCGAGTGACTAGTTGGAGGAAATGCTTCAGTATTTTGGCGAATGTGGAGGTTGTGATTTGTTCCCCATTAGAGCGCATTCAAGATCTTCCTCCGGGCCACTTCGCGATCATTGAGGGATGCCTGAAGGTGGGCTTTCGGACCCCCAACTGATGAATAATTCATTGAAGTTTTTTTGGTTTTACGACATTCTAGTCACGCAATTCTCCATGCTAGGGCTGACGACGATTATGAGACTGCTTTGCTTCTTCTGAGAGCACGACTCTCAGATATCAGTTCAACTTTTTTTGCGAGTAGTGCAATGTCTGTCTTTACTCTAGCGACTGGGTTGAAGTGCGGAGCAACAAGAGATGACCGTCGTTTGAAGACAAAACCAACTACCGCCACAGGAGAACATCGTTTGGGTTTTTTAAAACCCATGGAGGTTGTCTGAGGCCTTGTGGGATCCTCCGGATCACTGTCGTCGGCTTGCAGGGAGGGAGTATGACTTTTCTTTGTTGTTCAGTTTTGAGGACCGAGGCGAGTTGTGTGTCGCTCTTTACCAGATCGGCGCATTCATTATTGATAAAAGATTGGTTCTTGTGGACCTATCGATGAATGCGGAGCAAAGACTTGCTGTGCCATTAGAGCGCAGAAATAAAAGGAAGGTAAGACTTGTTGACGAGGCGAAGGCTGGTCGTCCACCGCTGCCCCTGAGATTGTCGTTAAGATCGCCGACAATTGTTCGGACGACCTGGTTGTTGATCCACTGCATGTAGAGACCAAGGATTCCCCAAAGCTCCCTGCGATTGAGCCGGCTTTTCAAGATATTCCCAAGCTGCTGTTGGTGACAGCGAAGGAGAAGGTGCAGGAATGCTCCGCTTGTCATGCGCTTCTCCCGAAGGTATGTTTGTTGTACATAGTGTTTTCCCACCTTGAATTGTATTGAAATAATTTGTCTCTTATGTTTGCAGCTGGGCGAGATACGTGACATTGCACTTTCCTAGAATAGTAGTTACGTGACTATGAAAGACGAGTTTCTTCCTTTGTGGACAAGCTGGACGCATCCAAGGATTCTTTGTCAGTGGCTCAGGAGAAGAAGGAAGTCATTTCCTGGCTAGTCAATGTAGAGTCCCAGTTGTTCTCTTCCCATGCTAAGGTTGAGTCCTTTCGGGCGAAGCTGAGCATTACCGATGCAGAGGTCGAGGCTCTTTGCGGGAGTTTGGTTTCTATTGAGGCGAGACTTGCAGAGTCGGTTCGTTGTACCAAGGCGGATGATGTTGCGATGTTTCAACAAGAGGCGGGGGTTGAGCAGTTGAAGAAAGAGAAGGCCCAACTGATCGCGGAGCGGGAGGAGGTTGAGGTTGTGTGGGAGACCGCGATGAACGAGCACAATGGGTCTCATAACTTTGAGATGGAGCGGTCTCGTATCGCAAAGGAGGCCCGCTCTAAGATGATGGCAACTGAGATCGACTTACTTATGGAGGACGAGCGCGAAGCGGTGTACTGCTTGGGCTTCGACAAGGGGCTCCAGGCAGCTCGGAGGTTTTCGAATTGTGATGATTTGGGCTATGAGGATGTCTCAAACGACGACGCTTGCGTTGACGTCAAGCGATGATCCTATGAGTCAACTCATTTTGTTTTTCCTTACTTGTCGGCTTTGTTGGTTTTCTTTTGAAGGTGTATCTTTGCGCCATTTCATGCTTTTTGTTTTTCATGGTGATGTAGCCCATGGACACTTTTTATTTGAGTGGAGACCCTTTTTGCTTTTAGATATGTTGTGTTCTAGCTGTGTTTTTTTGGTACGCGTGTGCTATTGGAGGAGTAGCGTCTTGTTTGAGTGTTGGTACTTCGAACAGCTTGCCAGCGGGAGGTAATCATCCGCTCGCGTTTTGGGAGGGTCAAAGGCCGTCTAGGATGTGGAGGCGAGCAACCATTGTCTGTTTATGCCTTAAGAGAAACGGGGTTCGTCCAAGTGAAAGTGGCGAAAAACCTTTGTTTGTGCCTTGGATAATTGAGGTTCGTCCGAATGGAGGTGGCGAAAAACCTTTGTCTGTTTGCGGCTCAGGAGAACCAAGGTTTGTCAAGGTGGAAGTGGTTGGGAAGAACCTGTGTCTGTTTGCTGCTAGTTGGGGTGTGGTGAGCCTTGTCAGAGCTTTTGGGAACATTTTCCCACAGACGACGCCAAACTATTGCGTGTCACCCAATTTTTTCCCAGTTCGGAGAATCATACCGCCTTAGCTCGGAGTCGGACCGGGCGCGCAAACAGTCAAAGAAAAACAGCAGTAAATAACAAAAGGCTTTTTTGACGTGGAAAACTCGAAAAAAGTGAAAACCATGATCGGTGTAAAAATCTCTCTCCCAACTTTTGCCCAGGTCGGTTCAGAAACGGGGCTTATTGCCCAAGACGTCCATCAAGTGCTTCCCGAGTGGCAATGACCCACTCCACCAAACACTAGTTGGTTGTCTTGACAGACATGAGTCACAATCATTGAGATCACATCACATATATGTGAAAGCAATAACAGAAAACCAACCAAATATATATTGATATATATATATATATATATATATATATATATATATATATATATATATATATATATATATCAGAAAAAAAATCATAGGTCGTAGTTGCTATTTATACAGGGGTGCATGTGGGCTCCAGAATATCTACTACTAGAATTCTCTCTTTCTCTCATGTATCGTGCTCTAGAAACTCACATCTTGGAAGTCTGCAGACGATGATGGTACCTCTGCTTGGGTAGTAATATTTGCCGGTACATCGTCACGCAACAACTGAACTTCGCGGTGCTTCGTCTCCTGTAAATGATTATTTAAATAATCATTAGTCACAGATCTAAGTGGAAACACATCTTCTCCCCGGATCCATATCTTGGGGATGAGTCTACGCACACAACAATAAGTAAATAGCAAAAGCAAGAGAGAGTTAGCAACAACATTTCAATATAATGCATTTTCATTTCATAAGCTAGAAGCAAATATCTAAAAAAGTGCATCATAAAATAAATGAAAGGGTAACAACATAAACATCATTGATATATTAAGCGTTCTACTAGCTATCACATAATTAACAAGTACTCACACTCTGTAATCACACCGCAATTGTTCAAAACTAGCTAACACACCACAGGTGTTCAAACCCACGCACATCACATATATTCAAACCCGCGCACACCGTAGGTATTCAAACCACGCACACCACATGTATTCAAACCGTGCACCACCTTCGGTCGGCGTGCCGGGGGTCGGGCTTTTCCTCCGACGGTGGCCCAACGGCCTGACGCTGCCAGCCGCCGACGAAAAAATAAAACAGAGGAAAATTATTCTTTTTGGGTGCCGCCGGAGCAGCGATTTACGGCGGGACCACTGCCCTCCACCGCCGGAAAGGGGTATCCCCAGTGCTACATCACCCTCCCATCACCACCACCGGCGCTGGGCCGGGCTTGCTACGTGCCACCTCCACCCGACCTGGAGGTTGGCTCGGGTGGCGCCGGCAGCGCTCCGGCTGCCGAGAGGCGCATGCAGGTCATCAGGGGAGTGGGGAAGGAGAAGGAAGAAAGTTTTCACTCGAGATAGGGGGCTCGAGAGGTGTTGGGCTAACCTGTCATTAAAGGTGGGTGGGGGGGGGGTGGGGGGGGGGGGGGGTGAAAAAGAGGGTGGCAGAGGGTTTTCGGCGAGGTGGGGCTCAGGCAGGGGGTCAATGTGGATAGACTGGGCTGGCGTAGGGTTAAGCAGGGGGCAAGGCTATATATAACCAAGGAGGGGGCCTCCTTCCCACTCCTAACGGTGTGTGATTAATCCCACCTTAGGGAGAGATCAATCCCTACCCTCCAGCTATCCCTGGATAGCTGGATGTTGATCCCTTTTCAACATGTGAAAAAGAAGGAGGAGCCCAATGGGCTTGGGCTTGAGTTTGAGAAAAAGAACGAGAAGTGGAGTGAAAGGTTGGTCCTATCTTGGCCCAAAATTCAACCCAATTTCTACAAGGTTTGCTGATTTTTAGAGGCCCATTAGAGAAGGGAGGTGGAACCCAATTGATAAATGATGGGAAGGTGAATCCCATTTGAAAAATAATCCAAAATTTAAGATTTAGGGGGGTTTGACCCAAAGTCAACACTAGGGTAGGTCCCCCATATTGGTCAAGGTCAAAGTAGGTCCAAGTCATCAGAGAACGGGTCAATGCTGGGGTATTGTCGTACAATTGATGTGTGCATGCTTTTCAGTGCACAATAAAACTTGGTTTGACCACTCGATATCGAAATTGACCAAGATAAACTATGTTGACTTCGTATTGACCAAACGAATCCAATGTCACAAATCGGGGTCAAATCAGAGTTCGTTTGCTTAATATTCAAAATTTGCGTGTTGCGGCGCGCTACGAAGGTCAAAATGATCATATTCGTTGTATGACTCTGGATCGCAACACAACAAGTTCCAACACACTCGTATTGGCTATACGGGGTCATAGGAACTGACAGAACTTAAATCAGAGTTCTCTAGCTCAATCTCCCCAAACATGGTTATCCTCTACCCCTTATGGGTCTTGGGTAGAGGTTCGTATCACTTTTATTGGGTCAACCAAGGTTCTAGTAGCTCAATAAAAGTCAGGATGTTACAGCCGGATTTGTGCCGAGCCAAATTTCACTATTTCATTAGAGTCTACATGTGTATGAAATGATCTCTCGGAGGGTGACATGTCACCTCTCCATTACAAATTCAAGATAAAAAGTGATGAAAAATAGCTACGTCCTTAGAGTCTCAATGGAAGCGCTCTGACCTGAGAAATTGGCTAAGTCCACAGAACCTCAATGGAAGCGTCCAAGCAGAGATAAATCTCTAAGTTCACAAAGCCTTGAAGCCTGCTGAAGCCATTGTACTAGAAGAGGAGCAGAGCAAATTCCTGAGTGGAGGATCGGCCTAAGTCAACGATCTCGCCGGAAAACCTCAAAGCTCTTTCTAGTATATGGAGTTGCTTGTTTTCAAATGAAGGTCTGAGGGCATATTTATAATTTTCTGGAGGGACATGTCGGTAATTGCATTTGGTCAGAATGGTGCTGACGAATGGCAGCCCCCCTCCCGCGCACGCGCGAGAAGGCCATGCTCGCAGGCTCCGCGCGTGCAGGCTATGCGTGGGTGCGTGCAGACCACACGTGCCTATGTGGGCTGGTCGTGCGCATGCGAGGGTGCTGCCCTGCGCACGTGGGGGTGCTGCACTGCTACCCATGCGTGCGTGCAGATTTTTTCTTCTTGGAGCTTCCGGGCTTTGGGGAAGTGCGGCGCGTCACACATGACTTGTCCGGATTAGCTCTTCCCACACGTGCTCAGTCCGAGTTCTTCCGGTTTGGCTCGGAAATTTCAGGGGGAACCCCGTTAGTTAGTATATATATAAAAAATTTATTTTTAAGACATGAAAAATTGATATTTTAAAATATCTCCGACATGTCTTCGACTTTTGACATCTGACATTTAAAAACTCCATCTGATATGTGTTTGACATCCGATATTTACAACATCCTCAAATAGACTCTTAATTAATTGTGATGAATTTGGAGTGAATATGACTTGCATTAGTAGTTATAATACCTATAGATCCGTGAATGTGTCGCCTATAACTCTATTTAAGGAGCATAAAAGACATGAAATGTACAACTCTAAAACTCAATTATTTATAGCTTGCAAGGAGACTGACTCTCTCAAATAGGGAAAATTTTTTAGTCCGACGTTCGGATCGTAAAAACGGTCCAAGTATAAAGGCCCTTCTCTCACCGCGATCCCTTTTGCCTTTCTGAATTTTTTTTCTTTTTTCCCTCTAGCTTCATTTTTACCGCAGCTTTTCCCCTCCAATCTTCCGGCAAGCAGCCGGGTTTTCCCTCCACTCTTTATTCTGGCGCGCAGATTGCTCACTCCTTTCTTCCTCTCCGAACCGCCGAACATCCTCACAAAATTCCTCCAAACGACCTCCACCACTCCTCTCTTTTGCCGAGAAGTATAGAACACTGCTGGCCATCCTCCTCCCCGTTTATCTCGAAATACTTCACACATTATTTTCTTTTGATAAACGTTGCACCGCTCTCACCACCATGGAGAAAACTGAAGAATCTTAGACAAATGTTCGATAGTTAAGGTAATCGATGTGCTTCTTTGCCTTTTTTTGTTGTTTTTTGTGGTTGGTGTGATTTTGTTGTATGTGTGCTTCTGGTAACACTATAAGAAAAACTTCATTTAGCAACGAAAATTAGGAACGCTAAATAATTTGTTGCTAATTAGCATCGAATTTAGCTAGATATATGATATTTGTTTTTACCCACAAAATTAGCAACGAAAATATTCGTTGCAAAAATAGCAACGAATTATTTTGTTGCAAAACATTTGTTGCTAAATAGAAAAGAAATATTTCCTTTCAAAATTTCTATACTAATTATTATAGATTAAAAATTTATGGAGGGAAAGATTCAATTCCCTCCAAATATTTTCATCTCACTTTTAAAAAATATAAATATATATTTATAAGTTTTTAAACAAATTAAAGAATCGCTTGATATCCTCATTCTCATCTCGATATCTGCTCTCATGCTAAGATTGTCACTCTCCCGCACGATCTCCTGCCGAGCTCGTCACACTCCCATGCAATCTCCCCGTCGTGCACCAACGAGAAATAAATAAATAAATAAATATATATATAATATAAAAATAAATATATATATAATATATACAAAAATATATAAATATATATAATATATAGTAATAAAGATATATATAAATAATTATATATAATAAACTATATATATTAAACTATAAATATAAATATATATTTATATTATAAATAAATAAATAAATAAATATGTATGTATAAATAAATAATCATATACATATAATAATATATATATATTATAATATATATATATATATATATATATATATATATATATATATATATATATATATATATATATATATATTACCGTAAATTTAAAACAAATTATTTAATTAGGAGGATTGGTTGGGTAAAGAAATTATTTGTAAGAGGTCTGAGCTTCGAATCTCAACATGAGCATATTAGAAAATATTTTTTTTGTATATAAATATTATTTTAATTTAATCAAATAATTATATAAAATACAAAACATTAGCATCAAAAGAATTCCTTCCTAAATTTTCCTTGCTAATTAGAAAGGAATAAATTCCTTGCTAAATTTAGCTAGGGCCAAATTAGCTATAAAATTTTTTCGTTTCTAAATTCCTTCATAATTAAAATTAACAACAAATTTATCTAATTAGCAACGAATTTTGCTCCTTGCTAATCAAGGTTTTTCTTGTTGTGTAATTTGCAATCCGAATTTTATTTTTTTGGTTGTTTGAGTTATATCCGATCGGAATTCGTTTACTTGTAGGCTAACTGGGTGTTTCACCGGTCGGATTTTCCTAGATTTTTTTGCAGCAGTTTTTGATTGGGTATCTTGGTTATTCTCCATATCTCTCACACAAGCAGTTTTTAATAGACTTTGTCCTGCACAGATCAAGAAACTAAATTTTCCCAAACTAACTTACAAACTAAATTTGTTTAGGTGATTCATTAAGATTTGGTAGCTGTTACTATGGGACCTTGATTTGGCCGGTCCATTAAATATCTGGGTAAGCTATTCAAATACAATGTCATACACTAACTATCTTTTATTTGCGCATTCTGATGTCATAACACCAATACATTGCACATGACAGAAAATTTTTTGCGACAAAATTTGTTTTTAAGGTCAAAACCATAAGACCAATACACGCTACTAAAGGCTACTTGTCAAGGTTGCGGGTTCGAGACCCCGTGGCAACAATGCACCATGCTGATAAACAGGCCGGAGATGCTTTGGGATGTACGACTTGCAGGCCTTGTAGATTCCGGCTGTACCACCGTGGTGCCATGGGTCCTCCATGGGCTGCTGGTGGGCCGGGCGGCGCTAGGGGTCCTCCCTAGGTCGTTACAGGAGTAAGAAAGCGCGGAGGAAAAAGTGAGAAATGAGGAGGTCCGAGACTCCTTTTATAGCTTTCGGGGGATTGTTACAGTAATTATGCGGCTATTCGCACACCGTAACAACACATATAAATATCTTATTATAGTGTTTTATGGTGTATCATTTTCGCTAAATGCAAGCCGCCATTAAGACCATGATGGCCCCACTAACGGTGGAAGTTACACGAGTGGTTTTTTCCCCGGAATGGACGGTCTTGACAACGACGAGTTGATCGGACGGCGGAGGAAGGGGGCGGCGCTACGACCAATGAGAGAGATGGCGAGAGAGGCGGTCGGCTCACGCGCTGGCCACTTCCCCGATGGCATGGAGCTGACCGACCACCAACCGCCGATGCAATGCCAGGAGGCCGAGGTAAGCGGCCTCACGGAGCTGGCGGGGGTTTGGCGCGCCCCAAACGCCGGCCTCCAGTTGCTTGGCCGGCGGACCAAGGACCCGGCACCGGCCGACCATAAGATGCGTGGCGGCCAGAGCCGGGGTGCGCAGGGTACGGCCGACCAAGCGTGCCCGACTAGAGGGCTCGCCGTGGCCGGCCTCCACGCGCGCCTTCCCATGACCGGGATGGACGCCGTGGGAAGGAGGTGCCCCCTCCGGTCGGAACATCCGACGGGGTGGCCGCGCCATGCAGCCACAAAGGTGTGGCCGCAAGGTGCAGCCTCCATGACGGTCGGAGGCCGGGTTGGCACCAGGTCGATTAAGGTAATGGGGACTTGAGGAGTGAATTATCGGCACCCCCAATCTTCTTATAAAAGAAATCGTATCCCTATCAATCATGCAACAATTGAAATTATGTTCATATTTGTCTCGTTACATCCTCAATTCGAAACAAAGATAAAAAAATTTATTCATGCGATGTATAATGTAGGATTTTGCCCTAGGGAATTTAGGGCCACCGGAGCATTTGGAACTGCCGAAATATCGTTGAATCAGGTTCTCTCTCCGCGCGCTGCCGACTGATCACTCCCACCAATCGCAACCTCTCTCTCTCTCTCCCCCTCTCTCCCCTCTCCCGTGCTGTAAAATTCATCTCAGCCGCTTTGCAATCCGATCAACCTGAGCTCAAATTGATGCCCGAATCCAATGTTAGGAAAATTTATTGTTTTGGAGGATGAATCTACAGGCAGCTGCGAGATCTAACCCTTGTTAAGGAGTGGAATCTACGCCGTTCTGTCTTTTTTACTGGGCGGTTGTACATCTCGACTTCACGCTCTCCTGGGGTCTCTTTCCATGGAGTATGGCCCTTCAGACAGCAGCGGTGAGTTCTCTAACAATTGTATTTTGCACGACCCGTTCGTCATCTCTCGGCCTTTCCCGGCGGTTTTCAGGGCTGGCATTTGTACCTGCAGTGTATTTTGATGTTGTTTTCTGGCGTGGTTTTAATTTGGAGTCCATCTCCTCGACGTATCCAGCTGCTGGAAGAGAAGCAATCAGACTCCCAATGATTAGGCTTATTATGGTTTTGATGTTTTTCATTCCTTGAAATGAAATTTATTCTCTTTGTAGCCTGCTAGGTACAAATTTTTACTTCTTCCGCCCGGGTTATGAGATTAGGGAATATTTTTAGGGTTTAGCTGTTCATCGACGACCGAGGCTGCGTCATGCTAGGTTAGAAAGTTGGCAGTTTATGTACACTTTTTAGAGCTCTTAAAACTGACCCTTTGAAAGTGATCAACATGATGTTACTAGTGGAGCAGAGCTGTCAAATTTTCCAAGATTCTTCTTCTAAATATATCTTATTGATGTCAACCCCAGCTAAGCTGGTACATTGGTGAAATCATTTATAGGGGTTTGCTCGTTTGGATGGAATTGTACATGTGCAAAAAATGGGAGTTGTGGAGATGAGAATGTTTAGGTGGATGTGTGGACACATGAGACTGGATAAAATTAAGAATGAATGTATCAGACAAGAGTAGCACCAATTGCAGAGAAGATGCAAAAAGCTCGACTAATACGGTTTGGACACGTACAAAGGAGATCATTAGAGGCACCTGTTAGGCGTTGTGAGAGTCTAGTCACTAGACATGTTAAACGAGAGGCGTAGACCAATAAAGACTTGGAATGAGACTATAAGGAAATACATGACGTACTAGTGTGATTGGATGGCTGCTGCTTAACCTCATATTCTACAAATTAAACTCGAGATGTTGACAGTTGTGTTAATGTTGAATAGTTGTTACAAGGGAGATTTTTCATCTTTGTGATAGATCTGCAGATTTATTTTCTTATCGGAGAGGCACGTCTCAGCTTTAAGTGATAAGTTGTAGGAGTGAAAGCAGCAGTTGAAGAGTACGCATGATGGTTTTCAAACCTGCATTTAAGTGTTAAAGTAAAACAATTGCTATATTAAAGAACCGTTTTTTTTTTGCTGTTATGACAAGTTTATGACCTGAAAGTCAAAAGTAGAACTGCTTATCATTAAACAACTGACATTATAAACTTTATTAAATTCTTCTAAGCTTTAACAGAAAATGTCTTTTTGTTGCTCATGGAGTGTCCGTACTCTTAAGTTTAAAATACTTTTCTTGTTCACTATATAGAAGACAGTGTTTTGTTCTTAATTTTTTAGGCTGCCGCACTAAATGACTTCATTTTAAATATAGTAATTTTGTGCTTTAAAAATCTAGATCTGATATTTTAGGCTTTGCTTGGCGGGCCTCTGGTGCGGGAGCAAACGCCACCGGCGGAGCCCTCCCGGGGCATTTGTTTTCCCGCCACCGGTGGCGTTTGCTCCCATTTTTCCCGAGCGATACGGAGAAACCCAATGTTGTCAGGATCGCGATCCGGATCGTAGGATCGCACGATCCTATGATCCGGATTTTGCAATTCGATCCGGATCGTGTTCAGAATCAAATTTAGGCTGCGTCCAGGTAGGATCGCGAGCCGAATCGCGGAATCGGTAGGATCACGATTCCTACTCGATTCCGCGATCCCGTGGCCCTATTAAAAGAACACGGAATAACCCTAACCCATTCCTCCCGACTGATCTTCCTCCCGACTCCCGGCTGTTCATCCGCCCCTCCCGACGAGTCATCTACTCCTCCCGACGTCATACAACCTGCTGTTCTTCCTCCCCTCCCGACGATTCCTCTCCTCCTCCCGACGGCACACAAACATCCAGATTTCCTCTCCTCCTCCCGAGTCCCGACGACATACAAGTCTTCTTCTTCTTCAATGAAAATGAAAATGATTAATTATATAATTTTTTGTATAGATTATTTGTGTAATTGAATGATTTTAAATTCATTTTCATCATATAAGTCTGACTTTATGAATGTAGTAGGATCTTACAATCCTCGATCCGATCCGATCCAACCCCTGAAACGATCCCACCTAGGATCTCGATCCTGACAACCATGGAGAAACCTCTCCGTCTCCAAACCCGTCCACTTCCACCAATGACAATCTCCGGTGCGTTGGCTCCCTCACCGGAATCGAACCCTTCGCTATTGAAATGCTGATAGTATTTAGCTGCTTAAATTCTTTGAAGCCACCACAATATGGAATATTTATTCTAGAAGGAATGTTTGCTCTAGTAAACAAAACCAGACATTTTGACCTTTTTATTAGCTGGCACTTACCTTCTTTTGAGGTGCTATAATGTCAGATATTTTTGCATATGTAGTGTCCAGAGAACCAAATCAGGCATGGTTAACATTAATGTTTGATACTATTCATTTCTTTCATTTATGATCTATCAAGTTTATCTTGTGGAGTCATTTTTTCCTGTTTTTTTGCTTTGTTTGCAGGAACTGATGATGATCTTCCACCACCACATCAGAATAGGGGTACAAGAGGTCGATTTGCAGTAAATGGAAGGACTGGCACCGCCCTTCCATACGCTAGGACCCTGCCTGATATGGAGAGTCAGATACATCAGTTGGAGCAGGAAGCATACAGTTCGGTTCTTCGGGCATTCAAGGCTCAATCAGATTTGCTTACTTGGGTATACATCTCATGCAAATTCTATCCAAATAAAGTCACTATCGTACATGTCTTTTCTTTTGCTCATTTTAACACATCGCTGCATGAAATGAATTCCCCAGGAGAAGGAAACTGTTATAACTGAACTGAGAACAGAGTTAAAAGTATCCGATATAGAGCACCGTGAGCTATTAAGCATGGTTAACACAGATGATCTTATTAGGAGAATAAGGTTTGTTGATTATCAAAAATTTCAACTAGATTATCTGTGAGGATGCATTTTTGTGTTTCTGTTCCTATTGTTAGTTTGAATTATTTGGTCTGTAAAAGGGAGTGGAGACAGGCAGGAGGGAGGCAACCTGCTTTGATGAATCATGCACAACCTGTTCCCGACTCACTGCCCAGTCCTAGTGTTTCAGGGTCTCGCAAGAGGAAGACTACCTCTCAGCCCTTGCCTTCTTTGTCCCTCACCGTGCCATCACCTGCAATGCATTCCCAAACTGTTGGTGTTTCCATGCAGCCAGCAATATCAAGTGTAAAACATGGAGCGTCAGCAACCAAAGGAAAGAAGCCTAAAACAGTATGTCAACTATCAACTCGACTATTACATATGATTTTATGTTCCTCCACTTGGTTATGTCACACATTTTTGGTTACAATATCTTTACTTCCCATCTATCATGCCGCCTGAAATCATTTCAGATCCCCTCCTCCGGTCCGAGTGGAAGAGGCCATCTCTCAAATAGGGTTGTTCCTGGTGTCATTGCAGCAAATGAGGTGGTTGAAACTGCCGCATATGATCCCCTGATTGGACGAAAAATAATGACTAGGTGGCCTGAAGATAATAGCTTCTATGAGGCTGTTATTACTGACTATGATCAACAAAAGGTGTGCGCTTTGCATTTTAACTAGTGTTATGTGTGCCTTTGATAGCGATTCAGCCCTTAGCACTCCTTCCATTGATTTCCAGGGGATTCATACTCTTGTATATGATATTAACACAAATAATGAGACGTGGGAATGGGTCAATCTCAAAGAGGTGAATTGTTTATCTGTTTACTATAATTGAATTATATTGATTTACTTTTATTAGTATTTTTTATGCCAATTTAGAAGTAATAGTGAGGATTTCTTATATATATATGCTCTATATATAAAGAAACCCCCTTATGGAGTCTGGCGAGTCTGCCGGTTGGCGCCGGGCAGGCTGCCGGCGGACAAAACCGTGAACGCAGTTTATTTTTTAAATTTCTAAAATTTTTCAAGAAACTAAAATTGACATGTAATAAATTTATATAATTTTAAAATATTTAAAAAATATTTTTAAATAAGGAAATTAAATTAAAAGATGGGCAGCCCGTCGGGGGCGGGTAAGATATTGTCGCGCGAGGCACGGGGGCCTCCCGTGCACTGTCACTCATCTATATATATATATAAATATATACTAATACACTTTGATATTCTAGCACTTCTCATCTACATTAGGTTACTTCTACAGTTCTACTACGTGTGGTGGATTGAAGTACCATACAGAAGTCTGAATGTAAATGATCATTTTGCACTAAGTTCTGTAGTCAAGTTCACTACCACTTTTGTGGAAGGAAATTTTTTTATGCCTAAATACTTCATTTCTATCGATTTTTAATCCAACCCAACTCTAAATTTTGAAAACTTGCTTGAGATTGCAATTAGATTATTAAATTATATGTTTTTTTGTAGAATTTATGAATTATTTGTATTGATGTCTCATAAGGACTATAGAATACATGACGGTAAGTTCTAATAAATTTTGATCTTTGCAATTAGGAATTTTATTACAAATAGATAAAGTAAAATAGGTATCCAAGCACAAGTAGAACAATGATGCTGTTGAAGCCAAGCCTGTCAAGACGTGGAATATCTTTGGAGGCAAATCATTAGTTGTAATATCAACCGACGATGCAAATGATGGTATACCGTACATAAGCAATAATACGGATAGGACATCCCAGACACATGTTTCCTCTGCCTATGTAGCCTAAGGGCATTATTGTAATTTGTATGCCCCAATCCCCTATATAAGGGACTGATTGTTAGCCTTTATATCTTATCTTTTGAGATCCAGTTTAGTCTTCAGCTCTTTTGAAGAGAAGGCTTTTACAAGAAACCTTGCCCCCAAGACTTTGGATCGAGCTTGTTTTGATTTTTGTATCTTTATTTTGTGTTCAATCATGCAATTTTGGTTCTTTGTAGCGAGCTTCTATCAATTGGTCCGACTTGCCCTAACAATTAGGGTTCTTAACCCCAATCTCATTGCTTTTGCTAACCAACTCTGTCATATTGATCCCCGTCGACCTCACATGCACACGTCGGCCTCCTCATCCTGCATCGATTGCCTCCCTCTTGGATCGCCCCCGCGCCACAGTCTACATCGTTGTCTCCTGTTTCTCCCGCAATTTTTGCGCGCTCGACTATCCAACTTGCTATCTACCGCCGATCGACAACGATACTCCCGTCCACACACAACCACGATCCGTCCCTACTTGCCCGGGATTTCGCCCACACCCACTGCGCCGCATCTTCTCTGTCGCGCGTCTTCCACGTGCATCATCTAACCGCATGGCTCCTCAGCGTTACCTCACGTCCAATCTGTTTCCCTGTCCCATGTCTCCTTCCAACAATCGGTGCCCCTCCATCATGCCCAACATCGCACCTAGCCGCTTCCCGCACCACGATTATTGTTCCAGTCGCACTCAGCGCCTCTCGCGCTTCCTATGCATCCTTGTCACCCAACAACCACATCTGATCCTTTCTTCCTTTTGCACATTCATTACATGACCCAAACACATTCCATGACTCTCCACGCCGATGTGGACCCTTTTACTTCAGCCTTTACCAAATCCACTCTTTTGGATCAGCTTGAGCTCAACTTGTAGATCTCACTCTCCTCCTTCGTGAGTTCGCGACCACGGTGGCCACCCCTCGACCCCGCCGACACCACCGTCGCACCCCCTCGGTCCTTCGCTGACTACATGAGGTTTCTCCACCCTGTTCGGACATCCATCTGGCCCACCTTCGCCGGATCGAGATTCTTGTGTTCAACGACACTGACCCCCTTAACTTGATCGCCCATGCCGAATAGTTCTTCGACCTTTAGTCCACCCCCACCCTTCAGAAATTCCCCTGAACACTATCTATATGGAGGGTTTGGTGCTCCATTGGGTGCATTGCACGTGTCAGCAGGTCCCTGACCTAATATGTCCCAAACTTAAGGAGGAACTCCTCTACCACTATGACACCCACCAGACGGGTAATGCCTATGAGTGCCTCTATTCCGTGCATAACTCTGACACTGTAGCCACATCCATCGACTAGTTCATTGAGGTAGCCATGCACGTACCTGGTCTATCTCCAGACCTCTACTTAGGGTACTTTCTTGGGATTATGGTACTTTCTCCAGACCTAATATGTCCCAAACTTAAGGAGGAACTCCTCTACCACTATGACACCCACCAGACGGGTAATGCCTATGAGTGCCTCTATTCCGTACATAACTCTGACACTGTAGCCACATACATCGACTAGTTCATTGAGGTAGCCATGCACGTACCTGGTCTATCTCCACATACATCGACTAGTTCATCGAGGTAGCCATGCACGTATCTGGTCTATCTCCAGACCTCTACTTATGGTACTTTCTTGGGATTATGCAACGTCACCACTGGTCACACCTTCGGACCCACAACTTGACTACTCTCTCCCACGCCATGTATCAAGCTCGTTGCCTCAGTGAGGAACTCTCCACAGCTCAGCCTCTCTCTTTGTCTCTACAACCCCAACAACTGCTGTCACGACCGCCACCTCTTACCTGCTTGGTTCACCTGACTCTACCTGGGCCCCCGCTGCTAGGCCCACTTCTGCCGCTGCCAGTCCCACCCGTTTTGCCTCATCTGACACCCCGACCACCCCAACGCTTATCTCACCAGCAACAGCTTGAGCTTCTCCGTAAGGTTCCTTGCTTTCGCCGCCAACAACTGTACTCGACCACCCACATATACCATTATAAAGACACGTGTTGCTTGGAACTGAAGACGACGGTCCTGACTTCGGTGACTTAGATCTCCTGACACTCGCGGATGACTCCTACGGATCTTGACCTTGAGGACAATGTCGATTTTTGGGTGATGAGTGTTGATATAGATAAGACCTCCCGGACACATGTTACCTCTGCCTATGTAGCCTAAGTGTACTATGACACTGTCGTAATTTGTATGTCCCACTCCTCTATACAAGAGAGTGGTAGTGAGTCTATATCTTATCTTTTGAGATCTTGTTTAGTCTTGGGCTCTCTTGGGGAGAAGACTCTTAGAGGGAACCTGTCCTCAAAAGTTTAAATCGAGCTTGTCTCGAGATCTTTATTTTGTGTTCAATCATGCAATTTTGGATTCTACGATAGCGGATTTCTATCAAAAAATGTAATATCTTTCCTTTCCCAATCATCTCAAGCGAAGCGATAGTTAACCTTAGTTTTTTTGGTGCATTCACAAAATACATGCTTTCTACAACATACATATCAACTTGATTATCACAAAAAGTGAAGTTGGAGAGAATATATTAATGAAAATGTGATGTTTGGAGGAGCACGGCCATATATTCTCTAATAGAAGGCATTTCAATTGCTTAAAGTTCCGCTTATTGGAACATCAACTATGAATCATTGGAAGAGGTGGGTTGCCTTGATCAGTGTGACTTGATGGGACTAGGAGGAAGTTAGGGAGTGTACTATTTGCGACCCTAATGTGAACTTTAATGAAGTGGTGTTAGTATAATGTCGAGAGGAATCTAAATGATGCAATGCACAAACAATTATCCAGCATTAATTAGTAATAAGTTCTAAATTTAATAAAGAAATCGGCAAAACGACCACAATTGATGTTAGAATATTAAATAAATGAATAATTGCTAATTGATTTTAAATAGAGAGTGATGCCATTAAATGTTTGACAAAATAATCATCCAGGCAGAACTAAAACTGAGCAGTTTTTTTATAAATCAAGATCCCAAATTGTATGTATTTTCATCACATAATCAACACAAAACAATATATATTTTTAATTATAACTTACATGTGTAATCGGGATTGAGAGAGGTGGCAAGAGGCTGTTTCGGTGGCTGGACAACACTAAACTGCAATTTCTGTGTGCTTTCCGAGTTCTGCCGCTGGTTCATTCTGTAACTGGGGATGTCCAGGGGATTCAGGGGTTGGCAGGGCAATTCCCGACTAGAACAACTACTGGGTGTGTTTGGGGTGTTTGCCTGGGTACTTTCAGGCCCAGAACAGTAGTTCCAGATGAATAACGTGGGACGAATGGGGCTGGTACAAGTGTAAGAATGCTAGAGTAGTGGTTTTGGGTGCAAGTAGTGATGGCCGAGGGTGTTTCTAGGTTTGAAGCATTCCGTTAGGATTCTGTCTAGGGACATGCGCTTGCCGTTCGGGATGAACAATAACAACAATTGTCTAGGAACTTCGAGGAGGGGATATGCAGTCACTGTTCAGACGGAATAATAACAACCATTAATAGAGGGGGTTAATGTTGGTTGAAGGTAGTTATGGGACGATTTAGTAGTTGATGTGGAGGGGGTGGTTATAGAAGATGAGGTGGTTACCCTTGTTTCAACACTAAGGATCCACTGAATCGGCACAGTGAGACCGCGAGAGCCCCGATATTCGCTCCAAAATTTTCGATGCCTGAAAATCAACTCCTAAACCTCTATTTATAGACTTAAAACCCACTATGGACGGCCAATATCGTCCGTAACATAAATCCACTAATTTATATAAAATAAAAATACATAAAATACATCGTCGTCACTCTGAACGTAACTACCAATTTGGATCGTCTATACGACGTTAGTATCTCCATCTCCTGTGTATGAAGACTCGTGTGGGCCTCGTCCGATAAGTGTCGGCCCACACTCGATCCGTGATCTCTATAATGATGTTTGTAAGGCTATTGTCAATGTCAGTCATTGTTACACTTTGTGAAGTTAAGGGGTGTTGGTGGAGGGGAAGAGGGGAAATCACACAAAAGTTCACTTAAGAAGAGCAAGATACCCTCAGAAAGAAGATTAGGGATGAATTCCCCCCGACTATTGACAGCACCCCTAAAGAGATTTTTTCTCTAAAGTCCTCTGGGGGATTGGTTCTCCCAAGAAGCTCCTCAAGAGAGTTACAAAACTAAGTGGTCCAAGGATACCCAAGTCTTACCTAATTTCCCCTTATAAGGGAACATTATTTCCTTAAACCTAAGCAAATTACTTAACAAAATACCTATTTTTTTCCTAAATTAGTTAGAATTAAAAGAAATCTAATAAAAACCCAATTGATTAATTAATGTTAATCAGTTCAAGGTAATTGATTAATATTGAATAATTAATTGATAAAACAAGAATAACATTAATTAGTATTAATTAAATTTAATAATTAATCAATATTTAATGATTTAATTGTATTATTAATTAGTTAATACTTGATTAGTTGATTAATAATACCACTAATTATTTAATTTTTTGATACACACTCCCAAATTCCTTGAGTGCTGTTGGATGCTTTGATTGACGTCTTACAAAGCCCAATTATTGTATGTATGAAGGACGGCAGTCCTACTCAGTGCTCCCATAACAGCTTATGAAGAAGTTTAAGACTCAAGATAGACAAGATGGATGGAGTAGGATAGCCTAAGATACACCACACCGATCTAGATTTTTTGCTCACATTTAATAGATTCTCACTTACTTTCATAAATAACAACCTCAGAAAGGATGTGCATGGAAAATGATTTGATTGTTGATCCTTATCTAGTTGCTATCCCATCAATTGTTTTCTTGAATTGAGAGAGAAGTGATTCCGTTGGGGTTCTCTTTATCCTGACCTGAGGTATTCACTCCTTCAATTCTTCTTTTTAGCCCGCTTAAAGTGCGATTTCAGGCAAAGGCTCCCATCTCTCATTTGCGCATCTGTTCCAGTCTCCATCTACTATCTTATCCTTTTTGAACCCTCCCTATAATGACCATCCACGATCATCTTTTTTTGATAGTTGCGAATTTGGTTTTCTTGAGAAATCAAAGCTTCAACATCGCTCTAATTGCCTTGCAAAGCTTCAAACAAAGATGTTGGGCTGTTCACTTCATTGATTTAAGTCCAAATTACGAAAGTGGAGAAGGAAAACAGGCGTTGGGGTCATATGTTTGGAAGCCTTTGAATTTGTAACACATTTTAAGATAAAGATATGACATGCTGTTGTAATTTGTACCTGATTATACTCATCAAAAGTTTTGGAATGAAAAAAAAGCCAAATGTAGTGTACTCATTTGAATGACGAATGATTTGATATTGCGTAGAACCATAGAGACTTGATGCATAGAAGGATGACCGAGTTGTTTTCAATACGTCTCATAGTTGTGTTTTGTGCCTTGAAAGAGTAGTGCTTTAGTTAACGCTGTTGGTATTTGTTGATTGGCATGCGTGTGTGTTTAGCGCCCTCCTCCGTTGAATTTAGTCATCTCTGTTCTTGTATTTGGTCTCCCTCTTGTGTGTTTATATATCAGAGAAATGTTGTGAGTAAATATGTATATTTTCCTATTCTTTAATGAAATGAATATAAGTAATGTTCCATTCCTTCCTGATATCAGGGGCAGGTTCGGCAATACGCTCTAGACGAACAGTCAAGCATGATCTTTTCCGCAATTTTGAACCTCGTCATCTATCGTCCCATCAAAATAGCTCTTGTCCTCGTGCCGAAGGAGGGAGTGAAGACACCAGAGATCGCGTCGATCGAGATCGCTGGATAGGAGTGCGAGAAGGAGTTGGGCTGTGCAATCCACGAGGAATATAAACGAACTTGCGAGAAAGAAGAGCTATTTGGTTCCTGCGAACTGGAGCAGCTTTGTTCTTGCGAACTGGAGTGGGGTTGCGCAACCCACGAGGAAGAGAAGCTGCTTGGTTCCAGTGAACTGAAGTTCATGCGAGAAATAGGAGCAAACTCTAAGCAAGCGCGACACACCGCTGCCTCTTTATCTGAATCTGCCAAACTCAACGTTGTGTGCGAAAACAACCGGGAAGGTGCGAGCTTGACTACCAGTTGAACTCAGTAGAGGGAGATTGGGTCCAGGCGGGTACTCTCCGGATTGTGTGAACTTGAGGAGTCGCAGACTCCCTTTGGAGGACTCGAAATGAGACTAACTGAAGGAGCCCTCTGTAAGCTCTGAACCGCAAAAAGTGTTGAGGTTAGAAACTAGGAGGAAACCAAAATCCTTGGAGCTAGGCAGCATGAGGCAATGTATGCGAGTTTTAGCAGTAAGTTGAAAAAAAGGACCGAGGGGAAGGCGTGGAGAGCTCTATGTTAGCAAACTTTAGCTTGTAGTTATCCCTCCTCGTGCGATCCGTTCTCCAAGTGAGATCTTCTCGTTAGAGGGTAGTGTTGGCGAGCCCTTCACGGAGAAGTTAGTTGCCAAGATGGAGGAGGCGAACCTAAAAGTGTTCTTTGAGTTTTTACGGATGTACAAAGGCGAGGGATTGACTCAGACACAATTGCCTCCGACAAAGTTGGATCTTCCTCCAGCGGAGCTAACACTCGATGGATCATCTACGTACTTGAGTTGGTGGCGTCGGGTGAAGACACTTTTCGGGAGGAGCCGAGAGGGCTACCTGACCGGTGAGAAGGGGGAGCCAGAAAAGGGCTCAGTTGGATACAATGAGTAGAAGACTACACATAGCCTGCTATACAGTTGCCTATGAAACTCAATGGTTGCGTCTATAACTGTCACAGTGAATAGCATAAAGACCGCGAGTGATGTTTGGGGGAAGTTACAGAGGATCTATGCGGGAGTCGACAACAACATGAGGGTGTTTCAGATCGAGAGAGAGAGACGGAGACTGTAACACAAAGAGATTGATCGATCCAGGAATATGCCGCAGATCTGGAGCGATTATGGACAAACTATGATCATTTCTCACTAGCTATATGTTGCAAAGATCCTGAGTGCAGGAAATGGGAACACGATGCTCAAAGACGGACTATTCACTTTATGAGAGTGTTCTTGCATTTGAGCCAAGATGTGCAATGCTACTTGCTCAACCAAAAATCCCGTCCTTAGATGAGGCGATCTCAACCATGATGCAGGAGGAGAGCTGGATTAGGCTCCAGTTTGGCGCTGTTGCACTTTCAAAAGTGAAATAAGCTCTTGTGGTCACCAATTCAGGACACACATGATATAAGAGTGAGACACGACATTGTTTCAATTGTGGTGAGATAGGTCATCTCCGACATGCCTTCCCTAAGACACCAAAGGAGCAAGATGCAGGTTGACGAGGATAGTTTGGGGGTCGTGGTTGCGGCCGTGGGGGTCATAGAGGTGGTGGAAGAAGTGGTTACCGAACAAATGTGATAATAGTAGACAAAGAGGCAGAAAGACGTATGGCTGATGCAAGTTACTCAGAGGAGCAAAGAATTTTGGATGCTTACTCTCAGCTGATGTGGATGAAGCATGAGGGTATGGTTGATGACACACTCACTGCATCTTCATCCAAGGGTAGCGTGACCTTGTTTGCTCACTCAGTCACAAGTACTTATGATACACTTTCCCTCGCATCTATATCCACCGCTAGCTCACTAGCTTGGATAGTCGATTTGGGTGCCTTTCGACATGCTATTGGGGATGCTAGGGATTTCCTTTCGTACAATCCCTAGTAGTCCTAGAGCGCATTCAGACTGCCGATGACGCAGTTCAGCCAGTTGTTGGTAAGGGTACTTTGCAATGTACCGACACTTTAACTTTTTCGAATGTTTTGCATGTTCCTTCCTTTTATGTGAATCTCTTATCCATTAGTGTCATTATATCCTGACTAAAATGTGTGTCTTGTTTGATATCCCAAAAGTGATCTTCCAGGAGAAGGAGACCGACAGGAGACTTGAGATTGACATATGACATAATGGCTTGTGGTACCTGGATAAGGAGAATATGAATTCAACTCTTTCAACACTGGCAGAGGATGCTGCATGGGGTGGGAGGAGTGTGGAGGACTTGCTTCTACTTCATCATTGGTGTTTGAGTCATCCTTATTTTTCTATTTTAAGACAGGTGTATCCCTTTTGTTTGAGAGAGTTTATCATAACAAACGCATGCATTGGAAAAACATTAGCATAAACTTTTATTCCAGTTCTGATAGTACAAGCACACTAACAAACTTGTATGAGATGCATGCGGATTTACATCTCTGTCTTAATTTCTAAATATCACAAAATTTCATTATTTTATAAACAAAAAGACAGTACAAACACACTTACAATATTTTTCATTAAAATTATTAGTTTTTATCTTCACATAATCCCTATTAATAAGTATGTTTGTCCTATAGCATTTTAGACATTTCTAGAATTATCAACACTAGCAGAGCTCCTAGGAAGTTGAATTTCCTAAACAATAAAATAGTTTCAGCAACAATTTCCAGCAACAACTTTACTTGCAACTGTACAAGCACTTGTGGTTGCGCCAATCAGACCCTAATTGCTATTTAATTTTCGACCTTTCCTTCATATTGTCTTTATTTTCTTTCGTAATTCTATGAACCTCGTGACTCCACCAAGAATGATTTTTTTACTCATGTATGATCTATGCCTAGACTCACCTAAAACTTTCATGACAATCTTATATTATCCTAATATCAAGCATGAATCACAGTTTTCCTCTCATATCAACTCTTAAAAGACTCATAAGTTCTCACCTTTTAAAGTTCACAATCTGTCATATGACAATAATTCTGATTCATTAATTTTATACTACTAGATATTTGTTCATCCTGTATGCCAGGTTGTCAATTTTTTTCCCATACTTGCCTTCCAATTTTTGGACAATGGTTTCTTTTTTATTCAAAGCAATAATAAATCTAAATTTTATTTTATCTCCATTTTTGAACGAACAAAACATTCTTCTAGTTTCTTCAACTACATATTTGCTCATGTGATCATATGTTATTGTGAAATTTGTATAATTAGCTTGAGCAATTTTGATGCGGAACGGCGACACGTTTTGGGCCCGTTCGGGATCAAATGACTACTTGCCATGTTTGACATTTTTGGATCAACGATCCGACTCCGCGGATGTGTCCAGATTTTCGTTTACTTTCATTTTCATATATAATATTCTATTTTTAGTCTTTATTTAGTATAATCGGGTCCGTTACATTAACGGTCAATCTAAACCATTGATGTAAGGGATAATAGTAGGGGGTTGTGTACAACCTTGAGCTCGCGGGAGGCGGCTCAAATGGCAGTGTTAAGAAGGTGGCGAGAGGAACTGCATAGACGAGTGGGATCATGGGGTCCATTCGCCGAAGGCGAGAGGGGGTGCAGCGGAGTAGGCGAGACCTCTCTCGCGGCGCGGGCTGGCTCTTGGTGGCGGGATGACTCTCGCAAGAGAGGAGACTCGCGGACGAGCAGGTAGGCTCGTCTCGCCCGTTGGCCAGTTTCTCACTCGCCGTATGAGGAAAAAAGGTGTTTTTACCTTCTTACCCCCAAGGGGGATTTCACTCTTCTGCCCCAGATACTTTTACCATTTTGCCCTTGGTGGTCTGCGTATAGCCCTTCAGAACAGCGGAGTTTGGCTGTTGGCAGACCCAACCCAGGGTATTTTAGTAATTTCAGGTCGGCTCAATTTGGTTATTGGCAGGTCAAACTTAGATGCCTATAAATAGACCCATAAGGTGCCTTGAAAAGGTTGTTGACCCTTTCTATCTTCTTCCTCTAAGGCACCTAGCTCAGCACTGGCTAGGGAGGGGAAGAACTTCTGATTCTTCCGGGTAAGAGGTGGGATCTCCGAGCTGAGACCCTCGGTCTGTTTCTGGTTCTGACTCACGTCGAGAGGGCGGTTTGAGAAGAGTAGGTGTGAGCTGCAACTTAGGTCCGAACTCTAGGCGAAGTCGGGTTACTGGCTTCAACAGGCTGCTTGAAGGCTATTGCAGATTTTGGAGAAGTCTATTCCCAGAATTTGGCGATCCCTTCACGGTGATGATTCTGTGAGGCCATAGGTGATGACTCCTAGGTGCGTTCTTACTTCCCCTTGGTATGCCCTACCTATACCCTTCATTTTCCCCTCTCCATAACCTTAGCCACCCCTCCAATCCCCTCTAACTGCAGCTTTTCAAAACCTCCGCCCAGCCACCCTACAACCCTCCCAAACTCCGCTGCACAGCCACCCTTCAGCTTTGCCGCTGCCCCTTTCACTGATTTCCTATTGCTGCCGCCCAGATCCAGCAATAAGCCCTACTGTCGCTCTCTTCCAGCAACAAACCAGGCCACCTCACCCTCTTCCCTGCACAAATTCCTTGTCGTCTCCCCAAAATCTAACAGCCTACCATCCCAAATTTCTTTCCCAGCAGCCCTACCCTAAACCATCATGAGTTTTCCCCTCCCAGCTGCAGCTATTCACTTCCCAGCAGCCACCCGACCTCCTTCTGATGGGGATCCATCAGATCGTGCAACAGGAGGGGTTCATCGCAAGGCGGGACCCACATTCGTGTATTCACGCAGTAGGACTTGACCGGATCGCCGACCCGACTTCGTGGATGTGTCTGGATCTGCGTCGCGAGTCGAGATCATATATTACTTTATATATTTTGGTTTATTATTGTTGTATTTATGTATTTTCCCCACCGGTTAATCATAGCCGTTGATTGAGATGCCCTAATTTTCTTATTATTATAAATAGAGGTGTTAGGGGCTGAATGAAGACATTGCAGAATTTTGGAGACTCTTCTTCCCAGATTCCAACGATCACTCTCTGGTGCTGACGCCGTGTAACCCTAGGTGACGACTCTTAGGTGCTCAAACTCCTCCTCAAGGTAATACCCATCCATAGCCTTCATCTTCCCCCTCTAAAAGCCCTAGACGCACCCTCCACAAACCCCTCTACCACCGACAACATCCCCCCTGCACCCCGGCTGCCTGCTGCAGGCCGCCAACCCTGTTCTCCTCCATCCGCATCCCGCCAGCCCCCTTGTCAAGCCGCTGGCCTCCCAGCACACCCCCAATCCAAGTCGAGCCCTTTCCCTCCCAAATCCCCAGCCGTCGGCCTCTCTTAAGCCCCCACGACCACCACCCTTCCCCAATCCCCACTGGCTACCAAAACCGCCTCCCCTCCTATCGTGGATCCACTCCTCTCAACCCTATTTCTCTAGATCAGTCCAGATTTGAGAATTTCAGCCCCCGATCCGTTATTTCCACCACCCGTACTCCACTCCCTAGCCCGGATCCGACCCAAAACACCAGATCTATCTTTCCCCGGCCCGGATCTACTCGTACGTGGCCGGATCTACACATTTCTTGTCCGATCTCACCACCTATAACCGAGGACAACCACCACCATCATTTCTACACCGCCGGTTCCACCTCCGATCGCCGATCTACGTCTCTGGATCCAAAATCTTCAGTGTCTCGGTCAGCCCGCTACTTTGGTGATCCTTTTGTCGTATCAGTTTATGTGATTTGACATTATTATTGGAATATTTACTGTGCTTTGCTTGGACTCGTACCTGCAGAACTTTGTTGCGATACAATTATAATTTGCAGGTAGGAATTATTCGCCACACGCTTAATCTCGGCCCTTCGAGCGGAGGAAAACCATTTAAACTTTGCTAAATTGAATGCTTGTCTTTCGTTCTTTAATTATCTTGCGTGGTGTTAATATTTTCATTGTTCAAAATTAATCGTCGCCGTCACCGACGGTTGCATTGCATTTAAACTAGGGTTTGTATGTCGCATCTACACCCCTCCCCTAGTAGCCTTGATTTTGTGCACCCCATAGCCTACCCTACATCACCTTCCGACCCCCATTTCAGCCACCGAGTCCTCTCCCAAACACCGCTATTATGTCGT
Source organism: Platanthera guangdongensis (assembly GCA_039583875.1). Lineage (NCBI taxonomy): Eukaryota > Viridiplantae > Streptophyta > Magnoliopsida > Asparagales > Orchidaceae > Platanthera > Platanthera guangdongensis. The sequence continues at coordinate 302,561,285 of CM077153.1, read as the reverse complement.
GCATCACCAAATCTCCTCCTCGAGTGGCTCCTGTTTTTCGTGACTTGTTATTTTGTTGTATAGACTTTAATTCTCAATATTAATATATGGTGTTGTTATTTTATCCTTGCTTGGGTTTATAATATCATTGTTGTTTGTTTTGGATTATTATTGTGATTTATAGGATCAATTTGTCGCGCTTCTTGCTTTGACCATCCACGCAAGATCATCTGCCTCTTGCAAGATTATCTCCTGTTGTAAAATTACATATAAATCCCATTACATCTCTATTTCCTATCCCTTCCCACTATGAGTTCTCTTATAGCTCGTCTTATTTGAATTTTTATTTTCATGTTAATCTCTAATATTTATCCTCTTTCCTTGATGTATATAACCATCCATATCTTACTCGATTGATGTTCTAATTTTTTCTACTTGAATTTGAGGAGCACAGTGTTATGGGCCTTCGCTCCTACTTATCATGTTCCGAGTTTTCGTGTGCAGTTTAATTATAATTGTTAGAGAATACTAAAAAGATGATGTATAAGCCCATTAATATGACCCATTTATGATTCTGGTTTAGTCCCACATTGTTTGTATAATTGTCTGTTTCTCTCCTCTCTCCTATATATTTGTACTCATACTTGTATTTTTGTATTCAAGAAGTATATACAAGGTTCGAACCATTCTTCTACATGGTATCAGTGCAAACGATCTTTCTCTAAGCGGGCTCTTCTTCCTGACTGCTGCTATCCGCGTTTACCCGCACTCCTCTGAGCGGGTAACCTGTGTGCCCGCTGCTATCCGCTCGGACCTCTACTATCTGCGCGGTTTCCTCTTGCCTATCTGCGTCTGCGGGTCTCTCTTGTGGCTTCCACTTCTTTCTCTCCTTCCCCCCTTTTTATAGTCTTCTTCTCTCTGACAAGTGGACCCCACTCCCGTGCTTTGCCCTCCTTCCTGCTGCCTCTTCTCGCCGCGTGTTGTTTCTTTAACCGCTGCGGGTTTTCTTCTTGACCGTGGCGGTCTCTCTCTTGCCTCTGCGGGTTACTTTCTTAACCGCTGCGGGGTTTCTTTCTTCTTGCCGCTGGGGGTTGTTTCTTCTTAGCCACTGCGGGGTTACTTTCTTAACCGCTGCGGGTTTCCCGCCTAAACGCTGCAGGCAGTTTCTTTCCGCTACTGGTCCTACCACTTGTGTTCTTGTCTTGTCACTGCGGTTTGATTTATAGCTGCCGCGATTTGCTATCTAGCCGTTGCGGTTTGCTCTCTATCGACATCTTCTCGCGGCTTGCGGTCTCTCTGCCTACCCGCTGAGTCTCGGACTTGGGATAAAATCGCAGCCCTGCTTATCCGCTGTTCTGCCTTCGTTACCCGCTGCGGGTTGCCTCCTTAGCCGCTGCGGACTGTTTCCATCCGATGCGGACTCTCCTTCCCTTCTGCTGGTGTGGTCGCCCTTGCCGCAACGATCTTCCTTTGTAACCGCAACGGTTTCTCTCTTGCCGGTGGTGTTCAGTTGCCTTAACCGCTGCGGGCCCTCTTCTACCTGCTGGTGCTCTGTTGCTCGTTCTCTTAGTTGCTGCGAGCTTGGTCTCCTAATCGCTCAAGAGTCCTCTCTAACCGCTGCGGTCTCATGGCGTCTGAGAATTCAAATGCCACCTCCGATTTGCCTGCTCGTGTTGTGGTTCCGGTTCCCGAGCTTCGCGATAAACTACGGATAACTACTATCTTCCTCAGTGGAAGCAGAATTTTGTGGAATGAGTGCATTCAGTTCGTCGGGTACTGCAGACGAAATGACTTCTTCATCACTTAACCCGGGTCAACCCTACCAACTCCACTGATTAATGGCTTCGGGATGATGGCCGGGTCCAATCCTAGCTGCTCAACTCCATGGACACTGAGCCCTATAGGATGACTATGTATCATGACACGACAAAGACTATGTGGGAGGAGCTTCACTCCTTTTATTCTGGGTAGAATAGTCTTCAACACCTGTTTGACATTATTTCGGATCTTCAAACTCTTGATCCAGGGACTCCCGGTGATATGATCTCCTTTATGGCTAAGGCCAAGACTCTGGTCGACGCCTGGATCCAGCACCAACCTCCTACAATAGATCTGACTACTCAACGGGCTCAGAAAGAAGCGGTCGGGATTGCGATGATGATGTCCCGAGTTCCCCCTCACCTGCACAGTGTTCGGGCCCAGATTCTCTCATCTACTACCACTCCATCTCTGTCAGATGTGTACTATATGCTTTTGAAGGTCACACCGCCCCAGGATGCCCCTGTTACCCTCTCGCCAGCTCTTCTACAACACTCTACACCTGCTCCGTCAGCTCGGGAGTCATCAACCCGTGGGGGATGCAACACGTCTAGGGGACGTGGCTGGTCTGGCAGATCTCCGTTTAATTGCACGTATTGCGGTCGGGATGGTCATCTTGAGGCCACCTGTTATCGCAAACATGGCCTGCCTCCACATCTTGCTGCTCCTGCTATGGGTGAACCTTCCACTTCTCCTGTTCCAGATTCTGCAGCCTCTACTCGGGAAGATATTAATGCTCTACGCACTCAGCTCCAACAATTACAAGGGGTGATCTCTTGCTCCTCTGGATCTGTTGCCTCTATTTCGAATGAAGGTATATTTTGTCTCTCACAGGGCTCCCACTGGATTGTGGATTCAGGAGCCACACACAATATTACTTCGCAGCGTCGTTCGAAATATTCGATGACTGCCCCCCCAAGTTCATTACTGTGGCTAATGGTGATACCACCCCTGTATCCGGCGCTGCTGATATCCCCCTCACACCCACTCTCTCTGTCTTCTGCATTTCATGTTCCAGGATCACCATTTAACTTGCTCTTTGTTAGCCGTCTTACTCAAGATCTTGATTGCTGTGTTACATTCTCACCATCTACCTTTGTTGTGCAGGATCAACAGACGCAGAATATCATTGGTAAGGGGCGACTGTCCAATGGACTCCACCTCCTTGATGTTCCTCCTTCCGCTCTCTCCGTTGTCTTCACTACCTAATGACATCGTCATATTGGGCATGCCCCCCTCCAGATTCTCAAGAAAGCTCTTCCGGATGTCTCCCTACATGAGTTTTCTTGTGAATCATATATCTTTGGCAAACAATATCATGCTTTCTTTATCCTACTTGTACTCGGAGTGATACTACTTTATCATTAGTGCATTCTGATATTTGGGGACCTTATAAAACCCCTAATATGTTTGACTATCGCTATTTTGTCACTTTTATTAATGATTACTCTTGCCTAACCTGGTTATTCTTACTTCATGATCGTGCTGAACTAACATCTACTTTTCGTACCTTTCTCATGAAAACTCGTACTCAGTTCTCCTCTCCTTTAAAAATTATTCGCACTGATAATGATTAGAAATACACGAGCCGGACATTCGCGAACCTATGCACATAGTTCGACATTATACATCAAACCTCATTTGCATATACGCCTCAACATAATGGTGTGGCCGAGTGGAAAAATCGTCATCTTTTTGATGTTACTCGGTCACTCATGCTTCAAATTCAGGTTCCTACTTATTTTTTGAATTTTGCTGTCTCCGCAGCATGTCACCTTATCAACCGCATGCCATCCTCTGTGCTTGACTTTGCAACTCCGTTTAGTCTCCTTTTTTCGTCCCAATCTCCGTTCACTCTCACGCCTCGTGTGTTTTGCTGTACTTGCTATGCTAACAATCTTGGTCCGACAACCGATAAGCTGACCCCTCGTGGTAGCAAATGTATGTTTCTCGGGTACTCTCGGACTCAAAAAGGCTGTCTGTGTTATTCTCCAACTACTGACCAAGTTATTGTCTCTGCCGATGTCACCTTTCGTGAGGATCAACCTTTCTATGACTTACCGTCAAATTTTGCTCCTCCCTCCATACCTCGTTCAACTGTTCCAGTCACGTCTTCCCTATCACCACTTCTTCCCACTCCACTTCCGGCACCTGTGCCACCTCTACCACCCAAACCGCCTCTTCTCTGTGTCTACACTAGTCGTACTTCGACTTCTGGAGCTTTACAATAGCCCTCCTCCACCAGTGCCATCCCGCGGACTGATGATCCAGCATCAACATCTACCGCTCACCCCATGACAAATTATGTTTCACTGCACCGCCTATCGGTACCTCTACGCAAGTTTGCTCTCTCTCTCTCTCCTCTATTTCTATCCCTAACTCGGTGCAGGAGGCTCTTCTTCATCTAGGGTGCCGTGCGACTATGAAAGAAGAAATGACCGCTCTTTGGTCTAACCAAACTTGGGATTTGGTTCCTCTTACTTCTGGGCAATCGTGTGTCAGTTGCAAGTGGGTGTTCGCTATCAAACATGCTCTGGATGGGACGGTTGACAGGCTCAAGCCCGACTTGTGGCTCGGGGTTCACTCAACAACAGGGACTTGATTATGATGAATCCTTCTCTCCCGTCGCCAAGTTGAACTCTATTCGGGTGTTGATCTCCTTGGTTGTTCATCGCCACTGGCCTCTCTATCAGCTGAATATAAATAATGCCTTTCTAAATGGTGATCTTCAAGAAACGGTTTACATGAACCAACCTCCCGGGTTTGAGATCACAGGGGAGTCTCGTGTATGTCATCTTCGTAAATCTATTTATGGTCTCAAACAATCTCCCGGAGTTTGGTTTGATAAATTCAGTAAGGCCGTTTGCGAAGTTGGATTCAAGAGGAGCTCAGCGGACTTCTCTCTCTTCACTCGTTATCAACCAACTGAGATTGTCATTCTCTTGGTTTATGTGGATGATATTTTGATTACTGGCGATGACTCCACAGAGATACAACAAATCAAGAAACACTTCAATTCCGTCTTCCAAACAAAAGATCTGGGGGCTCTCAGGTACTTTCTTGGACTTGAGGTTGCAAGACGGCCTGATGGCCTTGTCCTTTCACAACGAAAGTACTGCCTTGATCTTCTCCACGATGCTGGCTACTCTGGGTGCAAACCTATGGAAACTCCGATGGATGCCAATCATAATTTATGTGCTCATGGGTCTGACTCTGATTTTCTGCTTACGAATCCTGAGTATTATCGACGCCTTGTAGGGAAACTGATATATCTAACAGTTACAAGACCTGATATTTCTTTCGCTGTTGGAGTGGTTAGCCGGTTTATGCATGCTCCTCGGATCTCTCATCTCCAAGCAGCGGAATGCATCCTTAGATATTTGAAGACAACTCCTGGACAAGGACTGGTATATAAGCCATCCTCATCTCTATCTCTTATTGCATATTCAGATGCGGATTATGCGAGATCTCTGGATGATCGACGTTCCACTACGGGTTTTTGTACCTACTTTGGAGGGAACCTTATTACTTGGCATAACAAAAAACAATCATTGGTTGCTCGCTCTTCTGTTGAAGCTGAGTATCATCCAATGACGGCTGTTGTTTCTGAACTCACCTGACTTGAGAGTCTTCTTGGTGATTTGGGGGTCACCTTATCCTCACCTGCAACCTTGTTTTGTGATAGTCAGACTGCTATCCATATTGCGAAGAATCCTGTGTTTCATGAGAGAACTAAACACATTGAAGTTGATTGTCACTTCGTCCGTGAAAAGGTTCAATTAAAGAAGTTAGAGCTGGAGCATGTCCCCGCGTCAGAGCAAGTTGCTGACATTCTCACCAAGGCATTATCACGACAAATGTACCATCAGTTCTTATCCAAGCTTGGTGCCTACGACTTGTATGCTCCAGTTTGCGGTGAGTGTTAGAGAATACTAGAAAAGATGATGTATACGCCCATTAATATGACCCATTTATGATTCTGGTTTAGTCCCACATTGTTTGTATAGTTGTCTGTTTCTCTCCTCTCTCCTATATATTTGTACTCATACTTGTATTTTTGTATTCAAGAAGTATATACAAGGTTCGAACCATTCTTCTACAATAATTAATTATTTGTGTATATTATTTGTACTTGAGTCAATTAATGTGTTATTGAGTCATTACTATGCTAGTTATTAGAATCAATTAATGTGTTGTTTGTACTTGAGTCAATTAATGTGCGTCATTAATATATTTGTTGTTTGTTGTGTCATTTAAAGTATGCCATTAATGTGTTAGTTGATTGTTGAGTTTTATAATTTTATTTATATACCTCTTAGAGGATGAATGAAGTGTGCAAGAATTAATCTATTCTTCTTGTCCATTGTCAGAGATTTTGATGGACCTCTCTTTCTCTCTTGTGCACACCTCACTTAGGCAGTTACGGTTCCTGCTCCATAGTATCCTTCTCCTTCATCTCCACCTCCAACCACCCTCTAGCGAAGTGACCAACATTCTATGGGTTGACCTGTAATTATTTGGTATTAGAGCCATCCAATTACGCGCTCCTTTATCATCCCTCTAGCAACATTGGAGATTTCATCGACCAAATGAATCAACTTATTATCTGAATGACATTCGTAGCGTCTTAGACTGTCGCTGAAGTTTGATACCAAGAAGCTGAAGCACGACATCAGGTCGCCCTTGTTGCAGTCTCCCACATACTTTATGGACTCATGCCACGACAAGGCATTAAAGCCATGATGCCAACAAATGAAGACAACATAACACCTCTTGCTGCCCCCACAATCTCTGTAACACCAAGTTCGCTGGCAACCACTCTCGAACCATTACTTTTGACAATTTTTATCCAACTGGAACCACCACACTTGACCCCCGCAGTTCCCATACCACAAACTCATCATCCATCCTTGATCGTTTATAGCCACCAAGCACTCTTGCCCCGAATCCAATCACCCAGGCCCCAGGATCACCGACACTACACATTGTGTTCGTTAATTTTGTCCTACGCAAGCAACGACCCCCCGACTGACAACATCACCATCGTTCATGTCATCATTAAGCACGATATATGATTGTCACTCGAGGAAGCCTTGACTCAGGCCACATGCTACAAGGAGCTGTTCTGGCGAGAAATTAAGGATCCAGATAATAAAATAGTCAGAGCCCCATCAGAGCTTGAGAGCAACCTTAATTCGAAGGATGGGTGAGATGTTATGAGACTTCGCGCCTAATTAACATGAGTCTTCGTGTCTAGTTATAATTTTACAAGTCTTCATGCCTAGTTTAATTAATATGAGTCGTTAGTATATTATTGGTAGTTGAGTCAATTGTGTGACATTAATATATTAGTTATTAGAGTCAATTAATGTATTGCTGATTTTTAAGTCCATTGATGCATCATTAATATGTTAGTTAAGTAATTTAATGTAAGTTATTAATATGTTAGTTGATGGTTAAGTCTTGTAATCTATTTAAGCAACACTTAGAGGATGAATGAATTATGCAAGAATTAATCTATTCTCCTTGTTCCCTTGTGTTGAACGAAATATGTAAAGGCCCAATATAATGCACATCTTGTTCCTTTAGTTTAGTACCCCAGTCGATCATTTCCATTGTTCGTACGATATCCTCACTCCCACATGCCACATCCTCCACCATCGGTGTTGGCGACTTGGTGAGTTTTACATTCTTGTTTCATTTCCTGCATTGTACTTGGAGAGGCCACAGAGCGGAACCCGTACGACGACACAGAAGGGCGGCGCGAGCGGGGACCTTGGAACTGGACGCCGGAGCGGTGGTAGTGACAAACAAGCAATCGAAGCATGTGCATGAATGGAGGGGCTGCACGTCGTGCCGGACTGTGCATGCCTCTTCTTCTAACATCTGGTCTAGAGCAGGAGGAGCACTGAGATGGGTGGTGATGGCTGAGGTACCGACAGAGACCGGCGTGGTCACTGACCGGCTGAGGGAGGCCATCGAGGTCGGGAAAGGGAATGGTTGGTCCGACCGTATGTGCTCTGTGAGCAATGAGAACGGGGCTTGCTCGTGCGAGTCGATGTCGAGCTGCACAAAGAGTGCGTCCTTCATGGGCGAATACCCTCAAGAAGGGGCAACATCGGCGGTGACTCTCAGGGGGTCGTTGGGGGAAGTTGGCGGCGTGCCCATGCATAATGCTTCTTGAGGCGCGCGTCGATGGCGAGGTAATTGGCAATGAGGGCCTGCAGTTCTCAGATGAGGTCGAGGTCGAGCGTTGTGTTGGTTCCCCGATGACTGCATAGGCAACGGGAGGAAAACTGCAGGTCGGTTCCCGATGACTGCATAGGCAACGGGAGGAAAACTGCAGGTCGGTTCCCGATGACTGCATAGGCAACGGGAGGAAAGCTGCAGGTTGGTTCATTGTTACCAATATTTTACAATGAATTCTTAGATTAGAGAAGACAAATGATTAGGTTTTCTTTCTAATTAGAGAGCCACCAAAAGAAAAAAAAGAGGATGGGAAGATTTTTTCCCAGCTTGCTGCAGAGGAGGCCAGGAGATAAACTGTAACTATTGAAGGAGATTAGATTGAGTGGAGAGAGGAGGCTAGCCCTAAGAGAGAAGGAGAGGGAAGTTATGGAAGAGAAAATATTTATTGTTTTGCTTGCCTTCATCTTTTCCGTGAAGGCAGCCTTGGTGCACTGGTTGAGTTACCGTGTGCCCTTGAGGTCACAGATTGGAGTCCTGAAAGCAGCCTCTTGCAAAAATGCAGGGTAAGTTTTACCTACATTTCATTCTTGTAGTGGGACCCATCCCCAAACCTTCGCTGCGTGAGGATGCTTTGTGCATCGGGCTGCCCTTCATCTTTTCCCTATGACATTAAATACAGTTACAATTGACTCGTTTGCAAACAAGCCCCAACACTTGAGCTAATTAAAAGATTTACCCAAAGTAATAAAATACACTCAAAATTAATTTTTACTTAAAACACCTATATTACGATTCACAAAAAAACAATATATTTATAATAAAAAAACTCTTACTGCGCCATAACGTACATATCTGCCTCACTTCTGTAGCACTTTGAAGCAGATTTCTCTTCTGAAACAACTTGTGTGGAGCACCATAATGGGATAAAACTACCAGAAGGTATTAATCATAAAACAGGGTTTGATAAAGTGATTATTCATCACGAAGTTGTTTAGTTTTTGGCAAGCATTTGGGGTTTTTACCCCTCAAGAATGACACATTTCTCCACTCATCTAATGTTTCTAAAATGGAGCATGTGATACTGATGAGGAGCAACCTGCCCGATCCATTCGAATCTACTCACACCGATCGCGGGCATAGTGACGATCGGGACCGCTCATCATGAACGGATTGCCGATCTTAGCATTAGTTGTTTTTTTATGTTTTTTTATTGAGTTATATTTTTGTTTATTTTGGGGAGCGCGGAGATCGATAAATTATGACCGTTCATCGTCTCCCTAGTGTCTATATATTGAGGGCGATGACTCTAATTTAGAGATTTTAAAGATTGATGTATAGAAGTCTAATCTTTAGTCATTTTGATGCCGAAGCCGAGCCTGGGTGTGAAGCCTTAGTCACCCCCAATTCCTCATTGTCGTGAGCCCCCACTCCTCCTCCCCATCCCTTTGCCGACCACCCCATCCCATTCTAACCCTTTCACATAGCAGCCGGCCTCCACTACCTCCTCCCTATCTCTCTGCCGACCTTCTGCAACCCATTCCAGCCCCTCCACATAGCAACTGGCTTCCACTTCCTCCTCATCCCTCAGCCGGCCACTCTCCTTCTCCCCCCCCATCGTGGATCCCATCCACCCCCTCAAATCCCCTCTAATTTGTCTCTGGTAATGCCCAGAATCATTCTTTGGGCACTTCTAGTGATCCCCATCCATCTCTCTCTCCATTAGCCTCATTTTTCAGTTTTTGGCGATTGCCAAAAAACAACTCTGACGACCACCGCCGCCGCCAGCTGCCACCTACGGCCACCACCAGTCACCTACAACTGGCCATATCCACCACTCCATTACTATCTCCCAACTTCCTCCACTCTCCCTATTATCCCACTGATGTGATCTAAAACCTAGTGCTGTAGTCTTCGAAATATAAAATAACGATCTTTTTAAAATTAATGTGGCGTGAAGGGCTTTGCGGGCTATTCTAACGAAATAAATGACCTAAGTGTCGCTCGCGGACGTAAGGCTACCACACACGTATGATAACATAACAAATACTAAATCCACATGCATAGTGAATAAGTGGGTGACAACATGAATATGAAAATGACGGTAATTATGAGATAAAGAAACTCGGGCAAGCTCAAATTAATTACTATTCATTTAAAGACTTAAGCATAAAAATACTTCAGGATGGAGCTAGGGAGGAACGAGGTATACCCTAGGCAGAGGCAGTGGCTGACAAGGCTTCGGGACGGTAGAGGAAGGTGGTTGAGGCCCACGACTATGCTCAGGACTCCAAGAATGGAGCTGTAGGGTCGGGCTTCCTGGAGGTGGCCGAAAAACAGGTGGCTGGCTGGAGACGCTGCAGGAGTGGAGCTCGGGAAGGTAGTCAGTGGTGCTGGAGCAGAGCGGGATGCCGTCTGGAAGGGGAAAATAACGGAGACTCTTCGACAATAGCCGGAGACGGCGTATCGGGGGCTGTCGGAGCCCGGAAGGGGATCTGGAGCGAACGCCACCGCTTGTTGAGGCCGCACAGGGACGCGTCGATCTGGAGGCGAGACTAACCAGCGCGGCACTGACGCTGAGAGGAGGGGTCGCCGGTGACCTAGACTTTGGCACCGACAACACTGCTAAGAGAGGGTGGGCTGGAGCACGGGCTCGGGCAGGCGGCGCTGGGAGAATCGAACGAGGCCGAAAAGGTTTCGTTCAATTCTATTTTCCAGCTGACTGGAGGAATGAGTGGGGGGGGGGGGGTTATTTAACAGGAGGGATTAGGGTTTGAGGGGTTTGACTATTGACAGCTATCAACATAGGAGATTCTAATTGGCAGCTAATACAAGGCATAGTGAAGGGGAATTTCAAAGGCGGACGGTCGGCTATCGGCAAAGGTGACGCTACCAAAAAAAATAGTTAATTAAAAATTGCTTGCCCTAATTAACTTACCTCCTAACCTCCTAAATTACCAGATCTATGCATTTAGGGTCTCATTGGCCGGTCACACCAACGAGCCAAACAAAATTTTGCGCGAAAGCGTGCACGATACAAAATTACAACAAAAGCGCAAAGAACGTGCGCGATGCAACTCTACGCTACACAATAATCCAAAAAATGCGCGAAAACGTGCGCCACAATAATAAAAGACATGTGCGATAAAAAATAATAAAACGAGGCGACGTGGGTTGCATCACCCACCTCCTAAATTTTAGGCCTCATTCCTAAAATTGCTCCCATCCCACGATTCTCCACTACCCATAAATCCCACTCCCCACTCCTTCCATAACAGCGAAACCCATCCCCTTTATTCCCTCCCCACTTTCAAGTGGAACCACTCTACCAAAATATAACCCACTACATTTCATCCCAAACAGCTGCCCCCTTCCTTACCCCACTCAAACCCTTCACGTAGAGCCACAAACCTACATCTCCTCTCAGAACCGAAAGCCCCACTCACACTCAGCCGACCACAATCCCTCTACAACCACTGGACCAAGCCCCCCTGCCTGTATTCCACCATCAAGAATTGTTTTCCCTGCAGCGGGACAATTGAAACTGTTAAAACTGTTGAAGTGAGAGTGAAGTGGAGGTGGGCGGTCTGATTTGGGCAGACCGCACAGACCGCAGAGTCCGCCACGGACTGACGGCTAGGATATGACAGATGGCTGGCGGCTTCTATCCTTCCTTCCTGCGGTCTGGTTCAACAAGCACATGCTCTTGGAGAAGTAACCGGGCGGTTAGCCTTGTCTAACCGCGGCTGTGGCGGGCTGGATTGTGAGACCGCACAGTCCGATTGAGCTTTCAGGATCTCTAGCTCGTAAGAACATAGACGGTTAGCGCGGTCTGTGGAGGCTATCTGTACAGTTTGCTATGTTCTTCATGCGCGATTTGGTGCCAGAGTTCACTGGTTTGTGTTGACTTGGTCATGGTGGTGACAAGTTTGGTTTGTTGCCTAGTTCGCCGAGACCGCCTGGTTGCACGGCCTGCTTCTGATTTTCGCGGAGATCGACTGTTCAACTAGGCTTGTATATGGCCTTAGTCGCGGATAACAGTATACGCAGATTGGATGCGGAGATCGCTGCTCAGCGCGGTTTGGTGGTTGAGTTCGGCAGTCCGCCGTTGGCGTGATTGGATCAGTTCGCACGACTTGGTTGCTGCGTTGGGCGGTCTGGTATCTGTGCCCGCTGAACTGTGCGGTCTGGTTGCGGACTGGTCCGCATAAGTAGAAAGAAGGACACCAACATCAGTCCCATCCCACGATTCTCCACTACCCATAAAGTCCACGCAGAATGGTTTTGTTATCCCCTTAGCTTGAGGAACTGGTCCTTCTTTCCGCTTATGCAGATAGTTGGTCTTTGTGGCGGACTGATGCTGGTGTCCGCGATTTCGCAGATAGTTGGTGCTAGTCGCGGATTGACGGACGATTATCTTATCGTTATGGGCGGTGACCGTACTCCTCCTCGCGCCTATAAATAGGAGTCTCCGACTCGTTATAAATAATAAGAACAATTAGAATTTAGCTCGCACTTTAATCTTGCGGTTAAGATTTTCTAACCGGCACGACTAAGTGAAGTTGACTCTGTACAGGCTGTGCGGCTAGCATCATGCGACTATGCAACTAGGGGAAGCTTGGTGTGGAACAGTTCGCGGTTAACAGTCAGCGGTATACAGCAGGTCGCGGTCTCAGCGGTCTGAAGTCTCTTCCTCGAGGTTGTGGTTAAGTCGAGCAGTTCGCCCGGTCAATCAGCGGGTTCTGTTTAAGTTCATCAACATTCAATAACAAGCAGTCCGCGCGCCTAGTTGCGGTTTAGCGACTTGGGCGGTTTCGGCGGACAGGGCTTGCGGTTAGCAGTTGTGCGGCCTGAGAGGTTAGAGTTTGCAGACCGAGCGGTTACTCTTGCTTGTACTTTTCCGTTTCCATTGGGTACATTGTGAAATCATGTCTCACAATGTATGTCTCGCTCTGTAAATCAGATTTGTGAATTTCAGATTAGGACTCTTGTGCTTTTGTTGTGCTGAATTCTACTTGACTTTGGTTGTGATTAAGTGTTCCTGCGACCTCTTTCTCAGTTTTCCATAAATTTTCACATAGTATCAGAGGGGTGTTGAATAGTAAGCAGTTGATCAACTCAGAAGTTTGCTATTCATTCTTTAAGTTCAAGTAATTCAGTTGTGAGCAATGGAAGTCGGTTATGCAAGAGATCTTGGAATTAAGCTCCTGACGCAGACCAACTTCAAGAAATGACAATCTTGCATGGAGAGCTATTTGATTGGCGAGGACCTTTGGGAGGTCGTCGGTGGAGACGACAAGCAAAAGGTCACTGCTGCTACCGGGAATGGTGAGGCAGTGAGAGCTTGGAGGAAGACAAACACGAAAGCAGAGTTTACACTCAAATGGACAATGTCATAGGCAAAGCTGAAAAATCACATCATCCGCGGGCTGCGGAAGAAGTATGTGACCTTTGTTACTTCTGTGCAAGGCTGAGCCAATCAACCATCTTTGCTTGAGCTGAAGAACTTGTTGGCTTCACAGGAGAGCCTGACAAGACAGATGACTGTAGTTTTGATCTCAGGAGGAGATGGTGAGGCTCTCTTCTTTGGTAAGAAGATGAGACAAGAAGAAGAAAACACATGCTAGCGATGATCGTCTTCATCACAGCAGGACATGATCACATCTTCATGGTGCAGCCACCGGGTTATGTATCTGAAGAACATCCCGGACACGTTTGCAAGCTGAAGAAGACCCTCTATGGTCTGAAGCAAGCGCCTCAAGCGTGGTATGAGAAGATCGCAGAATACCTCAAGTTCTGCGATTATTTTCCTTCAGATTCAAATTCAAGTCTGTTTATTAAGAAGTTTGGGGAACTTCAAGTACTGCTATATATTGACGATATGATCATCACCAAAAACTCGGAGGAAGAGGTAGCAAGGCTCAGGACTGAGCTTGCTATTAGGTTCGAGATGAAGGATCTTGGGGAGCTTAACCATTTCCTTGGACTCGAGGTTGAAAGGAAGAAGAACGACATGCTCGTTTCCCAGAAGGGCTATGCGGAGAGAATCATTAAGCGATTCGGCATGCGGGAAGGGAAGAGCAGTTCTACTCCTCTGGTGGTCGGTCTGAAACTTCGACATAACGAGGGGAAGGTTCTTACAGATCCCTTGGTGTTCCGGGCTCTCGTGGGGAGTCTCATATATCTGACGATCACAAGGCCAGATATTGCCTATGCTATGGGCTGAGTGAGTCGATATATGGCGGAGCCGCAGAAGCCTCATCTAGTGGCGGCTAAAAATATTTTGAAGTACGTGAAGTCCACCTCGGACATGTGCCTCTTCTACGAGAGGGACACATGCTTCAAGCTGTATGACTACGCAGATGCTGATTATGGGGGAGATTCTGATGATCGGAAGTCGACATCATGATACGTCTTCATGTGCGGAACTGCATCTATATCGTGGTGTAGCAAGAAGCAGGATTCAGTGTCTGTCTCCACTACAAAAGCAGAGTACAAGGCTTCGACCTTTACAGCTCAGGAAGCCATCTGGCTCGGGAGGTTAGTAGAGGACATCCATGAGATGGTGCGAGGTCCTACTCTGTTTCACGGTGACAACTAGAGTGCTCTTAAACTGGTTAATAATCCAGTTTGTCACGCGCGAACGAAACACATCGAAATCGAGCATCACTTCGTTCTAGAGAGGGTGTTGGAGGGGTCTTTGATGATAGAATATGTGTAGAGTCAGGACAACATCACAGATATCTTCACGAAGCCGTTGCCGAAAAGACCGTTTATTCGGTTATGGGGTTTGCTCGGGCTGATTTCTTCTTCCCACTTCAAGGGGAAGTGTTAATTTGTTGAAGTGGGAGTGAAGTGGAGGTGGGAGGTCTGATTTGGGCAGATCGCACAGACCGCAGAGTTCGTCGTGGACTGACGGCTAGATATGGCGGATAGCCGGTTTCGGCTTCTATCCTTCTTTATTGCGGTCCGGTTTAGCAAGCACCCTGGAGAAGTAACCAGGTGGTTAGCCTTGTCTAACCGCGGTTGTGGCGGTCTGGATTGTGAGACCGTACAATCCACTTGAGCTTTCAGGATCCCTGGCTTGTAATAAGGCAGACGGTTAGCGCGGTCTGCGGAGGCTAACCACACAGTTCACTATGTTCTTCTTGCGCGATCTGGTGTCAGAGTTCACTGGTTTGTGTTGACTTGGTCACGGTAGTGACAAGTCCGGTTTGTTGCCTAGTTCGCCGAGACCGCCTGGTTGCGCGGTCTGCTTCTGGTATTGATGGAGATCGACTGTTCAACTAGGCTTGTATATGGCCTTAGTCGCGAATAACAGTATACGCGGATTGGATGCGGAGACCGCTGCTCAGTGCGGTCTGGAGGTTGAGTCCGGCAGTCCGCCGTTGGCGTGATTGGATCAGTTCGCGTGACTTGGTTGCTGCGTTGGGCAGTCTGGTATCTGTGTCCGCTGAACTGTGCAGTCTGGTTGCGGAAACCGACAGTTCGGCATTGGCATGGTGGTTCAGGACGCGTGGATGGATTGATCAAGCCCACGCAGACTGGTTTTGTTATCCGCTCATCTTGGCGGACTGGTCATTCTTTCCGGTTATGCGAATAGTTGGTCTTTGTGGTGGACTGATGCTGGTGTCCACGATTGTGTGGATAGATGGTGCTAGTCGCGGATTGACAAACAGTTATCCTATCGTTATGGGCGGTGATGACACTCCTCCTTGCGTCTATAAATAGGAGTCCCCGACTCGTCATAAATAACAAGAACAGTGAGAATTTAGCTCGAACTTTAATCTTGCGGTTAAGATTTTCTAACCGGCTCGACTAAGTGAAGTTGACTCCGTGCAGGCTGTGCGGCTAGCATCAGACGGCTAGACAACTAGTGGAAGCTTGCTGTGGAACAGTTCGCGGTTAATAGTCAGCGGTATACAGCAGGTCGCGGTCTCAGCGGACTGAAGTCTCTTCCTCGGGGTTGCAATTAAGCGGAGCAGTTCGCCCGATAAATCAACGGGTTCTGTTCAAGTTCATCAACATTCAATAACAAGCAGTCCGCGCGGCTAGTTGCGGTTTAGCGACTTGGGCGGTTTCGGCGGACAGGTCTTGCGGTTAGCAGTTGTGCGGCCTGGGCGGTTAGAGTTTGCAGACCACACGTTTACTCTTGCTTGTACTTTTCTGTTTCCATCGGGTACATTGCGAAATCCTGTCTCGCAATGTACGCCTCGCTCTGTAAATCAGATTTGTGAATTCCAGATTAAGACTATTGTGTTTTTGTTGTACTGAATTTTACTTGATTTTGATTGTGGTTGAGTGTTCCTGCGATCTCTTTTTCAGCTTCACATAAATTTTCACAGGAACTGATCCTACAGCCATCCACCACGTTCACCGAACTGCAGGCTAGCCACCATTCACAAGCCCAGCAACATTCCAGGTTCAGGACAGTCACCTTCAGCAACTGTATGTTGATTTCCAGCCCCTCCCATCTAATTTTCAGGCAATCTGAACGATTCCCAGTCACCATTATCACTGGCCTGCAGCTGGGCCTTCATCTGGAGGTCCAAAATTAGTCCCGGAGCTACAAACCAACATCTCCTCTCAGAACTGAAACCCACACTCACACCCAGCCGGCCATAATCCCTCTACAGCCACTGGACCAAGCCCCACTGCCTGTATTCCACCATCAGGAATTGTTTTTTCTGCACCGGGACACTTGGAACTGATCCTACAGCCATCGACATTCACCGAACTGCAGCTCAGCCACCATTCAGCAGCCCAGCAACATTTCAGGTTGGTGTCCAGGTTCCAGGACAGTCACCTTCAACAACTGTTGGCTGATTTCCAGCCCCTTACATCTAATTTTCAGGCAACCTAAACCATTCTCAGTCACCATTATCACTGGTCAGCAGCTTGGCCTTCATCTGGTGGTCCAAAACCAGTCCTGGATCGTGACCTCGGCCTCCACACAACACTTCATATACATCTCCAGCCTTCCCATTTCAGTATTGTGTGAATCAAAAACGTGTTTGCTATTTCTTTATAGTTGAATTTTGTGCTTAATCTCTACTTGATGAGAGATTAGATTGTAGGCTTTGAGTTCAGTTATTTAAGTTTGTATTTTTCTTATTTAATTAGTAATTTGATTCCGTGCACTCTTGTGTTTGTACTTCTCCCTTGTTATCTTCATGTTAAAGCATTTATTTTTGTGGAAAAATCAAATCATATCATTTTATTAAATATCTTACTGCAAGGTTGGTTTCATCGGAAATTGCATTAGCATTTATCCTAAAGTTCCCTTAGGGCCTTACCCTGATGTCAGATACTACTTGACTTTTTTTAAGTCTTAACTTGTTATGTTATCTGTATCTATTAGTTGGGCATCAAATTAGATGTACTTTGAACTTTAGTAGTTTATGCCAATTTGTGGTCGCCTTTCTCAATCCGAATTTCCGTTCACTCTATGTTCACTTTATTCTGTCCTCGTTATCTGGTCTACTTCTTTTCTTTCTAACTATCATTCACCAATTTTGTGTACCCATATATTATTATTGTATTTGTCAGGCATGAATGTTTGTGTGAAGAAATGATATACTTATTTTTGTACCATTTTGATGGTTTCATATGCGGACAGTTGCAGTAAGTACTTAATTTTTTGCTCCATCTCCATTGGGATAAAAACGCCATTCTCCTTTTAAACTGTTTGGTAAACTCCCATACCCACCGCCAGCACACAAAGACTTCATTTTTGGGCCTTTTTTGAGGCCACAGCCACCTCCCTCCATCTCCAATCGCTCCATTCCCACCACTCTTATTCCTATCGCTCCCAATCTCACTGCCCAGACAAATAGACCCTTAATCTTTGATTGAGTAATACCTCTTTGCAATATTCAATCAACTTTCTGACAAATCTCTTGCTGTTTGATTCTTATATCTTGAATGTCTTCATCATCGCATAATTTTGAACATATATTTAATTGCAGATTTCTCCAGAGGACATTAGATGGGAAGGCGCGGATCCCGCATTCCCAAATCGAGGAGTTCGCGGTGCAGCTGGTCGAGGGATAAAGAAGGCTTCAGGTCGTAATAGCGGCGTTCCATCGGGTTTAGGCCGAGGAAGAGGGGGGCCTCTGAAGCATCAGTCGAAGAAAGACCTGAGAATATCACAAAATGGAATTGGGAAGAGGGGTTCAGACGACATTGAGATACTAAACACCGATAGTCTGTTAAAAGAGGTTCTTTTTTTTAGAAAAAAGGATTTTTTTATCGCATCTCAGCATAACTACAAATACTTTTAATTTAATCTAATGTTTTCTTCAAATAACATTTTAGGTTGAGAGAATTTTTAGTGCAAGTCACCCAGATCCAGTAGAAGTTGAGAAGGCAAAGAAATTGCTCAAGGTAAACAAGGTTTTTGATTCCGAGTTGGGTTTAGGGTTTACTTTTTTCAAAATGCTAAGAATGTTAGTTGCGCTTTTGCAGGAGCATGAACAAGCACTTATTGATGCGATATCTAGGCTCGCTGATGCATCTGATGGAGAAAGCGGTGAATATGCTTTGCCCGACTTTTTTTTGAAATTATAAATAGGGTTGTTTACCGAAACCTCCCCCGTAAGGTAGCTAAATTACAGGTTGCACCCCTCTATCTTTTGAAATTGCAAAAACCTCACCTGTAAATTTAGTTTTCATAGCATGCATGCACAAAAACACCCCCTGGAGGGAAGCCCCAAGTGGATATTGTTTTGCATGCATGTTATGAAATGTAAACTTACAGGCGATTTTTTTTGTAATTTCAAAGATAGAGGGTGCAACTTGTAATTATGCTAATTCCCAGCGTAGGTTTTAGTAATTCATTGTTTATAAAAATGATACTTAAGCTTTGTTTGGGATGGGTGTGGCGGTAAGAAAAAGTAGCGGTGGGATTTGAGCTGTCAGGAAAATAGTAGTAGGAAAAGCAGTAGGAGAAGAACGGGGATGTTTACCTATGAGAAGAGAACATGAAAACGCAAAAAACTCATTTTAACTTTACTGGATGTGGGAGGGTTCAATGCTTTCCAAAAAGTCCCGAGACCGTCTTTTTGGCGCAAGCTTTTTTCCCACCATCCAGCAACCGAACGCCTCCAAAACAGCGGTGCCAGCGGGAATAATATACATTTTTCCCACCACCACCGGAGCCTTAAACTCATTGTAGTTTTGAAAGGACAATTGCAACCCTTTATTAACTTTAGTCAAATAAGATTATTATATTATAGTTTCAGTTGCCTTTTTTTTAAAATTACAAGGGATTCAAATGTTTTTTAAGAATAAATTTTAGAGTTGCCAGGTATGCTTTATTCTAATATATTTGATGTGATGTTTCATTAGGCTTAGTCAAGCTAGCATCATTGTCCAAGGATTAAGACCACAAACCTCTCTTTCTGATAGAGTGGATATTTTATCACATTTTTTCCCATGGAATTTATATTTACTTTTGGTTATTTTCTTTTTATAAGAGAAATTCCAATGTGATCTTTATATTTAGAGATTCTCATTATATCATGTTTGTTGAGTGAGCTCAAAACTTGTATGTATTGCTTGTGTATCAAAATACAAGGAGAGAATACAAATATATAGGAGAGAAAAGGAGAGAAGAAATCCTATACAATGATGTGGGACTAATAGGAGAAGAAGAAAATTAAAAATACGTGAGCCCAATACTGGGCCATTTACATGGGCTTTTCTAACACTCCCCCGCAAGCTGGAGCGTACAAATCGTATGCACCAAGCTTGGACAAGCACTGATAGAAGAGTGTACTGGAAAGAGCTTTAGTGAGCACATCCGCAACTTGTTCTGTCCCGGGAACATGCTTCAGGTCAATCTTCTTCATTTGAACCTTTTCTCTGATGAAGTGACAATCAACTTCAATATGTTTAGTTCTCTCGTGGAATACCGGGTTCTTGACAATATGTATCGCCGCTTGGCTATCACAAAGGAGAAGGGCTGGGGAAGGAAGTTTTATACCCAGATCGGTAAGAAGACTCTCCAGCCAAGTTAGTTCAGAAACTACAGACGCCATTGCCCGGTATTCAGCCTCAGCAGATGATCGAGCCACAACAACATGTTTCTTGCTCCGCCACGTAATCAAGTGTCCTCCAAAATATGTGCAAAATCCACTGGTTGACCGTCGATCATCAAGAGAACCAGCGTAATCAGCATCAGAGCAAAATATCAATGTAGGAGCTGAAGATGAGGTCTTGTAGACCAATCCTTGACCCGGGGCCGTTTTGAGGTATCTGAGAATGCGTTCAACGGTGTGAAGATGAGATTTTCGCGGGGAATGCATATATCGGCTGACGATACCAACTGCGAAAGATATATCCGGTCTAGTTACCGTGAGGTAGATCAATTTTCCAACTAGACGGCGATAGTATTCAGGATTCTCAAGTAAGAGATCTGAGTCGGAAGCCTGAGCACATAACTTGTGATTCACATCCATTGGGGTATTGATCGACTTACAACCCGAGTAACCGGCATCATGAAAAAGGTCAAGACAATACTTCCGCTGGGAAAGGACGAGACCATCTGGTCGTCTAGCAACCTCAAGGCCCAAAAAATACCGGAGGGGTCACAGATCCTTTATTTGAAAAACTGCACCGAGATGTCATTTGACCTCCTGTATTCCCTGTGAGTCATCTCCCGTAATTATGATGTCATCAACATATACTAGAAGAAGAACCGTCCCCATTGTACGGTGGCGAGTGAACATCGAGAAGTCTGCCGTGTTTCGAGAAAAACCAACCTCCCGAAGAGCCTTGCTGAACCTGTCAAACCATGCCCGTGACGATTGTTTGAGGCCATACAGAGCTTTCTTAAGGCGACAGACCTGAGACTCCCCCGTGGTTTCAAACCCGGGAGGTTGCTGCATATAGACAGTTTCCTGCAAGTCGCCATTCAAAAAGACATTCTTAATATCCAGTTGCAGTTAGGGCCACTGGCAATGGACAACCACCGAGATAAGAACTCGAACGGTGTTGAGTTTGGCCACCGGAGAGAAGGTTTCCTCATAATCCATCCCGTGTTGTTGGGTGAAGCCCCGGGCGACCAGCCGAGCTTTCAGACGGTCAACCGTCCCATCAACGGCATGTTTGATGACGAAGATCCACTTACACCCAACCGGTTTCTGACCCGGGGGAAGTGGTGCGAGAGTTCAGGTCTGGTTGGCACAGAGAGCAGCCGTTTCCTCCTCCATGACAGCCTTCCAGCCAGGATGTTGTAGCGCCTCATGCACAGTATTAGGAACCGAAATGGAGGAAATGGGAGTGACAAATGTGTGTAGTTGGGGAGAGACGATGCAGGGAGACATAATTCGTCAGAGGATGAGCGGTGGAGGGAGATACTTGATCAGCAGGGCGCGGGGTAGCCGAGGAGGAGGCCGACTACAGAGGGGTAGTGGAACGAGGAGGAAGGCGGCGAGAGTAAACCTGGATAACTGGTGGCTTGGAGGGAGCAGGAGCAGGGTTAGAAGGACGTAGGGGAACATGCGCAGTAGTAGGGATGACGGGTCGGGGTATAGACAGTGGTGGAGAGGACGTCAGGGAGTAAGGAGCATGAGGTGGGGGAAAAAAGGTTGATCTTCCCAAAAAGTAACATCGGCGGAGACGATGACCTTCCGGGTTATCGGAGAGTAACACAGGTAGCCCTTCTGAGTGCGAGAATAGCCGACGAAAATAGTTTTAGCTGCTCGGGGATCCAACTTATCCGAGGAGGGACCCAGGAGGTGAACAAAGCAAATGCAACCACAGACCCTTAGTGTGATAGGGAAGGCCGGAGTGGAGGGGAATAGGAGGCTGAATGGAGTGGCAGAGTTGAGAATCGAGGAAGGGAGGCGGTTGATGAGGAAACACGCAATGGAGACCGCAAAGTTCCAGTAAATTTTGGGAACATTCATTTGAAGCATGAGGGTGCGGGCAACGTCTAGGAAGTGACGGTTCTTTCATTCGGCAACCCCATTTTGTTGGGGGGTGTAGGCACATGAGGTTTGATGAATAATACCAAATTCTGCACAGATATTGGCAAATTCATGGCCGGTGTATTCGCGAGCGTTATCGGTGCGCACTGTTTTGATAGTTGTGGAGAATTGCGTGCGAGTTTCTTGTATAAAGGCACGAAAGATGCGAGGAAGCTCGAAGCAATCACGAAGTAGGTAAAGTCATGTTGTGCGGGAATAATCATCAATGAAGGTTATAAAATAATGGTACCCAGAGATACTTGTAACTTTAAAAGGACCCCAGACATCGGAGTGCAGAAAATCAAACGGAGCAGAGCTCCTAGTACAATGAGCAGGAAAAGTACGCGGCTGTTTGCTGTAAACACAAGAATCACATTTGAGAGCAGAAAAAGATACATCAGGCATCAAGAAGGTAGAGCCCGTTCTGCAGTCGACCCATACCAATGGTAGTCCGCGTCCGCCGATCCTGTATTAAAAAGGTAGATGGAGTAAATGTGACAAAGCAATCCATATCATGAGTGAGGCGACCAACAAAAAACAAATTAAAAGGAGAGCCCAGAACATAAAGAGCCGAGCGAAGAGAGATGGAGGGGGCAAGAGAGATGTCGGCGCAGCCGGAGACCGGGACAGTCGCCCCATTAGCGACGATGATAGATTTCGGATGAGGAACATCCGAGTACTTGAGGGGCCGCATCGAGGTGATGTGATGAGTAGCACCCGAGTACAAGATCCAACGCGGACTGGAGGAAAGACAAGTAATACCTGCAGTAGAGATGGAGGCAACAGAAGCAGGAGGAGGGCTAAGAAGCCCCTGGAGTTGCTGTAGCTGGAGGCGAACGGCCTCAAGGGCGGTACCAGTGGGGGAGGAGCCATCAGTGACAACAGACGCAGTGGGGCGAGGAGGATAACCATGTTTCTTGTAGCAGACAACATCAGTGTGGCCATCCCGGCCGCAATATGAACACTTGGGGCGGCCCCGACCCCCACGTCCCCTTCCGTGAGAGCCGGAACGTCCACCGCGAGCAGAAGGCGGTGGGGGAAGCAAGGGGGGAAGGGTCTGCTGAAGGAGAGCCAGAGAGGAGGGGGCCGGAGAATCCAGGGGTGGTGATACTCGAAGGAGCATAGAGCAGACATCAGAGAGGGAGGGAGTAGAGGCCGAGGCCAACACCTGAGCCCGGATGCTCTGAAGGTGAGGCGGGACACGAGCCATCATCATGACAATGCATACGGCCTCCTTTTGCATGCGCTGAGCAGCAAGGTCGGTGGTAGAAAGCTGATGCTGGATCCAGGCCTCTGCCAGTGTCTTGGCACGAGCAACAAACGAGGTCATGTCAGCCGCCCCGCCGACATCAAGAGTCTGAAGGTCGGTAATAATGTCGTAGAGGTGCTGAAGACTATCCTTTCCAGAGTATAAGGAGTGAAGCTCCTCCCACATAGCTTTGGCGGTCTCATGGTACATGACCATTTGGTATGGCTCACCCTCCAACGAATTAAGGAGCCATGTTTGGACGCGGCCGTCATTTCGTAGCCAGTCCTCCGTATTAGGGGAAGGAGGTGCGTTAGTATGGTGAAGCACAAGGCCCTGGGCCTGAAGAACACGCCGAACCGAGTGGACCCACGAAACAAAGTTCTTCTTCCCAGATAATGAGATAGTTGTGATCCGCAGCTCATCTCGGAGGTCAGGAAGAGAAGCCGGGCGGTCAGCAGGAGGATTAGCCGTCTGTCCGGTAGAGTCGATGGAAGAGCCCATGGAGCCGGGGAAGGCCGCAGCGAATAGAAGAGCGCGCGGTTAGAGAAGAGGCCGCAGTGGAAAGTCACGCCGACAAGCCCAGGGGAGAGAGCGACAGGAAGCCGCGACCAGGTGCATGAGAGAGCAAAGACAACCCGCGGTCACTGTGAGAACACCAGCGGCCAAACAAGAGCGAGAAGAGAAGTCGGCTCTAAAGAGACAAGGAGAAGTCGCAGCGGTTAGAGATAGAGTCCGCGCGACCAAAAGAGGGAGGCAGAGGCAGAGACCGCGAGTAGGAACTCGAGCGGCTAGAGAGAGAAACCGCGAGGAGGAATTTGAGCGGCAAGAAAAGAGACCGCGAGTAGGAACTCGAGCGGCAAGAAGAGAGACCGCGAGTAAGAACTCGAGCGGCAGGAAGAGAGACCGCGAGTAAGAACTCGAGCGGCAAGAAGAGATACCGCGAGTAAGAACTCGAGCGGCAAGAAAGGAGACCGCGAGTAGGAACTCGAGCGGCAAGAAAGGAGACCGCGAGTAGGAACTCGAGCGGTAAGAAGAGAGACCGCAAGTAAGAACTCGAGCGGTAAGAAGAGAGACCGCGAGTAAGAATTCGAGCGGTAAGAAGAGAGACACCGCAAGCGGCAAGATAAGCCGCAGGAGGAGGCCGTGCGGTAAGAGGAAGACAAAGGAGGCAGCGGGAAGTGGGGCCCACGGGTTGAGCGGAGAGGCTATAAAAGACATTGAGGGGTGGATCCACGGGAGGGAGGGAGATGAGAGCAGGCAACGATTTAGCAAGGGAGAAGCCGCGGAGAGAACGGGCGGGTAGAAAAGTCCGCTACCCGGTGCGAGTAGAGGAACAGGTTGCAGAGGAATAGCGGACAGGAGAGGAAGACAGGTCGTGCGGTTAGAGGAAGTGAAACCGCAAGGTCGGAACCGGTGCCTCTGATACCATGTTGAGTGAGCTCAAAACTTGTATGTATTGCTTGTGTATCAAAATACAAGGAGAGAATACAAATATATAGGAGAGAAAAGGAGAGAAGAAATCATATACAATGATGTGAGACTGAGTTTAGTTTTATGCTCTGTTTTCTGGAGAATTTGAACTGATTTAGGGTCCTAAAAAATTGCTTTGGACTTCGTGCATGACTTGATTGATGAGGAGAAAGTGATATGTGAAGGGAATAAAACTCCAATGCCGGGGATAATAAAATCCTCAGAAATAGGAAGATAAGAATCCAATAAATGTGTAGACAATGTTTTCAAAAAAATTTATATAAACACCACTTCCGACTAACCAACTATACTCCCCTCATACAAAAAATAAACTATGGAGCCGGATCATCCAATTTGCGATTTTCATCTTCTTCAGATGATGATTTATTTTATCAACATATTCTTCAGTGGGAAGAAGACACAAATAAATGAGAAATAAAGATGAAATTTTAGCCTATACTTATATCTCCAACAAGGCCAAAAGTGCAGCTCAACTTCCAGCAATGTAATGCTGAAAATTTTATGCATATTAAATTGAATGTATTTGATTTATATATGAGTTTCAATCGGTAAAACATTTTTTTTTCTTCTTTGTATGATAAATAATAATTAGAAGGTATACAAGACAATTAAAAAAACTTAAAAAAATTTGCGGCCCGGCATTTTCTCTCCCCCTCCTCTAAATTAATAGAGATGGGTTGGAGGGATTTTGTTAACGATTGGTGTTGCTCTAAGCAGCTGGATTCTAACTGGAGTTCTGCGAGATGGATTTTGTTAGCATAACATTCTTCACTCAATTGGATTCTGATATTATCAAATTCAAATGTATGATTGAAAGTCATTCTTTCTCTTTTGACACTATTATAACTTTTAGTTTGGCTTTTAGTGTTGGTGCAAAAGGTTAATTAAAGTAGAATTTTAATAGTACTCCTAAGTAGCATCTTCTCATTATTCTTATATTTTTCACACGGTACTGTTTGGCAAAGCGGCGATCTTGCGTTTCTGTTCCGCAGTCTCTCGGGCACGCAAACTTTGTTTCGCATTCGATTTGGACTGCGCTCGCCGTGCTGCGTTAGGCGGCGTCTATCCGAAACAGCCTTCTCGTGGAACACTTCCCACAGAGAAGCTCTGTCAAACAAACCCGCAGTCTTGGGCAAAAAGTGCCACCAAACATTTCTTATCCTCCTAATTGTTTTTTTTTGTCTCCAGCGGATTGCGACCAATCATTTCCATGAAAGCAGCGGATATGGAGCGATTTTGAGTCACGCAAGAATTGTTTGTTGGCGGTGGAAACTTCAGAAGGACCAATTAACCAGATCGATGCTTTTCGTCTGGACCATGAAATGGGTTGGGTTCCTTTGGGGACAAATGAAGAGGATCTCGTTCCCACCTGAATTGGGCTAGGAATTTGTTTTTACAATGCATGTGTTTATTTATGTTATCAATGGGGTTTTGGTGGAGGCTGTTAATATGCACGATTTATATCCTCCTTTTGTATGCTAAAATTAATGTAAATTCTTGTCTTATGACTAGTAGCAATATGTTTCTTCAACTCTCTCACAGGAGAAATCATTGTGTTTTTCGTCCTAATGCAGAGTTGTGTCTTACAGGGAGAATGTATAAAATGTTATTACTATCATCTTTTTGTTTATAGATAATGTAATTTGGATCATTTTTAGACCATTCGTGTTCATTTATATTTAGAGTTTCGTCTAAGTAAATGCTAGCGTAATTTTTTAGTGCAAGTGCATGTGAATTGAACACACATGGTCAAAAAATGATCCAAATTGCATTATCTATAATCAAAAGTGACCCTAACAAGATTTTAAGGTATTGTATGCAGAGATCTCCCAACGGAGTCACTCACATCTTTGTTTGATATCTCTTTTTTGATTGCGCATAATATGTTTTTCGTGTTAATGCAGTCTCACTCGGCTAATTGGGCTCGAGCAAGTCTTCAATATCATGTTCTGTTTGTGTCAAATTTTTGGGTCGATAAATATAAATTCTGTGCACATCATCATAGTTTCTCATTAAGAATCATGAACTCCAAGACATCCTTGCATTAACTGCATGATGAAATTATCATTAAAATAACAAACATGAAGAGATCATAAAATTATGTTTATGTTTAATCCAGAGATATAGTGGGCAAAATGAATTTAAACTTTATATCAAAGACTAAAGAAATCAATTATGTTTATGTTTAACGACGTGATCGGTACGGTGTCGGTCAAACTTTACTATTGGCAGTTGTTTACAGATTGTGCAGAGAATTGAGGACGACAGACCGCTCCTCGGTACAACAGTGAGGTGAGAGATTGAGAGTGCTCGGTGGGCGACATGGCGGCTCACACAAAGCTAGTACTTTTCTATGCTCTTTTCTATGCTCTGATGAAGCGTTTTCACATGCTGCTTGGTGAACTTCATGGCGGAGCGCACAGAGATACGTGAGCGATGACTTGAGTGAGTGACACAGCACACGTAGGAGGCTTTGCAGAATGTCGCACATAACATCTTCTTGGGAGCGCCGTGGACTTAGACGGATTTTCAGGTGGCCCGGCTGGTGGAGGAGGTGCGTAGGAGGATTTCGGCAGAACTCCGACCTGAGAAAGAAGAAGACTGAGATGAGGAAAAATTAGACATGAAGGGGGTCCTGTGACGTTTTTATAAGATTCAGGAGGTGGTTATGGTGGTTACGCGACTATCCGTACACCGTAACCACCCACAATTACTATTTGTTTACACATTTAATAAAGTTTTGGACGTATACAATGTCTGTAATATTTACTAAATGCAGACTGACTTTTAATTAATGATAACCCCTCACTAATCATGACGGTTAGTGAGTGGTTATCCACAAAATGGACGGCGGCGATCGCCACGGAATGATCAGATGGCGGGGAAGGTCTGTTACGAAAGAGCGGCCACCTTACCGGCGGACGGTCACCAACGAGGGGAGAGGAAGAGCCGCGGTCGGCGGGACTGCCTGTCGGGGCGGGAGATACCACGAGGAGGGCGGCCGGGTGCGGCCTCCACTCGCGGCAGCGCTGTGCAGCCGCGAAAAAGCAACCACGGGGTGGGGCGGTTGGACTTGGCCACTCCTTACGGGCGGTGCCCCGCGGCCACGAGAGACGGCCGCGTGGAGGGGCGGCCGGACACGACCTCCCCTTGCGAGTGACGCCCCACGAACACGGGATATGGCCGCGGGGAGGGGCCGCCGGACACGGCTGCCCCCAGTGGGTGGCGCCCTAGGGCCGTAGTGAGGGGCGGCCGGACATGTCCTCCCCTTGCGGGCGCCGCCCCGCGGCCGCGGGAGGCGGCCGCTGGAGGCAGTCGCGGGGTGGGGTGATTGGACATGGCCGCCCCTTGTGAGCGGAACCCCACGGCCATGGGAGGCGGCCGCGGGAAAGGGGCGGTTGCGGTGCGGCCTCGGCGTGGCCGGCCGGTCATAGGCCGCCTGGCGCTGGTGATGACGGCGCAATCGGTCGGTCGTGGTGGTGGATCGGACGGTGCACGTAGATCGCGTGTGCCGGTCAAACCCATGATCCCAACAAATTAATGGAGAATCATGAGGAGGATGCTATTCACACCCTGAATTCTCTATAAATTTAGGATGACTCATCTTGTATCATAGTAAATTTGCCGTGACCATAAAGTCACATGGTGCTCAAAAGTTGGTAACTAATGAAGGACGGTGAAAACAAATGACAATGACATCATTGAAAATTGGTGGTAACTGAACTAGAAATTTTTAGGTAGGTTCAGTGCTTCATCGATCAGCATGATATTTAATGTTGAACATATTTTTCTTCTCTAAATTATATTTATTTTCTTAAAATTTTAATTTTTTAAAAAAAAATAATTAAAAAATATAAATTATGATATTTTTAAAGTCTATCTTTAAATCCATATTTTGATTATGACGAAAAATAGAGATCATAAGACACGGTGCACATAAGATTGATGGGAGGGATCAAAGCTTCCTCTATATTAAAATTAATGAATAATTTTGCTATTATCGGGATTGAGGTTCGAGGAAATTAAAATAATAGCCAAAAAAAAAGACATCTATTATTAAATAGAGAATTCATATTGAATAATTATGCTAATTAATTGATAATGAAAATAAAAAAATTTCTTTTGTTTGTTAGATATATAATTAATAATTGATTCGTCAATTATGCTAATTGCGTGATTATCTATCAAATTTAATTGTTTAATTAATCAAGTCAAATGTGTTGCCTATTGTGTGGGCAATTCAAATTATGTGTGGATATCAAATATTATGATGTCCAGTGGTGGACGCAGAATTTTTTTCTAGTGTGTACGGACTTAAAAATTACTTGATTCATCAGCTTCATCATGACCACGAAATGTAAACCTTGTTTTAAAAGAAATTTAATGCAATTCACTGAAGCTTCCGCAGGAAGATCATCTACATTTAGTTCTAATCGTGAATGATTATCTACTCTCTCCCTCTCATTAGGTCACTGATCCGGGTCTATCGCTATAGGTAGGCTTCACAACGTGCCTAAGTCCATCTCGATAGGATCTCTAATGCAATTTAATGTCTGGGACAGACAAAATCAACCTGATTTAAGTGATTGTTACCCTCGAAGTGTGCCTCAAAACAATTCAATCGACCGTAATGACTCCTACTTTGCTCATCCGAACTCTCCTCAATCAAGTTCAATCTTTGCTGCAATGAAAATAGAAATGAAATAAAAATTGCTTTATAAGAAAGTTTCAATAATATCTAGTAATCTAATGCAATCTTAAAATTAATTACAAAAATCACGAGAAGTGGAAATTGAAAGCTTTGAACGACAGAATATGATGATCGTTCTAGATGACTGGGCTGTTCTGCTCTGATGGCCTAGAAGAGGATGAGCTCTGGTCAGATGGAGAAGAAGAATAAGCCCGAGATCACAGATTCCGTTCAGGAGGAAGAGCTAATCGCAAGTCACGAGTGGCGAGAATGGATGACACATGTCTCGTCCGTGTCACTTGTCTGATTTTGAGAATGACGAGAATCATGAGTCTACAGTTTAAACCATGACTAATACAATTATTTTCTTAAATAAAATCGAATATTAGCCACGATTTACCAATATTTTTTTAAAAGAATTGGGTATTAGTCACGGTTTAGACCGTGACTAATAATACCATTATCTCCTAAAGAATTGGGTATTAGTCACTGTTTAAACCGCGACTAATACTATTATTTTTTAAAAGAATGGGGTATTTGCCACAGCTTAAAATATGACTAATACTATTATTTTTTAAAAAGAATAGGCCGTCATTAACTACGGTTTAAACCATGACTAATACTATCAAATTTTTTTCTTAAAATTGAGTGTGGTCGGCTGCCCACACTCGCCCTAAGATAAGTCCGCCCCTTATGATGTGTTTAATTGTAAACCGACAGCATTTGAGTTTTGATATAACATATAAGTATATAACTATATTAATTTTTCCAACCACAAGACATCGTTTCAATGAGAGCAAGACGAGTTGTATTCTGCAACATGAACTAACAGAGTTGGAAGATTAGTAGCCGCATCAATTCACATTCATGTATTTAGGTATGATTCCGCTTCAATCTCTTTTTTAATGTTTGGCAAAACAAATAAGTCAGTCCATATTTCAGTCTCATTTTATGAAATAGGTTCCTAATTTTTTTTGAGAAGAAATCATGGATTGTTGCAGCCGCCTGCATCTCCCTCTGTTAGGATGTAATCCACCCAACTTAGCTGATAATCATCTTGACACGAATAATAAGGTTAAGAAAACTTCCCTGGAAGAAACCAAAGAAGCATCGAAGAAGGAAGTTGACCACCTAAAGCGACCTGTAGAGGAAGATACAAGTCAGAAAGAGTGTTAACCATTTCTAGCTCTCTTACCTTCTTCCTATGTCCAGTGCTGCTGCGGCCCTTCTTTTTATGTTTTGTGTTGTCATGTAGTGAGTGGTTTTTTCTTTGTTATATGTGTGGCTTGTGCATTGTGAACGGGTAGTATAAAAGTAGAAGTAGTGCGTTGTTTGTTGGGTGTGTTGTAAGTGTTTTTTTTGTGGAGCTATGCAACTGAATTCTATCTCTACTCTTTTTTCCTCATTTGTTTGAGTTTTTCGGTTCTAAATTCTTACATGATGTCAGAGTCAGGTTGGTGTGTGTGTTTTATCCGCCATCAGAAATTATGTGGGATGTTCATCACATCAAGTGTAGTATCTTGCTGATTCTGCACTATCCCGCAGTTTCTCCTCATATGGCTTCATGTAACAATGCTATCCAGAAATCGTTATACTCCCCTAGTGAGGTTCCTATCTTTGAGGGAGAGGCATATGCTTTCTGGCACATTCAAAGGAGCACGCTGTTTATGTCCCAAGGGCTATGAGATCTAATTGAAGAAGGTTTTCCTCAGCTATCTGTTGAGAGTCCTTTATCCTCATGGGATGCTGCCCAGTTGAAGGAGCACACAGAAAATTTAAAACGGGATGCTAAATCCCTTCTTTACATTCAACAAGGAATAGGAAAGAGTATTTTGCCAAGGATTATGTGTGCTCAAACAACTAGGGAAGCATGGAAAATTCCCAAGACTGATTTCCAAGGGTCCTCGAAGGTTGTATCTTTTAAACTCCAAAATCAATGACAAGAATTTGACACCCTTAGCTTGAGAGAAGATGACAATACCTTATCATATTTTTCAAGGATTACCGGTCTTACCATTAAGATAAAGCATTATGGAGACACTATTGATGAGAAGAAAATAATGTAAAATTATTTGAAAACACTTACCCAAAAAATATGCCTATGTTATCACGGCTATAAAGGAAGCTAAAAATGTTAATTATTTGTCCATGACTGATCTCATGGGGTCGTTGCAAGCTCATGAGGAGGAGATGAAGAGGTTTGAAAACCAAAACATTGAGCAAGCTTTTCAAAGCAAACTATCATTCCTGCCAGAGCAGAAAAAATTACCCAATGTTAAGGAAGGAAAGGTAAGTAGACCTGCGTCGAGACCTCTTCGGTTTTGCAATATGTGTAGGAGAACAAATCATGAATCAGTAGACTGCTTCTACAAGTGCAGAAAATATCCAAAACCAACACATTTTAACAAGAATTGTCCCTTGTAAAAGCCAGCGTAGCCTCCAACTGAAGAAGCAAACTTTGGTGAAAAAGAATAGGATGAATACTATATGTTTTACACATGTGATGAAGGTGGAAGGAAGCTTGAAGACGTGTGTTACCTTGACAGTGTGTGTTCAAATCATATGACACATAACAGAAGTGACTTCATTTAACTTGATGAGCTTGCCTCATCTCAAGTCATTTTAGGAGATGGATCTTCCAAGCAAATAAAGGGAAAAGGAACCATAACTGTGCAATCAAAAAATGAACAAATCGGAAAAATCACTGATGTTCAATTTGTCCCAGACCTTGCTCAGAATTTGCTGGGTGTTGGTCAACTCATGCAAAAGGGATACTGACTTATATTTGATGAATCAAAATGCACTATTATTGACAAGGGTACCTATCAAATTATTGAAAAAAATCAAAATGTCCCAAAATAAAGTCTTCCCTCTCACCCTTCCACATGGAGAAAGAGGAATGTTTGCTACTTCATGTCCTGAAACTGTCAAATGGCATCATAGATATGGGCATTTGAATCATAAAGATCTAAAAAAACTGCATGAAAAACAACTTGTGCTCGAGTTGCCTAAGATTCAAGACAAAATGGGTGTATGTCAAGAATGTGCTATGAACAAGATTCACAAGCTGCCACTTCCTCAGGTTTCAACCAGAAAAATGCTTCATCCCCTTGAGCTTGTTCATGATGATGTCTGGGGACCATCAAGGGTGGCAACAATTTCAGGTAAGCATTGTGAGAGTTAGCCGCTCAAAGTACTCTACAATTCCCTATCTAAGTATGGAATAGGGTATATATAGTACTTCCAGCTTAGGGCCAAACCCTAGAGTGACACGAAACCCGTAAACCTATTCGAGTCGGCGTCGACACGTGCGGACATATTATAAAATAACCTAACAAGCATAACTATCTACTATTCATTGATGATCACACAAGGATGATGTGGGTTCATATCTTAGATAGTAAATCAGAAGTTCCGCTGAAATTCTAACAGTTTAAATCTTTAGTTGAAAACCAAACAAATTTGAAAATAAAGGCCCTAAGGACTGGCAGGGGGTGAATTCACAAGTAAAGCTTTCACCACTTTTTGTCAATAACATGACATCACTCAAGAATTAACCGTGGCTGACACTTCAGAATGAAATGGGAAATCCGAACGAAGAAATAGAACTATAGTTGAAATGACAAAATGCATGATGCATAATAAGAATTTACCTAAGCAATATTGGGGGGGACCCGTCAATACGACTGTGTTTATTTTAATTAGGGCACCATGTCATGCTCTAACACAGTCCACTCCTTATGAAGCTTGGACTGGTCGTAAACCAAACATTGCTCACTTAAGAGTGTTTGGGAGCTTAGTTTACAGCCCGGGTAATTCAAAATCAAAGGATAAACTGTCTGAGAAAAAAATTAGAGGAATTTTATTGGGTTATAGCCTGAATTCCAAAGCTTACAGAGTTTACAATCCTGCCACCAGACAATTCCTAATTTCTAGGAATGTCATTATTGATGAATCAAGTTGATGGACTTGGGATATGGCTCAGGATCAGGGGCTCCTGCCGACGGTTGCTGAGAACTGTTTTGATACTTCTGGAACAGAATCTCAGCCTTCCACTCCGGCAATTGAGACTGAATTTCCGCCTCTCATTACTGCAGAATGCAATGAAGACACAACCACAGAAGAGGAAAATGACCAATCATCTGATACATCATCTCCTTCACCGCCACCCATGTACAAGCTTATCTCTGATGTTTATGACTAGTGCCAATTAGCTATGTTTGTACATGAGCCGTCATCTTATCAAGAAACTGCAAAAGATCACAAGTGGATAAATGCAATGAATGAGGAGTTACATATGATAAAAAAATAAAACATAGGAGCTTGTAGATTTGCCCGCAGGAAAGCTGGCTATTGGCCTCAAGTGGGTTTTTAAATTAAAATATAATCAGGAAGGCAATGTGCAAAAATATAAAGCGAGGCTTGTGACGAAGGGCTTGTAGTCATATTTGAATCTATAATAGTGTTGCTTGCAATTGCTACTCAAAATGGCTATCCAATTTATCAAATGAGTGTTATATCTGCATTTCTAAATGGAGAGACACATGAGGAAATCTATATTAGACAACCTCCAGGGTATGAGATTCTTGGTATGGAGAACAAAGTTCTGCGACTCAGCAAGACTTTATACGGTCTAAATCAATCTCCCAGAGAGTGGAACAACAAACTTGATGAGAATCTATTGGAGATGGGCTTCTACAGAGCCATAAGTGATCCTGGAATGTATCTCAAGGCAGGTATGCTGAAGAAATCTTGCGCAAGTTCAATAGGAGAACTTAAATCCTGCATGGTGGTTGGGGATAAGTTGAGTAAAGAAGATGGTGAAGAAAAAACAAATGCAGAATACTACAGAAGTTTGGTTGGATCACTGATCTATCTAACTAATACCCGACTAGATATCGAATTTGCCATTAGCATCATCTTACGGTTTTATGCAATCCCAGCATCCAACACCTCAAGACAGCAAAGCGCGTCTTAAGGTACATTAAGGACACCAAGTCACTGAGGTTGAAATATGAGAAGGAAGAAAACAACAAGCTTAAAGTATTCTCGGACAGTGACTGGGCAGGATGCACCAACGACATGGTTCATTATGTTTATTGACACCAAGCCCATTTCCTGGTGCTCCATGAAGCAAAAGACCGTTGCCCTCTCCTCAATCGAAGCGGAATATACTGCCCCGAGTGACACTATAAGAGAGATATTGTGGCTAAGAAGATTGATTGCCGAACTAGTAAAGGAAGAACTCCGACCAACGGAGATCCGTGTCGACAACACTTCCGCCATAGCGCTAGTAAAAAACATTGTATTTCACAAGAAAATAGAGCATCTGGAAATTAAACTGCACTATACTCGGAATCTCGTAAACAAACAAGAAATTGAGCTATGTTACTGCAAATCCAAGGATCAGTTGGCTGATATGTTTACAAAGCCCTTGTCGGCTCCAACTTTTGTTGAGCTACGAAGAGAAATCAGTGTGAGAAACTGTATGGATTATAAGAGGGTGTTAGGATGTAATCCACCCAGCTTAGCAGATAATCATCTTGATAAGAATAACAAGGTTCAGAAAATTTCCCTAGAAGAAACCAAAGTATCAAAGAAGGAAGTTGACCATCTCAAGGGACCTGCAGAGGAAGATACAAGTCAGAAAGAGTGTTAACCATTTCCAGCTCTCTTACCTTCTTCATATGTCCTATGCTGCTGCGGCCCTTCTTTTTATGTTGTGTGTTGTCATGTAGTGAGTGGTTTTAACTTTGTTATGTGTGGCTTGTGTATTGTGAATGGGTAGAATAAAAGTAGAAGTAGTGCGTGATTTGTTGGGTGGTGTTGAACCCGAAAACCACGGTTCAACGAGGAGTTCGGACGTGAGGATAGCTCGTCTTTGCTTCCCTCAAGCTAATGCCTCAACTGTGGACTTACAGTTCAGAAACCTTCCCACTAGAACAACCTCAAACAGACCTCGAGTCGTAACGAGGAGGTCCCGTCACCCACTCAGAAAATCTTAGATTGTTTCCCCTCCCAAACCAATGCTGAACGAAGCACCTTTGGAGAGCCAAGGGAGCTTCCGACCACCCACCCAAAAACCACGGTGAGTGATGAGCTAAAGCTCCTGTCAACCAAAGCTAGCTAGGGGAGAGGAAAACTCAGAAAGTGATCCTCCCTAAAGCTGTCCCTGAGGTCTATTTATAATTTTCTGGAGATGGTCTGTCAATAGTGAGATCCCACCTTTTGTTAACTGTTAAATGTAGCCCAAAATGGTCTGCCAACAGCGTAACTCCGCTGTTTGGACGAGCTAATGACAGACCAGAATCGAATTATAGACAAACAGAAAAAGGGAAAGAATAACCTCTAATGGCGAGTCGACGCACTTTGGCCTGCTCACCTTGGCGGCGAGTGCCCGATGGTACTGGGCATTCGCCACTCGCCTAGCCGGCGAGCACCTGATGATACTGGGCACTCGCAATCTCTCGCTCATGGGCGAGACTATGACTTGCCGACTCTGCTCGCTCACTACCATGCTTGGTAAACAATGATTGCTTGCTCATTGTCTTCATGCTAGCTGGGCACACTCGACAAATACGAGGTTGTACAAGTGTGCTGTAAGTTTTTTTTTGTGGAGCTATGCAACCAAATTCTATCTCTACTCTTTTCTCTTCATGTGCTTGAGTTTTTCGGTTCTAAATCCTTACACCCACTTCTTCGACGGTTTCTTTTATAGACTCGTCAAGGCGACAGTTTTATTTGCAACAATCAATCTTTACTTTTTGAAATCAGTTATCTTAAATTTCCTTCGCCACAACAGTTCATGAGAAAGAAGCAAAAATCCCTCTTCAAAACCGTCTCCATCTCATCGTCAGTGTTGAACTCCATCGTCTTCTCCAGGTAAATAACGGTGACAACAATATTAGAAGTTTAAACGAAACGCATAAGATCACAAACGTGCAAAAATATCGTATCAAAATTAATCAATGTGATGTGACCTATGCGCGCAGGATCGTCATGAACATAAATAATTAACTCCTACGGTATAGTTTAATCAACGATATTATTAATCACTTGAAAAAATTTATGCGATCACGTTGATAATGAAGTTTATAAAAGAAATAGATATCACAAATAGTGCGGAAAAGGGAATTAAATATGCGCACCATTCTTGGATTCGGCTTCGTGTCGCACTGTTGCTGACATTCTTAATAATGTGCTTGTATTTCTACGGATAAAATCAGCATCTCTTGACGAAGAATTCAGCATACAACTCTGGTTTCAAATATATATTAAATAATAATTTGTAATTTCTGTTCTTCACAAGACCCAAAGCATTTCCTGATTTCAGATGTTGACTGCTCTTATGCTCTTGAAAATCAGTGGAGATTTCCCCTTCAGCGGCTCTCAATTGATGAAAATATCCCCCAAAAAACGGAGAGAATCGATGTAGCAGTTAGCGATTTTAGGCCGGATTAGAGGAAGAAAACCGCCTCTAGTTTCTCCATTTTTCTCCTTCTTGATGGGAGTGCAGACAGATGAAGATGATCTACCGATGGGAGGAGGAAGAAGATTTTGATCGTCTGTCTGAACAACACTTCACGATTTTCTGGGCTTCGTCCCGAGAGCAGTTCACAAACCGAGAAAAGACGCAAATAACCGCTGAGTTCTATTCACTCTTGTTCACGAAAAGGATTTTCACACTTAATAATCGGCTTTTAATTCCCTTTAATAGGAGAGGGATTTAGAGAGTGGGGAGAAAATACTAAAGGCACCCCAAATATTCTCTCACTAAATTTATGATTTGTGCATACGTAAAATGAATCGCGCTCACAAATTAAAACCGATCAATCCGCACGTGCCAAGGGAAGACCAAGCTCGCGTAATGAAGGTCGAAATAATCTAGCCCACCTATCACGGGTTTCGACTTTTCGCGCAAACAAATTTTGACGCACACTCGCGGAAGATATAGACAAACTCGAAGTAACACACACACTTGATCGTGACGACTCGATTGAATTAGGGTGCACCACTGTTAGTATATATCACACAATATATAAGGGATATTAATATTCAGTGATGAAATATTTATATTTCCAATTTCCTTCTTTATTAAATTTTTATAATTTTGTGTAATTGAATTTAATTTACATATTTTCATTTTATTTTTTTTTTAAAAAAAATTGCAGAGGGCACTAGAGAACCCCCATACAAGAAATAATTTTGGGAGGGCTATTTGTGTTGAAGCCAAATATGACCTTTGTGGAGTTCGGGGTCCCAAAAGAGGGGTGACCGCGCACCTACTACCCTCAAGCGAACGATCTAGGCACAAGATTAGCAACACAAGGGACAGACCCAAGGTCTCAGCGTGGAGGACCCACCGCATACCCGGAAGACTAACAAACTCTTCCCCTCCCAAGCCAAAGGCTGAGCTAAGACACCTTCGGAGGGCGCTCTCGGCCGACCGGAACATCTAAGGAGGATCTCGAGATCGACTCTCTCCTATCCAGATGTGTCTCCTTGGGTCTACACAAAATGCTCCTCACCCGCCCTACTGATGGCGCAAACTCGCCGAGCAATTCCACGACACGCTGCCCAAACTGGGCCACGAACAGCGTAACTCCGTTGTCCTAAAAGGTTGTCAACAGGCCATGAGGGGCTTCCCGGCAACTATACTTCGGGGCCCCTACGGGGCGAGCGGCTCTCGAGAACACCGCCCGCCTAATACGAAGAAGAAAGCTACACATCCTCAGAGCATCACATATATTAAAAGAATATTACAGGAATATGAATTCCATACTTCGGCACGCAGGCCGGTAATATAAACAAAAAAAGCCTTCGAGGGCTGGCACAAGCTTGAGCTTAAGCCGCTACTCCCCGCCTGGTACTGCAACACTTGTACGCCAACGTCTCGACAAGCGGCGGTCAGCTAAACGCCAGTTGGTTAACATAAGCTGGCCGAACATATTGCACATACCCCTTTTTCGGGGCTATGGTGCGCATTCCCCGCAAATGAAAAATATACAACTTCCTCGGAGTCTTCTCCGGGAACCCCAGAACATCACCAATCCGGCTCACACGTCCGGATGAGCTTCACACAGCATGCCTAAACCCGTACTCACACTTCCGGGCGCTAACATAGTTAATTGCGGGGACGTACACGTCAACCCGTCGGAGAGCTCTCTTCCTCCACTCGTTGGTGGAGAGGGGCTTCCATGCAAATATGGAAACTGAGGGCTTCACCTGCCAAGTAGAAATTTCGTTACCCTTGACGCGTGTTTGGCGGGGCCGCAACCGCGCTCATTGCCCGAGGCTCCACGTCTAGCATCCGTAGTGGTTGTCCGTGCCCGGCCCCGACCACCGTGGGAGAGTTGAAAGCTCCGAATGATTTTTTCCCTCCATGGCCGAGCCTCTCCATGGCCGACCGTGCTCCAAGTGGCCGGCCGCTGCTGTACGAGCCCGATCCCGGCTCCAAGTAACACCGAGGAAGTCGATCCCGACCTCCACAACTTCAGGCGGCGTCGGGGAAGCTGATCCCGACTGGCCTAGCTCCAAACGGCGCCGGGAGAGGAGCTCCCGGCCGGCCTAGATGTAGGCGGCGCCGGGAGAGGAGCTCCCGGCCGGCCTCGCTGTAGGCGGCGCCGGGAGAGGAGCTCCCGGCCGGCCTCGCTGTAGGCGGCGCCGGGAGAGGAGCTCCCGACCGGCCTCGCTGTAGGCAGCGCCGAGAGAGGAGCGCCCGGCCGGCCTTGCTTTGCCCTAGGCGGCGGCGACGAGGAGAGAGAGAGAGATATGGGGTTGGGGCTGCTTTGCTTAGGCGGCAGCGGCGGAGAAAGAGGCGGCGGGGTCGGCCTTGCCGTTCCAGGCCGACGGAAGACGGAGACGCGCGGGGGTGGCGGTGCTGCTGCTGGTCGACGGGAGAGGGAGAGGCGCTGGGGGCGGCGGGGCTGCTGCTGGTCGACGGGAGAGGGGATTGCGCGGGTCGGCGGGGCTGCTGCTGCTCCACGGCCGAACCCTAGCCGCTGCTGGTGGAATCCCGATCTCCCCTCCCCTTTTCCCTCTCTCTTCCTTTTTATTTTCCCCTTTTTTCTCTTCCTTGCTGCTGTCCCCTCCCCCATACAGCTGTACCCGATCCCTTTTTTCTTCCCAACTCAATCCACCTCTATCTATATATAATAAATATATATATATATATATATATATATATATATATATATATATATATATATATATATATATATATATATATATATAAAATATGTATTACAATATTAATCTTCATCTGTAAAAACTCTATACACGCAAAACCTCCGTATGCGTGCACGAGTGCTCGCATGAGCTCGAACGGGGCTGCACCAAAACGCCGCTCATAGTACGTCCCGAGTGCGCCGTTTGGGGAGGATCCCGCTCGACCGGATACGTGGTTGTACACAATCCCCGCTCTTTTCGAGGTTGGCACAAGCTCGGAAAGAAATGTCCAACCCCAAGTATCCGGCGAGTGGGAGCCGACCCAAAGAAAAATTTTTAGAGAAAAACTCACTTGAAGATAAAGGGAGCTCCACACCAGGGCTTAGATCAGAAACAACTCACTATCTTGAATATGCTGTAAAAACCAACGGATTTATCAAAAATCAAACCAAATTAGTAATTGACGTGGAAAGCAACGACAATACATGTTTTGAAATGCAAGAGGCTATTACTTCAGATGAGCGTACGTTTTATAAACACAATTATTCTTTTTGAATCTGTTTCTGTAACGGTGGTATAACAAGGAGCAAATTTTATGAGAAACTAGCATAGAATGAGGATTTAAACGCTGGAGCAGGTAAAGGTATAGAAGGACCGATAAATCTTAGCATAGCCGCTCGATCAACATGGACAGGTAGAGATCAATCATATAATGATTTATTAACACGACCAATAGTTACTCCTCTAGTTCCCATCACTACAACTTTTGCTAATCCCTTAGATGAATCCACTGATACGTTCAATATGGATGTTGAAACGCTAGATGATAATGATGAGGAATATGCAACAGCTTTATCAAAGATAATAATTGGTGAAGCACTGCTGAGAATCTAGAAAACGAAATGTTTAAAACATTATTCCATAATCTAGATACACGAGCTTATAAGAACTCTTAAGCAGCAGGGAAAAAAAAACATCAGATGTAGCTATAATCAGTAGGTTTTTGAAGATTGTCCGCATACGATAAGACATTTAAAATCATTAGCTGGAGGAATTACTTAACGAATACATTTTATGATAGTTATCTGTTGTCGTCATGTAGTCTGAGTCGTATATCGTATTATATCGAGAATTACTTTCGATCGAGTCATGTTCGTTGACTAGTATGTATATTTATATTTCAATATATAAAGAACCTTCATCTGTTATAAACATACACCTATTCCAAAACCAAGAACCAGGACCTCTCTCCCGCAGACGAGCCTTCGGACCTGCCAGCTAAATGAGAGTCTGCGCAGCGGGTCTACCTGGGGCCGAGCCGAGCTCGGGGTGCCGATGACGATCTCAAACCAAACCTATCCCCCACAGGAGAGCCTACGGACCTGCCAGCTAGATGAGAGCCTGTGCAGCGGGTCTACCTGGGGCCGAGCCGGGCTCGGGGTGCCGATGACGTTCTCAAACCAACCAAACCTATCCCCCACAGGCGAGCCTACGGACCTGCCAGCTAGATGAGATCCTGCGCAGCGGGTCTACCTGGGGCCGAGCCGAGCTCGGGGTGCCGATGACGTTCTCAAACCAACCAAACCTATCCCCCACAGGCGAGCCTACGGACCTGCCAGCTAGATGAGAGCCTGCGCAGCGGGTCTACCTGGGGCCGAGCCGAGCTCGGGGTGCTGATGACGATCTCAAACCAACCAAACCTATCCCCCACAGGCGAGCCTACGGACCTGCCAGCTAGATGAGAGCCTGCGCAGCGGGTCTACCTGGGGCCGAGCCGAGCTCGTGGTGCCGATGACGATTCCACAATCAAAACCTATCCCCCACAGGCGAGCCTACGGACCTGCCATCTAGATGAGAGCCTGCGCAGCGGGTCTACCTGGGGTCGAGCCGAGCTCGGGGTGCCGATGACGTTCTCAAACCAACCAAACCTATGCCCCACAGGCGAGCCTACGGACCTGCCAGCTAGATGAGAGCCTGCGCAGCGGGTCTACCTGGGGCCGAGCCGAGCTCGGGGTACCGATGACGATTCCACAAACCTAACCTAACCTATCCTAACATATCCTAACCTATCCTAACCTATTACCCACAAACCAAACCTATCCCCCACAGGCGAGCCTACAGACATGCCAGCTAGTAGGAGCCAGACAACGGGTCTACCTGGGGCCGAGCCGCTCTCGGGGTAGTGCAGAACCAAGAACCAGGACCTCTCTCCCACAGGCGAGCCTACGGACCTGCCAGCTAGTAGGAGCCAGGCAGCGGGTCTACCTGGGGCCGAGCCGCGCTCGGGGTAGTGCAGAACCAAGAACCATGACCTCTCCCCCACATGCGAGCCTACGGACCTGCCAGCTAGTAGGAGCCAGACAGCGGGTCTACCTGGGGCCGAGCCGCGCTCGGGGTAGTGCAGAACCAAGAACCAGGACCTCTCCCCCACAGGCGAGCCTACGGACCTGCCAGCTAGTAGGAGCCAGGCAGCGGGTCTACCTGGGGCCGAGCCGCGCTCGGGGTACCTCTACCCGGTCAATCTCTACCCACTACGGGGCCGACCAGAACATCTAAGGAGGATCTCAAGACCAACTCTCTCCCATCCAGAAGTGTCTCCTTGGGTCTACACAAAATGCTACTCGCCCGCCCTATTGATGGCGCAAACTCGCCTAGCAATTCCACGACACGCTGCCCAAACTGGGCCACGAACAGCATAACTCCGCTGTCCTAAAAGGCTGTCAACAGGCCATGAGGGGCTTCCCGGCAACTATACCTCGGGGCCCCTACGGGGCGAGCGGTTATCGAGAACACCGCCCGCCTAATACGAAGAAGAAAGCTACACATCCTCAGAGCATCACAGATATTAAAAGAATATTACAGGAATATGAATTCCATACTTCGGCACGCAGGCCGGCAATATAAACAAAAAAGGCCTTCGAGGGCCGGCACAAGCTTGGGCTTAAGCCCGCTACTCCCCGCCTGGTACTGCAACACTTGTACGCCAACGTCTCGACAAGCGGCGGTCAGCTAAACGCCAGTTGGTTAACATAAGCTGGCCGAACATATTGCACATACCCCTTTTTCGGGGCTATGGTGCGCATTCCCTGCAAATGGAAAATATACAACTTCCTCGGAGTCTTCTCCGGGAACCCCAGAACATCACCAATCCGGCTCACACGTCCGGATGGGCTTCACACAGCATGTCTAAACCCGTACTCACACTTCCGGGCGCTAACACAGTTAATTGCGGGGACGTACACGTCAACCGTCGGAGAGCTCCCTTCCTCCACTCGTTGGTGGAGAGGGGCTTCCATGCAAATATGGAAACTGAGGGCTTCACCTGCCCAAGTAGAACTTTCGTTACCCTTGACGCGTGTTTGGCGGGGCCGCAACCGCGCTCATTTCCCGAGGCTCCACGTCTAGCATCCGTAGTGGTTGTCCGTGCCCGGCCCCGACCACCGTGGGAGAGTTGAAAGCTCCGAATGATTTTTTCCCTCCATGGCCGAGCCTCTCCATGGCCGACCGTGCTCCAAGTGGTCGGCCGCTGCTGTACGAGCCCGATCCCGGCTCCAAGTAACACCGAGGAAGTCGATCCCGGCCTCCACAACTTCAGGCGGCGTCAGGGAAGCTGATCCCGACTGGCCTAGCTCCAAACGGCGTCGGGAGAGGAGCTCCCGGCCGGCCTAGCTGTAGGCGGCGCCGGGAGAGGAGCTCCCGGCCGGCCTCGCTGTAGGCGGCGCCGGGAGAGGAGCTCCCGGCCGGCCTCGCTGTAGGCGGCGCCGGGAGAGGAGCTCCTGGCCGGCCTTGCTTTGCCCTAGGCGGCGGCGACGAGGAGATAAAGAGATATGGGGTTGGGGCTGCTTTGCTTAGGCAGCAGCGGTGGAGAGAGAGGCGGCGGGGTCGGCCTTGCCGTTCCAGGCCGACAGAAGACGGAGACGCGCGGGGGCGGCGGTGCTGCTGCTGGTCGACGGTAGAGGGAGACGCGCCGGGGGCGGCGGGGCTGCTGCTGGTCGACGGGAGAGGGGATTACGCGGGGCGGTGGGGCTGCTGCTGCTCCACGGCCGAACGCTAGCCGCTGCTGGTGGAATCCCGATCTCCCCTCCCCTTTTCCCTCTCTCTTCCTTTTTATTTTCCCCTTTTTTCTCTTCCTTGCTGCTGTCCCCTCCCCCATACAGCTGTACCCGATCCCTTTTTCCTTCCCAACTCAATCCACCTCTCTCTCTCTCTCTCTCTCTCTCTCTCTCTCTCTCTCTCTCTCTCTCTCTATCTCTATCTATATATATATATATATATATATATATATATATATATATATATATATATATATATATATATATATATATATATATAAAATGTATTACAATATTAATCTTCATCTGTAAAAACTCTATACACGCAAAACCTCCGCATGCGTGCACGAGTGCTCGCATGAGCTCGAACGGGGCTGCACCAAAACGCCGCTCATAGTACGTCCCGAGTGCGCCGTTTGGGGAGGATCCCGCTCGACCGGATACA
Organism: Platanthera guangdongensis; assembly: GCA_039583875.1. Lineage (NCBI taxonomy): Eukaryota > Viridiplantae > Streptophyta > Magnoliopsida > Asparagales > Orchidaceae > Platanthera > Platanthera guangdongensis. The sequence goes on along the minus strand of CM077153.1, from coordinate 302,517,235 downwards.
GGGTTGTACAATTTGCTCACAGAGGAAGGAGCACGGGTAATGATCTCGCTATCCAATTGAGCTTCAAAATTTGTGTTTTTTTCTTTGTTTTTCCTTTTTTATTTCGGCGAGATCATCAATGTTTGATATGCGAGATCAACGACTTAAATTTCACCTGCTCTCAGAGAAAGGAGTGTTACCCGTACGCAATTATTATTCCCATACAAGACAGTTAATTAGAAATTATAAAAAAATTCCTTCCATCACATCCAAAAGGTGAAAAGAGCATAACTTAAAATTAATATAAAATCTGAATAAGAAGTTTCATAGTATTTGAAAAAAAATTTAATAGATGTATCAGTGAATAAAGGTTTAGTCCTGATATTTCACCTGCCAGCTGATTTTGACTTCTATCTATTTTGACACTCCGGCTATCCCGGCAAACTCGGCGGCACAGCAGAAGACAGTTGACCCAACAACTCATCTCGACGTCACATCGGAAGCCCCATTAGGCTATTTAAGCCCTCCTACTTAGGCAAAAATTTTGTATACATTAAGCGTATGATGTGATGGTCCGTAAATAAATAAGCATCTATTATCTTATTTTTCGCGCTCCCTCCCGCTTCTCCGTCAATTCGGGCAGAAAACTCTTCTCCCAAAAACATCGCCGGAGCCGACGACATAGCTGCGAGATCTCCATAGCTGCTCCCTCTCCGGGAAGGAAAACACCTCTCCGGGAAGGAAAACACCGTCTCCTAACTCTTCCCAACTTTCAGCTGCTCTCGCTCATGTCGGAAAACATAGTAGTTCTTTGTGATGACGCAAAAAGGGAAGGAAAACACCTATTCACTTAAATATGTGCTCAAACGATTCACTGTTGATGCAAAAAGGGCATGTACCTTCCTAATATACCATCTATTACAGAGTATGATTCAAACAAAATATTCAGGAACCACCTCATGCGTTGTAGTTACAATTTAGCTACACACATTGAGAATTGCAGGTCTGCAAAAATTCACGTGATGAAAGTTATGAATGAGTTGATAAAGTATACTGATGAGATGTTGGATAAAGATGAGAGAGAAAAGAACGGATTTATAGAAGAGGGAAATTCTAATAATCCCACAACTATTTTGGATCCACCTATGAAACGACGAAAAGGTGCAAGCAATGCTCGTATGAAGGACCACTGGGAACGAGGGACTAACAAAACACGTACTTATTTAATAACTTTTTCTTTGTTTTTCATGATGTAGTTTACCTCATTTATTAGTAAGGAATTATGCTAATGTTTTTCTTCTATTGACTTGTAGGAAAAAAAAAGGTTTGACCCAATTCTTTTGATATTGTTGGTGATGATGACCCAAGCTCGTGTAAGGAGTTATACTTTCTGGGTGATTGCAGTGACAAACACCATTTAAGTAGCAATGCATGTTATTTCTGGAACTACAAATGTACTCAGCTTTTTGGACTGTAACTAATATGGTTTTTAGAACTGCAATTGTTAGTAGTACTGTATCTTGTAGTACGATTACAGTTAAATTTTTTGAACTGCAATTGTAGCAAATATATTATTTTTTGGGAGATTAGCTGACCAAGCAATTCGCTTGTGGGAGATTAGCTGAGCAAACAATTTACAGTCTGTTTACTATCCAACACAGACTACAAAATTACAAACCAATTATCATTGTAATTACAAATATACTTTACAGTTCCAAAATATTAATCAAAATTATATTAACGGCAAATACCAACTATCATTGTTATAATGTGTAGTTACGGTTGCTCCTACAGATTACGGTTAGTTTAAACCAACATACAGTTCAAATTTAGAGTTTGAAATATCATTATAACCGAACGACGACAAATATTTAATGCTGCGCAAAAACTAAAATTAATGTTTACTGTGAACTAATTTCAGAAAATGTTGCAAGTAAATCCGCAGCAATTTCGGCCCGGAATTTTGCCGTCTCAGCAGGCCAAGAAGAACATTCATTCCAGGACATATGCTCGTTTGATAGTACCACCTGCATAAATTTTAGAACAAATACGCCACAATCATCTCTATTTGCTTGTTGAGGTAATCCAGCAACTTCAACTATAGGCCAATCTTGAATGCCAGATGGAAGAGCTTTGGTTGCCTCTTCATTGAGTAATTTTACCTGCAAGATAATTCATATAATTAATAAATATTTAAAAATTAAAATGTTAGTTCATTGTTTTTTTTCCAAATCTTACCAAGCCTGGTAGACCTGAACGATGACGCTTTGATTTCATCGAGTCATAAAACTCCAATTTCAATTCCTTTATGCGGCAGACCAATAATGCCCAATGATTTGTTAGGTGGCACAACATGATAATTACCTCACTATTTTTGACACTGAGTCTTGTTAAATGACTAATTAAACACCTAGTATTTTGGGTATTCGTTCTCCTGTAATACTGTGGAGCAACGTTAGTAAACATAAACGCAATGTGTAACATAAGTTATAAAACTTTGATAGTGCACTTACAGCATAGTCCGATGAAACATAAAGAAAACTCTTTTGATTCCCCTTTGATAGCTTCAGTTTGGAACTAAGTGCTAATGCATATGCATTTAAATGTGTATTGTGCAACCATCGACCTTCAAGTAAGTCATCCATTCCTCCCCGCGTCATCAAGATGTTTCCACTTTTGAAAACAGTGTCGGAACTTGAAAACAGTGTCGGAACTGAAAATAGCAAATAAAAAAGTAACTATGACGTATGGTTTTATAAAAATATATAAATTATATGCAAGAGCGGTATTACCTTTCTGTGAATTTTTCCAACATAGTATCTATAATCTTACGCTCTGCAGCTGATATGTATGGTTTGCCTGGATAACTATGCTCCTCTTTTACCTTATATTTGTCTTTCAAAGGTCTATCTATTTCTTTCTGTCTTCTACAAATTCTAGTCTTCACATTTTTTACTAGACTACTAATAGTAATATTATCCTCCTTTTTCGGTTTTATTTTCACTATAGAAAGAGGTGGATTTTGAACAAAATCAGTTTCTGGAGGCGGCGAAGATGTTAGACTGGTTTTTTGTTGTTGCGGCTGCGGTCGACCATAAGAACTGCCTTCCAATCTTACAAACCATGATTCACAAAATTTTTTTAAGGAGTCCACCCCCTTCTGGACTTCCGCTTTAATAAATGATTGTAGACGGACCTCTACTCCTCGCCAGCCCTCGTCAAATAAGGATTCATCAGCTCTCATTCTTTCCTGATTCCTTACCTTCTTCGTCATTTCTTTCTTATTCTTCCTCAACAACTTCATTTCTTTTTTAGTAGCAACTCATTGTTCTTCAGTACTGACAACATAATTGCCTATCTCAGTTTTTAACTCGTAATCAAATTCTTCCTCTTTGGTATCCTTCTTCTTCTTCTCCACATGTTCGAAGTCTGAATTATCCTCTTTTTCTGTCAGTAAACATTCCTCTGTTTTAAGAATGTTCAAAAACTTGGGTTTTACCTACAGTACAACCAACAAAAAAAGTTTTCAACACACTGTAATTAAATCACATTACATCTACGGTACTTATTTAAGGCTTACTGACCTCATATGACGTACGCAGTTGGGTAAGTAAATTAAAGCAAAATTGTGCCTGATAACTTTTCTTAGCTGACCACCTACAAATTCTTGGTCTTGCCATTTCATGAACAACCATTTGGACATTTGTGTGTTCGTATAGCCAAACCTAGAACCAAAAATAATATGAATACAAAAGAAATAATATAGAGAGCACACATTGCAATTTACGCCCCTTACCAATAATATAGTTGCGCAACCCTCCAGGTATCCCAAATTTACACCAACTTTCTTTACTACACTAGCTTGACTTAAAGCGTCAACCTGTGATAGCAAAAAACGATGTATTGCCTTCGGCCAGTTGTACTCTACGAAGGTTGATAAACAATTTATTTTATTCAAGGAGGCTGAGATCTTCATCCTTTTCAATGGAAAGAAGAAAATATTCACTAAATATCTGACTAGGATATCTACTCTCCTGCTCTCCAACATAGGAGACCAATCTTGATCAGCGAGATCATGAATTTCTTCAATCAAATCTTTATGTGTTAAATCAATGCATGACAGTCTAACAAACGTAAAGTCTTTTCCGCGGTTCGGTAGACCCAAGATCAGTGCCACCTTAAATTTCAAGTAGTTATTTCCTATCAAAAAAGCATGTTTATTCCTACTAAATGCTCTTACAAGAACATAAAGTAATGAGATATTTTGAGGTAAACTAGGCATCTCAAACAACTGAAGAACACCAATTTCCCTCAAAATCCGCTTAGAGTCCTCCTCCAGAACATCTAACAAAGGACGTGCATTCATTTTGAAAGTCGAAACAGCGCATCTACAGTTCAGATAGTTACTACCAGGCACTACAACGAAAGTTCTGAATTAGCACATATATGTAGAAATACACCTCATATAATGTGTAAGTGCACTTGTTGTTTTGAACGAAAGAGATCTTCCAAATTAGATGCACTTTGTTTGAGATCACATATGGAGAAGATGTATTACAAGAAAATATACATAGTGTTTATTTTGAGTGGAATTACAGTTGTAAATTTCATTTGTAATTCTGAGTGGAACTTACAGTTGTAAGTTCCACTTGTAATTACGAGTGGAACTTACAGTTGTAAGTTCTAGTTGTAGTTATCAGTGAAACTTACAGTTGTAAGTTCCAGTTGTAATTACGACTGTAACTTACAGTTGTAAGTTCCAGTCGTAATTATGAGTGGAACTTACAGTTGTAAGTTCCGGTTTTATTTGTATTAAAACTTTACAGTTCTAAGTTCTCGATTGTTTACAGTTTCATTCTTGTAGTATCAAATATTCTAGTTCTTGACTGTTTACAGTTCCAGTTGTAATTATAAGGGGAACTTACAACTGTAAGAACGGGAGATGCAAACAAACTTTAACTGATATTTGTTAGTACAAGACTGGAACTCAAAATAATAGATGACTAACAACTGGAATAGTGAAAATCATAAAAAAATGACTGAGAGTGCATTTCTAAGGAAAGAGAGCTTGAACCTACAACTGGAATATCTACATGATTGGAATTGTAAACAACCCATTAACTGAGATAGCTGCTACTACAAGAGTTGAACTGTAAATAATGGAGAACTTAGAACTAGAAACCTAAACTCATTAAAAAAAATGAATGAGACAATATAGAAGTCCAATTCACAAAAAATAAGTTTTGCTGAGATCTCAATTTTTGCTACACCGGAAAAGTACAAAAAAAATAAATCTTTAAGTGGGAGATCATTTCTCATAGTAAGAATTATTGAACCTATAACTCGAATATCTTGATGATTAGAACTGTAAACAACCCATGAACTGGGATATCTGCTAATACAATAATTGAACTGTAAATAAGCGAGAACTTACAACTGGAAAGCTAAACCCTAAAAAAAAAATTTAAACAAGACGATAGAAGTCCTGTGAAACATAAATCGACTAGGTTTTCGGGGGGAGAAGCCGGAGGAAGAGTCGAAGCGTACCAAAATCCTGCAATGGCGACAAGGTTGGAGTAGTTACGCTATTCTCGGAGGAGAAAGGTTGAAGGCCGGATGAAGGTGGAGCCGTTCGACGTTTTCGCCGTTCGAAGCGTATGATGCAATGACGGCAAGGTTGGAGTAGTTCTTCTCGGAGGAGAAAGGTTGAAGGCCGGATGAAGATGGAGTCGTTCGACGTTTCCGCCGTTCGAAGGCTCCGGCGATGTTTTTGGGAGAACAGTTTTCCGCCCAAATTGACGGAGAAGCGGGAGGGAGCGCGAAAAATAATATAATAGGTGTCTATTTATTTACGGACCATCACATCATACGCTTAACGTATACAAAATTTTCTACCTACTTAGTGGCGAATGGCTGTTGCCGGCGGCAGGCAAAATTTTGAAGTCCGCATCCCGGACTCAGGGATGACCTCAATGGAGATCATTTTTGATCTCTGCGGAGATAAAAGCGGGTTTACTGTTTTCTTATGTTTTTTATTTTTGATTTCCCCCCAATCACCATTCCTCGTGGAAGAAAAATACGAGTCCCACACTGAGAACTCGGAACGATGCCCTGACGCTGTTGAAACCGGAATCCGGCCTCTTGTGGAGTTCTACCCTTGGGGAAGGGGTGGTCTCGCGCCTACTTCACTCCTGCAAGAAAAACAACGGAAGAGGCAAGGAAGAACAAACCCAAGGGCTCGACAGGGAGGTCCCACCACAAACCCGGAAGATCTCTGAGCGCTTCCCCTCCTTAGCCAAGAGCCGAGCTAAGGTACCCTCAGAGGACACTTGAAAATGAGAGTCAGGAAACACTGGAAACGTGCCCTCTGAGGTACCCCTTGGGTCTTATTTATAGATTTTCAGAATCTAAACTGCCAATAACCAAAAGAACTGGCCTGGAAATACCGAAAAGCCCCTGGTTGGGCCTGCCAACAGCCAAACTCCGCTGTTCTGAATAGCTATGCGCAGTCCAACCTGGTCTGCCAACAGCGGGCTCCGCTGTTCTGAGTAGCTATTCGCACCCCTGGGGGTCAGCTCGCCTCCAGTTTCCCCGCAGGAGGCGGGCGCGGCCTGGCCTCGCGGCTCGCCCATCCTCCCTGGGCGAGCGCGAGACGATATGGGCGAGCTGTCCGTATTCTGCCGGGCGGACCGGCAGCCAGGTCGCGTGCGGGTTGGCCGGCGATCGTCGCGACCTTGATCGACTCGCCAGTCGCAGGTCGCCGGGCTTGACTGCTTTGGCCGAGGATTCCTTGCGCGACCCGCTCACTCGCCTGCCGGCTCGCTCGCCTGAAATGGGCGGGAGCGAGCCATCCCTTCTGCCGCTCCGCTCAACCTCTCTGGCGGGACCCGCTCGCCGGACACGGGGTTGTACACAATCCCCGCTCTTTTTGAGCTTGAATCAAGCTCGGAAAGAATCATCCAACCCGCGTGTTCGGCGAGCACTGTGCTGAGCTGGCAGGGAATCTTTTGGTGGCCCCCACTGTCCGGCTATAAATACATACCGCTGACCCCTGTAGGAGGCTCCCCAAATCCCTTTACTTTCTCTGAGCAGACTTTTGTTTTCCGATGCCGGTTAGCGAAGAGGTGCGAGCTCGCCTGGCGGCAGCGGTCCTGCAGACTCAGGAGGAGGCCCTCGAGGCCGCCCCATGGCTAGTTCGCGGATCCTCCGGCCCTCTCTTCAGGCTGGCGAAGGGAAAGATTGTTAGGCGTTCTCTGGCGGGTGACTGCCCGGCCTCCAGCTCAGCGGCGGGCGCTGAGGTCGTCCCCGGGGTACGTGGCCTTCCGCTGATTATCGCTATTCCTCTGACTCCCTGCTTTGCAGGTAATTCCCTGTGAGGAGGTGGAGAACCGGGGAGAGGATCGTCCCCCGCCTTCGTCGCCTGAGAAGATCGCGAGTTCCCCAGGTCTGGATCGCCCACCTCCGGAAACTCCCTGTCCGGCGGTCTCCCACGGGCTGGGGAAATCTCTTGAGACCCTCGAGGGAGGGAACTTTCAGGGTCGGCCGGGCTCTTCTCGCCCATCTGTCGGTGCGGGCGACGTGCCAACCCCTGGTGAGCTGGTTTTTATCGTCGGCTTTGTCTCTTGCTCGCTCATTCTGACCCCACCCCGCTTGCAGGCTTTCACAGGGCCTCTCCTGAGACCGAGATGAGCGAAGGGTACTCGCCTCCTCCTGACGTGGACAGTGTTTCTGACTATCTGGGCGACCCGACCGATGCGGCGGGGATGAAGAGGCAGGTGACGCGGCTATTCCAGAAGCACACACTGATGCTACAGGAGATCATGAAGAGAGTCGATGACGACAAGGCCGAGACCGAGGCCCGGCTCGCAGCCTTGGAGGGCCCTCCGCGCGAAGCGGAAGACGACGATGTCACCTCGCCGGGCGTGCATATAACGCGAGCCGAGGGGCATCTTAAGAGCGCCGTGGAGCAGGTCGGCCTGGCTCAGCGGGAGCTGGTGGCGGTTCGCGATTACCACGATCCCCGTGTGCCGCCTCGGTCGGGAACGAAGAGGCGGCACAGGTGGAAGTGGGTCGAGTACTGACCCAGTTGTTTGCCCCTCGGTCGCGGGATACCGCGGGATTATTGTCATTTCGCAGTTATCTTGTACTTATAATTGCTCGCGACTCTTTTAGCCCGCCTATGGGCCTAACTATTTTGTTGCTGAGATGTATTGAAATTATCGTGCTGCTTCTCTTTTGCCTTCTGTGGGCGGGTTAAGGGAAAGGTCCATTCTTCCTTTTGCGCTGATCGGGGCGAGGGCGAGCCGAGGAGCTCGCCAGACGGGAATCTCCCGTCTCACGCGGAATGGCGTGCAGGTGCGGGTTGGGGTCGGTTCGCCCGCGCTGGTCTCCCGCGGTTGCAGCCGGGCGAGAACCGTGCCGGCTCGACCTTTGAGGTGCGCTCGCGCGCGGGAAGTCGAACCGTCGGATTAATTTTTGCTATCTGCACCCCGCCTTTCGGCGGGAAGTTTCCCGCCCTTTTCCTTTCCTATAAATAGGCCCTGCCGGCTCTAATTCCTCCACCGATCCCAAACTTTCCTGCTTCCCGTTCCCGCAGAGTATCGTCTGTGTTTGCTTTCTGGCTCTTTCTCGCTCGTTCGGCGGCGACTCGACGGGAATGGGCGGAGGCGGCGGCGACGCGGACGACCGAAGCAAATGCGCTTGGACCTTCTCCGAGCATGATTTCCCTCGCGCCGTCATCACAGAGCGCGAATACTTGGAAGCTCTAGGCGACCACATCCCAGCCGGGTTCTCTGCGAGGCGACCCGAAGAGGGGGAGAAGATCAACGACCTGTTTAGGGATGAGCTCGCCATCCCTCTCGCTCACTTCGAGGTAGGCCTGCGAAAATACTTCGGGGTCGTCCTGGGCCAGATGACCCCGAACTCCATCGCCGTCATGATGGGGTTCGCCTGCTTCCTGCGAGAGGAGCGGGTGGAGTTCAGCCTCGCAGTATTCCGGAAGCTGTTCTCCTTCAGGGCGAACCGAGACGGGACGGCCTACTTCTCCAGCGCCCACCTCAAGGTGCGGGAGACAGTTAACAAGAGCCACAACTGGCTGAAGAAGTTCCTGTTCGTCAAAGGGGACTTCGGCAACGTGCCCTTCTCGCCGGTGCAGCTCAGCGAGGCGAGCTACCGGCCACCCAACCTAGGCGGCCACGAAGCTGATCTGTTCGCGTTCTTCGTCGGGAAGAACTTTGAAGTCGCGTACCTGCGCCATCATCTTGACGACCTCGCTGCTGTCCCGCCGGGGGGAGGTTTGTCACTCGCCGCTGTTATACCTTATTCCCTTTCTTCCTTTATCTCACCCCTTCCTTCTGTCAGGCGAGCGCGACATCCCTCTTCACCCTCCTTACGAGAGCGCTCGCATTCCCCCCGGGGTTCTCGCCCGCGCGCAGGCTGCGGATGCCGCCCAGCGCGACATCCCATCGGTCCCGGCCAAGAAGCGGCCGGGTGGCGAACAGCCAGTCCCTCCGCAGAAGGTGGCGAAGACCGCGGATCATCAACCCGCCGCGAGCCAGAGGAAGGGCAAGGCCCCTGCGGTCCTACCGGCTGAGGGTCCCTCGCCCCCGCGGGTTGCCTCAACCAGCGACTCCCCGGTCGGGGCGGCGGGCACCTCCGCGCCGCCGGGTGGGTCTGAAGCCGCTGCGGAGCCGGTGCCGAGAGGGCATCGTAACTTCGGCTACGACGAGAAGTACTTGGACGAGCTTGGCGTCCCGCTCCTGGCGTGGGACAAGGAGTCGAACCGCGCGACGATCTCGACCCTGCTGCCGAGCTGGATGGAGCAGGATACCATCGGCGGGGAGGCGTACAGCCTCTCCTTTGGTCTGTACTCGCGCGAAGACGCCGCTATTTATAACAAGGAGGCGACGCGAGTGCTGATTCATGAGAGCGCGCGGGCCCAGCTGCGCGGTCTGGAGCTGGCTCACATGGTGGGGAGGCGCTGCACCCAGGTGGAGCGGAACGCCGCGTCCATCCAAAAGATGGCGGATGAGAAAGAAGAGGCCCGGAAGCTCGCCCAGGCGGACGCGGACACTCACAGGAGGCGAGCCGATGCGGCCGAGGAGACCCTCGCGCGGTACCTGGGCGGGGTGGTACGTGCTCAACCTGAATCGCACTCCCTCCTTTTCGTGGACACAGCTCACGATTATTCCTATTCTTTTTCCCCAGGACGCGGCGACGGCGAGCCGGATGGGTGCCGAGATCGCCACCCTTGGCAAGAAAAGGCGGCGCTGGAGGCGCGGGTACGCGAGCTGGAGGCCGCCGCCGCTGTCCCTCCTCCAGACAGCAGGGTCTGCCCGCGCGAGCATCTCTCCGACTACGACCTGGAGGTGCTAATGCAAAAGAACGCGACCAGCGCAGCGAGATACACGATGCAAACGCTGCGGCACGCGGATCTGCTTACGAGCGAGGTGGCGGGACTCTCGGCGAAGGACGTGGTGCCGGCGCTGTTTCTTCCCGTGCCGGAGCCTGGAGACAAAAACTTCCAGCCCATTTAGGATTTCTCGACCCAGATCCCGCGCCTTCCTTGCCCTTTGTAATTTACTTTTCAGATGAACATCATTATGTATATGTCTGTTTTGAGATGTATGCGCGGGTTGCGCTTATACTTCGTATTTTTTAGCTGTTGCTCTTTTTATAAATGCTCTCTCGCCCCCCCTTTTTATTTCTTCCAACGCGGTTATTGCTGGATGGCGCGACCTGCCCCTGCGGCCCGGCTCGGGCGAGGTGGCTGCCCGCCCGCCGAGCGAGGCGAACCGGTTCGTCCCTCGAGCGAGGCGAGCCGGCTCGTCCCTCGGCCGTATGCCTAATTCTCTGCGGGCTCTCGCCCAGGCCTGTGTTTACTCGGCCGCCTTTCCTGGGGCTTGAGGGTGGGGCTATGCTAGGCCCTTTCTCCCCTTTCTGACTAACTCTTGTGATTATGACCTGCTGCTCATGCCTTTCGAGTAATTTCCGGTCTCGCCGGCTAGGTGGGAATCCATCAACGTGATTTGTTCTAGGTTGCAGGTCATCGTCTACTAAGCCATTCCATCGAGTGACTTCCGGCCCTGCCAGCTAGGTGGGAGCCTGGCAGCGGGATCTTCTCGAGGCTAGGGATGACACCGAGTGACTTCCGGCCCTGCCAGCTTGGTGGGAGCCTGGCAGCGGGATCTTCTCGGGGTCCAAACACATTCCATCGAGTGACTTCCGGCCCTGCCAGCTAGGTGGAAGCCTGGCAGCGGGATCTTCTCGAGGCTAGGGATGACACCGAGTGACTTCCGGCCCTGCCAGCTAGGTGGGAGCCTGGCAGCGGGATCTTCTCGGGGTCCAAACACATTCCATCGAGTGACTTCCGGCCCTGCCAGCTAGGTGGAAGCCTGACAGCGGGATCTTCTCGAGGCTAGGGATGACACCGAGTGACTTCCGGCCCTGCCAGCTAGGTGGGAGCCTGGCAGCGGGATCTTCTCGGGGTCCAAACACATTCCATCGAGTGACTTCCGGCCCTTCCAGCTAGGTGGAAGCCTGGCAGCGGGATCTTCTCGAGGCTGGGGATGACACCGAGTGACTTCCGGCCCTGCCAGCTAGGTGGGAGCCTGGCAGCGGGATCTTCTCGGGGTCCAAACATATTCCATCGAGTGACTTCCGGCCCAGCCAGCTAGGTGGAAGCCTGGCAGCGGGATCTTCTCGAGGCTAGGGATGACACCGAGTGACTTCCGGCCCTGCCAGCTAGGTGGGAGCCTGGCAGCGGGATCTTCTCGGGGTCCAAACACATTCCATCGAGTGACTTCCGGCCCTGCCAGCTAGGTGGAAGCCTGGCAGCAGGATCTTCTCGAGGCTAGGGATGACACCGAGTGACTTCCGGCCCTGCCAGCTAGGTGGGAGCCTGGCAGCGGGATCTTCTCGGGGTCCAAACATATTCCATCGAGTGACTTCCGGCCCTGCCAGCTAGGTGGAAGCCTGGCAGCGGGATCTTCTCGAGGCTAGGGATGACACCGAGTGACTTCCGGCCCTGCCAGCTAGGTGGGAGCCTGGCAGCGGGATCTTCTCGGGGTCCAAACACATTCCATCGAGTGACTTCCGGCCCTGCCAGCTAGGTGGAAGCCTGTCAGCGGGATCTTCTCGAGGCTAGGATGACACCGAGTGACTTCCGTCCCTGCCAGCTAGGTGGGAGCCTGGCAGCGGGATCTTCTCGGGGTCCAAACATATTCCATCGAGTGACTTCCGGCCCTGCCAGCTAGGTGGAAGCCTGGCAGCGGGATCTTCTCGAGGCTAGGGATGACACCGAGTGACTTCCGGCCCTGCCAGCTAGGTGGGAGCCTGGCAGCGGGATCTTCTCGGGGTCCAAATTCATTCCAACTCTCTGAGCAAGCTCAGACATGACAATCCTGGGGGGGGGGGAGAGAAGAAAAAACTTTGTTATAATAAATCGTGTTGCTTACAGGAAATTAGGGAAAAAAATCTCTTCAAGTCGTCTCCACTCCAGGTGAGACTCAGGGCCTCGCCCTCTACATTTTGGAGTCGATAGCCCCCCGACCTCAAAGCTTCCTTCACAATGAATGGGCCCTCCCAGCTGGGGTTGAGTTTCCCTACAGACGCTGATCTTCCTGCCGCGTCCACCTTCTTCAGTACTAGGTCCCCTTCCGTGAACTGCTTGATCCTGACATGTTTGTCAAAGTATTTCGCCATCCTCCTCTTGATCTCCTCCTGTCGGATGGCCGAAAGATCCCTCAACTCTTCTACCATGTCGAGGGAGAGTCTCAGCTCCTCCTCATTCTCGGCTTGCCATTCCTCTCGGCCTTCCCTGGCCGTTCCGATTCGCGGCGTTTGGACCTCAAATTCTATGGGGAGCACCGCCTCGCACCCATGGGAGAGCTTGAAGGGGGTCTCCCCCGTGGCCGTGTTAGGAGTGGTTCTAAGGGCCCAAAGGACGGCGGGGAGCTGCTCCACCCAGCTCCCCCTCAAGTTTTCCACCTTCTTTTTGAGGAGGTTGACGATGATTTTGTTTGCCGCCTCCACCTGCCCGTTGCTCCTGGGGTGGTGGACCGAGGCGAATCTGAGGTCGATCCCAAGCTGCTCGCAGAAGCTGGTGAACTCGGCGCTGGCGAACTGAGGTCCGTTGTCTGTGACGATGGCCTGGGGCAGCCCATGGCGACAGATGATCTCCCCCAAACGAAGTTCCTGATTACCTGGGAGGTCACCTTGGCCAACGCCTTCACCTCTATCCACTTTGAGAAGTAGTCGATCATCACTAGGAGGAATCTTCTCTGGCCGCTGGCCTGGGAGAACGGCCCGACCAGATCCAGTCCCCAGATTGCAAAGGGCCAGGGGGCCGTGATGCTCTTGAGTTGTTGGGCCGGCTGTAGCTGGAGGGGGGCAAACAGCTGACACTTATGACATTTTCTTGCGAACTCCGCGGCGTCCCGGCCCAAGGTGGGCCAGAAATACCCCTGCCTGACTATCCTCCCCTCCAAGGTCCGACTCCCGGAATGACTCCCGCACTCCCCGGAGTGGATTTCTTCCAAGATCCTCTGCGCCTCGCCCTCGGACACGCAGCGGGCCAGCATCCCAGAGAGGGTCTTTCTGTATAGCTGCCCGTCTTTAAGGAGGTAGTAGGCGGACTTGTGCCTCAGCTTCTTCCTGTCTACTCCCTCCGGATACTCTCCAGTGGAGAGGAAAACTACTACTGGGTCCATCCACGAGGACTGCTGATCGATCTCCATGAGCTCTCCTTCTTCGATGGAGGGGCGAAACAGGTCGGTGATGGTGCCTCCTGCCCGGGGGCCGTGCTTCGCCAGTCGGTCGGCCTGCTCATTCTTCCCCCTTGGCACGTGCCGGATGGAGAAGGTCTGGAAGGTCCCTATGACCCCCTTTACTTTGGCCAAGTATAACTTCAAAGAGGGCTCCCTTGCTTCGAACTCCCCGTTGATCTGGGAAGCCACCACCATGGAGTCGGTCAGGACCTCCACATCCAACACCCCCAACTCCCTGGCCAGGCGCAGTCCCGCTATCACTGCTTCGTACTCGGCCTGGTTGTTGGTAATGGGGAAATGCACCACCACCGTCTGCTCAATCTGAGTCCCTTGGGGGCTCTCTAGAACCACTCCTATCCCGAGTGAATGCCTTCCTGAGGCTCCATCCACCCTCACCTTCCAAGGAGTCGGGCAAGTGAGCTCCTTCTCCGCTACCTCCACCGCGTAGTCGGCTAGGAAGTCGGTCATCGCCTGAGCTTTGATCGAGAGCCGCGGAACGAAGGAGACATCGAACTCGCTTAGCTCCACCGACCACTTGGCCAGCCGGCCGAATGCTCCACCCCCTCGAAGACGTTGCGGAGAGGATGGTCGGTCACCACTCGGATCGAGTGTGCCTGGAAGTAAGGCCGTAGCCTCCGAGCCGAGATGATTAATGCGAATGCAAGCTTCTCCAGGATCGGATACCGGAGCTCGGCCTTCCTCAGGACCCGGCTGACATAATAAATGGGGAGATGCCTCTTCCCCTCTTCACGTACTAAGACGGAGCTCAAGGCCTCTGCCCCAACCCCGAGATATAAGAACAAATCCTCCCCCTCCTTCAGCCCCTGGAGCAGCGGAGCTTGTGTCAACTGCGCCTTGAGGGCATGGAAGGCCTCTTCACATTCCTGGCTCCATTCGAACCTCTGGCCTCCCCTCAGCGTTTTGAAGAAGGGGGAACACTTCTCCCCTGCCCGAGAAAGGAAACGGCTCAGTCCTGCTAGCTTCCCTGTCAGCCGCTGGACCTCCTTCGCATTCGCGGGGACCCCAACTCCAGGATAGCCTTGACCTTGTCCGGGTTCGGCTCGACCCCCGCGGGGGTGAGGAGGTGCCCCAAGAACTTCCCTCGGCTAGCCCCAAAAACGCACTTAAGAGGATTCAGCCGCATTTTGTATCTACGCAGGGTGGCGAACGTCTCCTCCAGGTCCCGGAGGTGGGAGTCCACGTCCCGGCTCTTGATCATAAGGTCGTCCACGTACACCTCCAGTTCCTCCCCCTCTGTTCCTTGAAGACCCTATCCATCATTTTCTGGTAGGTGGCACCAGCATTCTTCAGCCCGAACGGCATCATCTTGTAGCAATAGCAGCCGTCCCATGTGATGAATGAGACATCCTTGATGTCCGGGGGGTGCATCCTGATCTGGTGGTAACCTGAAAAGGCATCTAAAAAACTCATTACAGAAAAGCCGACGGCGGAATCAACCAGCGCGTCGATCCGAGGCAAAGGGTAACAGTCCTTAGGACAAGCTTTATTAAGAAGAGAGAAATCGATACACAACCGCCAGCGGCCGTCTCCTTTTTTAACCATCACAACGTTTGAGACCCAGCCGGGGTACTGAATTTCGGATACGAAGCCGGCTTTGAGAAGCTTGACCACATCCTCCCTGATGGGTTCCGCCAGCCTGTCCGCCGTGGACCTCTTCTTCTGCTGGACAGGGCGTGTTCCCGGGTCCAGGTTGAGGCGGTGGCAAGCCACATCCGCGTCAACCCCCGGCATCTCCGCGGCGCTCCAGGCGAAGATGTCCACGTTCTTCTGGATGCACTCCAGCATCCTGCCCTGGTCCTCCGGGGTCAGCCCCCCGCTGACGCGGATCCTTTCCGCCCTGCCTCCGCGGGTGAGCACTTCCAGTTCCACCACCTCCTCTGCGGCCTCCAACCTGGACTGATCCCCCCATCCTTCGGCGTCCCCCTCCTCCGGAACGGGGACCTCTACCTCCATCTCCCCTCCTACGGCCCTTTCTTCGGCCACTTCCTCCATATCTCCTCCTTCCGCCTTCTCTGCGCAGTCCTCCGCCCCCGGCTCCACCTCTCCGGCTTCCTGCTCGTCCTCCTCCATCCTCCGCCCCATCTCCTCGGCTCCTTCCTGCCAGGAGATGGTGTTTACCGCGGTGACGTAGCATTCCCGCGCCACCTTCGGGTCTCCCCTAACTCTGACCTGCACCCCCTCAGCGTTGAACTTCAGGCACTGATGGAAAGACGAGGGGACGCAGCGGAAGGCGCTGATCAGGGGCCTCCCGAAGATTGCGCTGTAGCTGCTGGGGGCGTCCACGATGACGAACTTGCAGTTTCGAGACTGCCCCCCCAGGGTGACATGGAGGCCGACTCCTCCCTCTACCTCCTTCCTTTCTCCTGAGAACCCGAACAAGGGCTCGTCCGAGGCCAGCACCCTCTTAGCCTCCACCTGCATCGCGTCAAACGCCTTTTTGAAGACGACGTTCACGGAGCTCCCATTGTCCACGAGGATCCGAGAGACAGTGAAGTTCTCGATGGCGGCCTTGATGACCAGCGCATCACAGAACGGATCCTCGTGGTCCGGCATATCACTTCTGGAGAAGGTGATCCTCTCCTCTGGCGGCGGGGTTTGGGACGTAGAGGCGACGCTCCGCCGGTACATGGTGTGGAGACTTGCCTTACGGGAAGCCTCGATTCCCACTCCCCGTGGATCACTCCGATCCCTCCTCGGGTCCCCACATCCACCCGGTCTTCACAGCGATCCTCCTCCGCCCGAGGCAGGACCTCCTCGATCCTCACTTCCTGCCGCACCTCCTCCTGCTGCTGCTGCCGACCCCTGTTCCCTCTCATCTCCAAAAACTCCGGGCATGTGGCTGTTGCGTGCCCCTCTTCCTGATGGAAGTCACAGTAGGGCAGCTCCACCCTGAACTCTCTTCTCCTCCTTCTCATGACCCCTCTCCTTGCTCCCAGGGCTATGGCCATGGCCTCCTCCTGGTCGGGGAGCCGCGGCCTCTGACCCTGCCTTCAGCCTGGAGGGTGGAACTGGTCCTGCCTCCCCTGATAGTGACCTCTCCCGTAGTACCCCCTCTGTGGCCCCTGCCCCTGCCACTCTGGTCTCCAGCCCAGCCTACGGTCGGGCTCCTGACGCCCCCACCCCGGCTGCTGTCCCTGGAGCTACCTCTGCTCCCTCTGCTCCCTCTGCCTGGGCTCCCCCCTCCTCTCTTCCTGTCCTCTTCCTCCCTTCGACTCCTTTTCCTCCTCGGTCGCCCACCTGGCCAACTTCCTTGCAAATTCTGGGTTCGACGCCTCCCCGTCGACCTCTCTCGCCGCCCTCTCCATCAGCTCCTCGTAGGAGGGGGGGGGAATTCTCTTCAGCTCCATGCGGAAGAAACCCTGCTGCAGGCCCAGTGTGAAGGCCATCATCAGACTGTGGCCCGGCATCTCCTGGACTTGGGTAACCTCCTCCTGGAACCGATCGACGTAGCTCCCCAACGTCTCGTTCACCCCCTGCTTTATGTGGAACAGGGACTCAGACTCCTTCTTCCTCTTCTTTGAGGTAGTGAACCTCAACATGAAACCCCGACGCAAGTCTTCGAAGCAATAAATGGAACTAGCCGGCAGCTGGTGGAACCACTCCCTTGCCTTCTCTCGGAGGGTGATGGCGAAGAGACGGCACTTGAATCCGTCCGACATCTGACGGATGGAGACTACGTCCTCGAACCACTGGACGTGCTGAACCGGGTCTCCCTTCCCGGTGTAGTAGGTCATCTCGGGCTCCCTGAACCCTTCTGGCACTGGTGCTGAGGAGACCAGCTCGCTGAATGGACTGCTTCCAACCACCGGGCGAGCCGGCGAGTCCCGCGAGCCCAACTCGCCGAATCGGCCTCGACCTGCCGAACCGGGGAAGAGCTCGCGCCCCGAGAGCTCGCTCCCCCGGCCTTCCTCGGCCACTTCCTTTCCAGCTCGCCGACCAGGGGCGTCCTCGCCCAGAGAGGGGGGCGGCCGCGATCTGGGCTGCCGGAGTCGAACACTCGGCCCGCACGCCGAGTGCGATCTTGACGAGGTCCAGCACCTCGTTCCTGAAGTCTTCAAACATCCCTACTGTCGCGAGAGGCGGGGGGGGGGGGGGGGGGGGGGGGGGCGCGAGTTCTGCCTGTCAGATCCTTGTCCTCCCGTCATTGAGCTCGCCGAAGCTTTTCTGCACTGACCACTCTCCACGCTCACCGCACCAAAATGTTGAAACCGGAATCCGGCCTCTTGTGGAGTTCTACCCTTGGGGAAGGGGTGGTCTCGCGCCTACTTCACTCCTGCAAGAAAAACAACGGAAGAGGCAAGGAAGAACAGACCCAAGGGCTCGACAGGGAGGTCCCACCACAAACCCGGAAGATCTCTGAGCGCTTCCCCTCCTTAGCCAAGAGCCGAGCTAAGGTACCCTCAGAGGACACTTGAAAATGAGAGTCAGGAAACACTGGAAACGTGCCCTCTGAGGTACCCCTTGGGTCTTATTTATAGATTTTCAGAATCTGAACTGCCAATAACCAAAAGAACTGGCCTGGAAATACCGAAAAGCCCCTGGTTGGGCCTGCCAACAGCCAAACTCCGCTGTTCTGAATAGCTATGCGCAGTCCAACCTGGTCTGCCAACAGCGGGCTCCGCTGTTCTGAGTAGCTATTCGCACCCCTGGGGGTCAGCTCGCCTCCAGTTTCCCCGCAGGAGGCGGGCGCGGCCTGGCCTCGCGGCTCGCCCATCCTCCCTGGGCGAGCGCGAGACGATATGGGCGAGCTGTCCGTATTCTGCCGGGCGGACCGGCAGCCAGGTCGCGTGCGGGTTGGCCGGTGATCGTCGCGACCTTGATCGACTCGCCAGTCGCAGGTCGCCGGGCTTGACTGCTTTGGCCGAGGATTCCTTGCGCGACCCGCTCACTCGCCTGCCGGCTCGCTCGCCTGAAATGGGCGGGAGCGAGCCAGCCCTTCTGTCGCTCCGCTCAACCTCTCTGGCGGGACCCGCTCGCCGGACACGGGGTTGTACAGGCGCAAAATCTACCCTATTGCAATGAACTGATCCCCTCCCATCTTAAATAAATTTCGAAATAGGTCCCAAAAGTTGGGGGTCATTTGAAATAGATCTCTAACCCCAACGTTTAAAAAAGGCAAAATTATCAAATTGGTCCTTAAACTTTGAGAAGTTTTTCAAATCAGTCCCTAAAATTTCAAATGATTCAAATATGTCCCTAAATTATTAAAACCAGTACAAAGAGCCTACCCTCATAGGGACCAATTTGAGATTACTTTGAACTGATTTTAATAGTTTAGGGACCTATTTGAATCATTTGAAAGTTTAAGAACTGATTTGAAAAAGATCTCAAAGTTAAGGGACCAATTTGATAATTTTGCCTTTAAAAAATTTGAAATCGGTCTCTAACATTTCAAACTTTTTCTAAATAGGTTCCTTTTAGCTTTTTCGTCCATCTATTTAACGGAATGGGCTACGGTGGATGTTGAAATGCTGAGTAGGATGCTGAGTAGACATTATTACTAATTTCATAATTATTTTTATTTTTTATTTCCGAAAGTGCTCTTCCCAAACCGTCGATTTCTTTCCCTGGGTTATCACCTCCTCCGACGACGACATAGCAAATCTCCGATTCCTCCAAACCATTCGCTTTAGGAGTGGTGGTTTGTGGCTGTAGGCGGTGGTGGTCAAGGGAGGGTGGCGACGGGATTCAACATTTAACAGGGCAGGGATCACAAACTATATGAATGAATAGTATATTTCATTAATCAACAGTGTGAATAGAGATAAGGATTTCTCTGAACAGCAATATATGGGCTGTTTTGGGACTACTTGGGCGGCTGAAATGGGGGGGGGGGGGGGGGTCGGTGGGGGGGGGAAAAGAGTCTTAGGATAAGGGGTTACCTGGGGAAGAAGATACAAGCGTAGGAGTTGTCGCCCAAACTCATCATCCACTGCAAGTCCTCGTCTATACTTGAGATTTCTATGCTAACTCCGGGTAAACAAAAAATAGAAATCATGTAATACTAAGGCTCCGTTTGGAGGAACTTATTTTCACCGGTCAAGCGGTTACGACCGCATGAACCGGACCTTAATTAAGGTCCGGTTCATGCGATCGTAACCGCTTGATCGGTGAAAATAAGTCTCCCCAAACAAAGCCTAAGTCATCAGAGTTTGAGATTTCTCAGAGGAAAAATACCATACAGAGTTTTTAGTGATGTTTCGTTAGGAATAATTGCAGAAGACTAATAAGCTTATCCTCGGTTTCTTTATATAATTAAAGTGCATTGCTCTGACCCCGGTGGGATGCTTCTCAATATCTTTCATGACTTTCAAGATCTTATGTATTTCTTCTTTAGCTTTAGAGGAACTGAAATACAGTAATTTTCTCAGGTGTGCCTTTAGGTATAAAAGTTTCAACGGCAAATTGAGATTCATGAATAACAGGAACATCCCAATTTTGCAGAGAGGTAGATTCTTGTGGAGACTGATTTCAAACTTTTTAAACGTTAAAGATCTATTTCAAATGATTCTCAAACGTATGAGACCCATTTAGATACAATGATACAAAATAAGTTGACTAGATAACATACACAACTCAAAAATAAGAGACAAAATATCGTCCACCACATCATAAGGAACACATTTCGCCAATATCATCGTCCGTAATTGGTTGATACCGCATAGTAGAAGATTGCCGAGCAAGTGCTTCAGAAGTACTGGTGGGGTGGCGAGCAAGTTTATTTTTCTTACGTTCTCCAAAGGCATGACTCGCTCGAAACAAATAGAGCAGTATAGGAGGTTCCTTTCAAAAGTGACTACGAAGGAGCGAGTTATCTGTTTGCGGCAAATCATCATGACCCCCAAATAGAGATGAGATGGAGGGGGAGGTTATAAGGTAAAACTCAATGAAAATGCAAGCCCAATAAGCACATGTACCTTGTAGTCTGTGATTGTCAGTTACAAATAGTTTCCAAAAAGGATTCACAAGAG
Organism: Platanthera guangdongensis; assembly: GCA_039583875.1. Taxonomy (NCBI): domain Eukaryota; kingdom Viridiplantae; phylum Streptophyta; class Magnoliopsida; order Asparagales; family Orchidaceae; genus Platanthera; species Platanthera guangdongensis. The sequence goes on along the minus strand of CM077153.1, from coordinate 302,496,498 downwards.
AGCGAAGGATATCTTCATGAATGGAGGTCGCGGAATATAACATCTCGTCTTTGGTCCCTATGCATAGGAATTGCATGGAGACGATCATCAATCCCATATGGAGATCGGAAAGGTCCAAGAAAGATAGAAGAATCTCCGTAAGGCCCCACCCAGAACGGACTGATTGGGCGTAGAAGGGGAAGCTCCCGATTCTATCGCAATTACAGCACACCGCCACAATGTTCAAGCCAAAACCGCCAAAACCGCCAAAACCCCTCACATATAGTCATATATACTCGATGACGATTTACAACATTACTCCTCACAACCAAATTTAACTTAAATAAAAGTTCACAACATTGCATCCTCCTCCGGAGATTCCTTGCCTCAAGGAATGACAAAGCGCGGGTAACGCTTCTTGAACTCCCCAAAGTCATCCCAAGTCGCCTCATCCGTGGAACCGTTGACTCATTGCACCAACAACTGCGTGACGACCCAACCCTGTCGCAGAATGATTAGGCGATTCAATATAAGCAGTGGCTCGACCATCAAGTTACCGTCTTGATTGACCGTGGACAAGAGCGATATTTGTTGTGCTGGCCTCTCCCCCTTATGTTCTCATAATTGTGACACATGGAACGTGTTGTGAATCTTTGCCTCCTCCAAAAGATATAGCCGGTAGGCACAACACACATGTGGTACTCTTACGGTCATCAAAATCACTTGCCATGTCGTTGTCGTTGTACCCGATCATATGGTCATCTTCTCCTCTTCTCCTTTTATAATGACAACCTATATTGAGACTTGAGAGTACCACAAATGTAACACACAATATATTTCATGCATGCTAAATGCTCAGTGGTTGAATCCTCCATGAATCGTCTTTACATATCCCATGGTGTAAGTGATGTCGGGCTGTGTATGCACCAGATATCTCAGGCTCCCCACAAAACTTCTAAAGAATGTCGCATCAGTAGGAGGATTAATACTCACCTTGCTCACCTTGAGCCTTGATTCCATGGGGATTTGGTACGGGTTGCAATGAACCATTCAACACTTCTCAAAGATTTTTAGTGCATATGCCGATTGATTTAGGCTCCGTTTGGGAGGACTTATTTTCACCGGTCAAGCGCTTACGATCGCATGAACCGGACCTTAATTATAACACGATTCATGCGGTCGTAACCGCTTGACCGGTGAAAATAAGTCCTACCAAACATAGCCTTAGAGTGATACCATTGTCGATCTGGTTCACTTCTATACCCAAGTAGTAGCTCAAGAAACCACATCGCTCATGTAGAACAATTTCTTTCTCTCCTCCTTAAACTTGATGATTTCTTGTTTGTGTGATCCTGTAATAATGAGATCATCGATGTACACACCCACAAGTAAATTTGATGTGTCAATAGCTCGTTGTACAACGCATGCTCTGATGCACTACTCTCAAACCCGAGTGACATGAGTCTGCTATCCAGCTTTGAGTTCCAAGCTCTAGATGCTTGACATAGGCCATAAAATGTTTTCTTGAGCTTTAATGCATTCTGCTCATTGATCTCATCCACAAAATCGGGTGGTTGAACTACGTAGATCTCCTCTTTAAGATCACATTAAGAAATGTAACATTCATATGCTATACCTCCCAACCTTCGTGTGCCGCAAATTCTATGATTAGCCACACTATTTCGTAATGAACGATCAAGGCAAATACTTCTACAAAATACACACCTTGTAATTGCAGGCATTCCTTTGCGACAAGCAGTGCCTTGTACTTCACCATGACATCATGTGAGCCCTTCTTGACCATGTACACCCATTTCAAGCCTATGGGTCGAATCAATGAGGTGCGTTTTATATCTTCTAGACAGATCACTTGCTGCCAATGTTTTTCGGCTTCTGCAAAGCACACTAATTCTTTGACCGTCAAAAGGCATAGTCCATCGTACTTTGACTGTCTGCGTGGGTTTTTACCATTTATGAATTTTCCATGTAAAAAGTCTTCCTGTTTGTTGTTGGTATCTACGTGCACTCGTCCCGCTCTCCAATTAAAACGGTTCGTTTTGACCGATCTACAGGAACGCCGAGCGACCCGCAACAAATATAACAAAAAAAGCGTGGTAATCTTAATGGGGTAAAATTCTAATTTCCTTCTGCAGAAACTACAAAAAAAAAAAAAACAATAAAGATCTTACAAGTTACAACACAGCTATTGAACATAATTTACATTGAATGGCGGCGTTCACTTCTTCCCTCTCTTTTTCTGCGGCTGCGCTGGCAGACGTTTTGCCGGGAGTGCCGTATCCACCTTCATTCTCTTAGGAGGAGGACTAGGCGTCAGGGCTGGCGCCATTCTCTTAGGTGGCCGCCCCACGCTCCTCTTCGCCGGAGCAATCAACTCCGGCGATGGCACTGTCGTGGCTTCCTTCCGGCCTTCCCCCTTACCACCCCTCTTCAGCTCCGACCCTTTGCCGATGGAGCCACCGCCGGAGCTCTTCAGGGAGCTAAGAAGCGTTCCCGTTGCACTCGATGAACCAGAGTTTCCCTTCAAGCGGTTCAGAAAACTTGCGGCATTCTTCTTTTTTGGCGTCAGGTTGGGAGGGGGACTGAGATCCTTCTTCTCCACCTTCGGTGGAAGCTCAAGAGTCTCCGCAGCTATAAGTCCCGGCTTCGGCGGAGGAGCCGGTTTGGATTGCTTCAATGCAGAACCTCCGGGTCCCCCACGGATTTTGTTAGTTCTCAATCCCCTAGCTCCGGAAACCTTAGATCTCTCCTTAGTCTTCGGCTTAGCAATGGCGCTCTGCTTATCCTCATCCCGCACCCGTTCCTGCTCCTGATGATCAGAATCAGAACCCTGATCCCTCTCCTCCTTCCCCGTCGTTTCCGCATCGGAAATAGCCGGCACCTTGGAGAAGGAGCTACGCTTCCGGCAAGCAATGAGGGAACCCGATGATCGGTTCTTCTTGGGCAGAGGATTTTTAAGATCCGTATCGAGTTTTATCTTAGGAACAATTTTAGAAAGCGGCAGTGAGGGTTCCCTTGCCGCCTCCTCCGCCGGCGCACGCACATGCTTCGGCAAGATTGAGGCCATTTCCTTCGAAACCATTTGGCGGAGATTAACGGCGGCGGTGGATTCCGTCGATCCTTTGTGGAAGAAGACGATGGCGTTGTTGCAAAGCAGCAAGAGATCGCGAAAGAACTCCGCGCTGGAATATTTGGCTCCTTTTCGCTCCAGCCGGGTACGCACCATCTCCAGATCAACGTATCTCCTTATCGTTCCCCGATATCTAGAATTTTCCTGAAAATTTAATATAATTTATTTATTATAATCTCATTAATATTTATTATAAAAAAACGCGGGAAAATGTTAGACGGGAATTTCGTGGCCTAAAAGTGGCGCACCCAAACACAGTAACTGCACCATTGGCATGGAGTCCACCACGCTACCACTGTTCCGCAGGCATATCGTAAGCCTTACGCAGCTGCTTACGTGGCATCATTTATATTGGAGTAAGAACGACACCAAGTTTAAAAGGCACCGTCTGATCTCAATCGGACGCTGCTGATTCAGCTCATTCAAAATCAATTTTCATTATTGAATATTGAGCGGAGAAAATAAAGATAAGATGGTTCGTGTAGCGCAACGAACACAATTTGGTATGGATAGAAATATTATTAATGTTATTTAAACACCATCATCATCATATTACAGAAGAATCGTAATAATTGTAAATCTAAGAAAAATTTTAAATATTCGAAAGAGAACATTTTAATAAATGTTCAAAAATTAACATTCTGAGAAACGTTAATTTTAAGTAATTTGAAATTGGATAAGAAAATGGGACGGGAAAAAGAGTACCTGGCCATCAAGCCGGCGCATGAAAATGGATCCGTACTTGTTCGATTGGATGATCTCGAGAAAGGCAGCCAACGGCTGCGATTCAGCGGTGGCGGGGCGCTTGACGTTGATGGCGACCGCCGAGACGGCGTCCGTCTCCGCCTCCGCGACGCTGCTACCGCCGGAAATAGCATTCTGTCTCTTACCGCGGCGGCGTTTCGATAGGCTCGCTGAGCTCTGGACGTCGCTGCTCTCCTTCCCGCCAGCTACCGACTCTCCAGATTCGCCCAAAAGTAGAGCCGCGCCATCGGCCGTTTCCGACCCTTTAGATAGAGTCTCGGAGCTGCCGTTGTAGGAATCCTCGCGGGTGGGATGAGGCATGTTATCTTGGGCGCCGTCATCCGGTGTCTTCTCCGGCTCCGTTTCCACTCCCCCGTTGGGATTCACGTCCTTTTCCTTTGGATCCGTAGAGTTCGACTCTTTGCACGATCCACTAGAGTTTCCAACAGAGTTTAGATCTCTGGCGAAAGCATCTGGAGCAGGTTCCGGCGATTCGCCGTCCTTAATCGTCTCATTACCTTTCGGATCAGGATCTCTGTCGCCGGCGTCGTCCCTCTCCCGCTCCGCTCTCAAATTCTTCAGCTTCGATTGCAAAGATCTGTGAAAATTAATTAAAATTAGAAGAAAAAAAAATTCAGGCGATCCGACCTGTCTTCGAATCCAACGGCTCAAAAAATTCCGAAAAAAATCGTAAAAAAAAAGTATCGGCTTTCCGAGCGACGCGAGTTGGACTTGTTTACGTGATCGAGACGTCGTATCGATCAACTTCGCGTCGGAGCTCCGCCATCCGGATCTTCCGGAGCTCCTCAAGCCACGGCACATCCGCCGGCGATCCGCTCTCTTCCCCGCCTCCGGCGACGTCAGATTCTTCATCGATGCCTTCACCGACGGATTCGAAGCGGCGTTTGAGATCTAGGTACCGCCGGCGGCAGGTCTGCGGTGTGAGCAGATCGGAGAAGGGGCTTCGAGCCTGAATCTCCATGGCAACAGAGTCCCAACTGCGGGTGCCGTGGCGATTAACAGCGCTGGCGAGGAGCAGCTCCTCCCATGTTCCCCAGATCTCGTTAGCCAGATCGTCCGATCTCGTCCCTGAGGCCATGTGCAACGATTAAATCGCCGCCTCCATCGCGCCTCCGCCTAATCTTTCTTTCTTTTCAAACCCTAGCTTCCCCCAGTTCGCATCACCGGTCCGGCTCGCCTCACGCTGTACAGATTTTATTTCGTTATACTTCTCTTCTTCTGCGTCATACTTTCCCGGTTCAAGTTCCTTTATTAATCTATCAAATATTTTTAGGCTCTATTTATTTATTTATTCCTCTTTATAATTTTGTTATAACTTAGCCTGAGATATGAATTAGGTAGGTGTAACCGGGTCATCGTGTTTGCATGATTATAGAATCATCGGCTATAATTTTGTTTAAGTAATTGGTTTAATCGTGTACACTAGGTTTGATAAAGACCTTGTTTGACACGTTGAAGCCTTCACGCATGCAGGTATTAGTTGGTTATTCACACATTCTCATGTGTTTGATTCTGGCACAAAATATCTCCATCCTAGAATGTATGTTTGGCATGACAACTATTTTGATCACTACTAGACATCTGCATAGGTCCATACGAGCAAGCAGAGAGAGGGGCAATTGAGTCATTTTAGATGTGATAGATGCGCCTCAAAATAACTATTTGTATCATTAAAATCAAAATTTAAAATAACTATTATAAGGGTGTTGATTATCATGGACCCAAAATAACTATTTGTACCATTAAAATCAAAATTTAAAATAATTTCTTACCCCCCAAAAAACACTAAATATACCACCTACATGATCCTCGCCACTCCTCTCTCGCATTATGCAGTATCCTCCACATTCCTCAACGCCGCTTCCAAACCCAGCGGCTTCTCTGGCGCCAACAACAATATCAACAAGAGCACATACCCCAAACCAGGACACCCTTCTCTCCCTTCCCGTCCATACCATTTCACCCAAGGTCTCTAACATCAACGCCGCTTCCAAACCCAACGGCTTCTCTGGCGCCAACAACAATATCAACAACAATATCAAAAACGAGAAATCCACCCGCATCATCCTCACTGAGCACTTTCCTGGTCACCATGGTGGGATCATGCTCGCCAACGAAAACCGCTTCTCTGCCTCCCGGCGATTAGGCTTCTTCCTGAAGGACTATTTCTCTACCCTTATCTTATTGTCTGTGAACTGTAACCTATTGCGTGATGTTGGGGCATCCGCAATCCGGACGAGCCAGCCGAGAGGATAGGGTTAGTAAAGCCGCTCATGCTTTGTTGGGCGAGCAGCGATGATTATGAGTATGAAGGCTCCGATTGGGGGGGGGAGACTTATTTTCAGCGGTCAAGCATTTACGATCACATGTACCGGACCTTAATTAAGGTCGGATACATGAGATCGTAACTGCTTGACCGCTGAAAATAAGTCCTCCAAACGGAACCAAAATTTCTTATTTTTCTGCTATTATTTTATTATTGTTTTTTAAAATTTTTTTACTATGTGTTTTTTTTGGGCGCTGTTATTAGCACTGCTATTTTCGCTATTAGCACTCATCGATATTAGCAATCACTGTTTTAAGTGATTGCCTATTCCCAAGCAAATTTCTGTTTGCACCGCACTTTCACTATCCGCAAGCAAATTTCTATTTGCACCGCAGTTTCACTATCCGCAAGCAATATTGTAATATATTTTTAGTCCAAAACTTAATTAAGATATTAGAAAAAAAGACATAAAAGATTACAAGTCTTCAAAATATAATATTCAAAAAAGTTAGGACACCAAAAAGTTAGATTTCTTCTCATTGTAACACCTACAAAAAAAGAAAATATGTTAAATAAGATCATATAATATTGTATATCAAATAAATTAAGAACACGTACCGAAATTATATATATATAAATACATATAAATCTCTGTCTTTTCCTTGTGGAGATGTTGTAATCGTAACACCTACCCAAAATAAAAAAAATATGTTAAATAAGATCATCTTAAAAAATTGTATAGTTATTAAAAAATTATAGTAATACATACAAACATCAAGCTCCCTTGTCTAACTCCACTAACATAGTGCATCCAGTATTTGGCTAAGAAGGTGCAATTTTGTTTTGTAGTGTATTTCCCAATGATCGACAATTGCTTCATGATACCTCATCCATGTTGGAATGATGTGCGGTATTGGACTGCACTCACTTAATGTCAATTGAATGAAATGATTTTCAGTCAAAAATCCCATGCAAACCATGTGTGGCACCTCCGACATAGCAGAATGTAGTGGGAAGAACGTCAAACTTTGCACTTTAGAAAGTTGAATTAGAACAACGTTATAGCATGAACTAATTACAAGGCCCATATCGGGCATTGTCATCCATTTCTCATATGGTTTCGGTGTTTCAATACACTTGACTTTCTCCTATAATTCTTCATATCTATGACGGCCAAAAACTTGACCATACAAAATTCCACGATTTTGTAGTCCCCGATGTAGATCATTTCTCACTTGTTGCCAACCACCGTGGACATTCAAGGCATGAGTAATGACCCGGTACCCACAATGGCCATCTCCCAACACATCAAATGCATCGATAATGTGTTCCGACCAAAATGTCATAAATTTATTTCGTACCGTATCCACAAACTTTTTTCCCTTTCGAGTAACCAATTTATTCATTCTTTATTTTTTTGTAGTCTCCAATATTTTTTCCTCCATCAATGCATATTCAAAATGTGACGGTAGTCGTTTAGTTGACAGAATCTCTCTTAATTTTTGTTTTATTTCTCTATTTTGTTGTTCGTTCGAGTCATAAAACTTTAGCACAACTTATTCAAGCTCAATGTCCAAGTTGTTCTCAATGTCAACTTCAATTTTGTCCTTCAGTGCCAGTTGCTTCCAATGTGAATTAATCAACCATAACGGAATTGCTTTTGAATTTGTGATGTAAGGATGTAACTCATGTCCACAAGGCAAACCCAAAGTGTACCTTTTAATGGGTGAGCACTCATAAGCTTGCATGAAATGTAATCCCTTATTTATAATATCTTCTTCCTCTTTGATGAGCTGTAAAGCTTGAGTAGATATTTTTCCAATCAACTCTGAATATAAAAAGCCTTTGTAATCATTGCTAATTTTAATGCAACTTTCTCCAAAAGCTCTTTTAATATCTGTATGTTGTAGGTTTATCATCTGATCAAATGTTCTCCATACAGTTGTCAAGTTTCCGATAGATACTTTTTAAAACTTTTTCAATAGGCTATGTCCACCCTCAAAACGATTTGTACTAGTATTACCCAAATGTCTTATCGATCCATGCTGACACAAAACGATCTTTATATGACTCTATCCATGTTGTAACAACATAATTTAACACGTCTGAATGCATTGGAGAAAATTGCCCAAGTATTGTTAAATGAAATATTGAAATTACCTTCTGTGTTAGCTTCAATTATTCGCTGCCACTCAAACATAAAATTTTCAAACTATTTTTCATTTGTAAATAGTTTCTTGCAATGTGCCAAAATATTCCTATTTATATGGACACGACATAAGAAATTCTTGGAACTAAGGAAGACTTTGGCAATGCCATTCATTAAAGCAACTTCTCTATCTGTTATCAAAACATTAGGCACATTACCAGATAGTACATTCTTAAAATAGTGCAAACCCACTCATAACTTGGTTGAGTTTCATCAGATAAGAAAATAAAGCACGAGTATAAAGATTTCATTGTCGAAGTTATCCCAACAATGCATAGAAGAGGCATCCGATATCTATTTATTTTATAAGTGCAATCGAGTTCAAATACTGTTGGAAACATGTTTGTTAGTTTGACTGCAAGCGAATGTGCAAAAAATATACTTCGTAATTTTCGGTAGCTATCATCCACTATGTTGAAACTAATGTACCCAGAACTTTCAATCAGCTTGTACAAAAATTGAATCGGGAAAAGACCGTCTAACTCCTGCTTTTGTAACTTTGCTCTTGCATTATATATTGTTCTCATAACTGAAGTGTTCACACTGTTTTTCTTTTTCAACGACGCAAAGATTTTTCTTGGTTTGACATTGGTACTATACATTTGATTGACAAGAGATTCCACGTCTGCATTTAACCTCCCGGCATAAGCATGTGCTTCCATGTGAACTTTCTCATGATTGTGCACGCCACACAGAACCTCTAATCTCCATTCCTCAACATTTACCACTTTCACTTCTTTAAGAGAGACCAAACAACCGCGTCGCTTGGAGGTGGTTTTACGGAGCCCCTTCTTCACCCAACCTTTTTTACATTGATTCTCTCTGTAGTGCTCACCTCTATCACAACAAAGAATTACACGAGGTGCAAGGTGACCAACAATTTTATCGGATGTTTTGATAGTAATAACATAGCCCAGACTTTTGCTAATACATCTAACCCACTCTATCAATTCCTCCTTCGAACCAAATGCTTTATCGATTTGAAAATGCATGCTCAAATCAACTTCGATTTTGGGAACCTTGTCATCTACTAGGTATTTTGGATCTTCACATAATATAAAACACAAGTAAATCACAATGGATAATCACAAAAAAAGTTGATTAAATTTTTACTGCATGTGGTCATACCGATTAGTTGTAGATCCGTAATAGTGTATTCTTCTTGACTCATCCTCCCAAACAACAATATAAAAACCTAAAAGAGTAATCTACATTTTTAACAATGAACTTCAAAAAATTAATTCAAGGTGGAGAAGAAGGTTAGGTACCTTTGAGATTTCTGAAAACTTAAAGGTTTTTTGCCAAGAGATTAGGAGAAGCCAAAATCACACAACCTAGGGCATGAAACACCAACCAAATGAAACTATCTACCGCCGACCACTGCCAGGGGGAAGTCGATGTACTGCCAACCACTGCCAGGGGGAACTCGCTAAGGAGGAGGGTTTCAATTGGGGCTTCCGATAATTTCTACAAAAGGGAATAATACCAAAATCATATCCGGTTAAAACAGCGACTGGAACCGCCGGGGTGGAAGGGATGGAAGGGAGGAAAATGTGCTTCACTCTGAAAACAACCATTGGAAGGAAACGTTGGGCATACCCGGTTAAAACAGCGACTGGAACCGCCGACCACTACCAGGGGGAAGCCGATCTACCGTCGACCACTGCCAGGGGGAACTCGCGAAGGAGGAGAACCGCCGGGGTTGTAATCGATGCCGCCGACCACTGCCAGTGGGATAGTCGCGAAGGAGGAGGAGAACCGCCGGTGTTGTTGCCAGTTGCCGCCGACCACTGCAGGGGAAGAGTCACGGTGGAGGAGGAGGGCCGTGCGTCGGGGGATTGGGCTGCGGGAAACAGGATGGAGGAGAATGTCGTGCGGCGGGTTTGAGTGCGGTTACTAAAAAAACACCCTAAAAATTTGTGTGATTTGAGTGATATTATATTGTTTTTTTTAAAAAATATTTTACTACATGTTTTTTTTCCATTCATTACGTTTCAGTGTTTTGGAAAATCTAAACTCTAGCAGCAGTCCAGACAAATTCTTTCATCGAAATGTGTAAAACATCATAGCCGCACTTAAAAGCCGAGTACTATGCCGTTGAGTTAGCAACCTGGATCAACATAAAGTGTAGATATGATCAAGATAAAAATAAAAAAATAGATGTATGATTATGGAAACAAAAAATTATTATTAAATATAGATATTATAAATGATGTAAATTTTAAATCATTACAGTTGAGGAAAGAGGAACAGATTAACACAACAAAAAAGGCCCTCAAAATAATTCCAAATGTGAAGGCGTCCGGTTTTAAAGAATCGCACGGATTGGATTGGTTGGGAGATATTTATCATTTATTAGGTCCACTGAAATTCAGAAAAAGAAAAAATATTTACTCTTTCCGGCGTCACACAGACGTCGGCAAAATGTGAAATAGGGCGTGTTTGCCGGCGGTTAATTCCGTCCGGCCGACCTCAACCCTGCCGAATGAGCAGCAGCCGCGATTGTGCCAAAGTCCAAACCAGCACATAATTACTTATTATTTTACATCCACTTATTATAATTAATATTTCGCCGATGCGTGAAATCAAAGGTATTAATAAAAAATTTTAAAACAATTTTATTTTTAACAAAAGGGTTGAACTTTGATCAAAACGCACAAACAATAAGACCCAGATGCTTCCGTTCGACGGACCCAAAATCACCGCTAAAGAAGTTTCCCCCTAAAGATTTCCCTGCGCGCGCGCCAGGCGGGCCAGCGCGCTCCCTGGGCGAGAACGCATGGAGGGCCCGTGCGTGCGCACCAGGTCCTCGTGCTCCCCACGCGTTTGCCCTCCATGTGTGCACGTGTGGCGCTCTCGCACGCTCCCTACAAGCATACGAGCAACGCGCCCGCGAGGCACGAGCGCGCACCCCTTGCGGGCGCATGCAGGCGTGCAGAAGCACTCTGCGCGCGCACCCCCTGCTCCCACACGTTGGTCTGTGAGTTTGCGTCCTCCCCGCAACCGCCGTCGTCGGGCAACTTGCTTGGGCCACCCGAACCACCCAGGGCATGTTTGGTATTTCGTGAAAATTGGCAATACATGGTGACCGAAACGGAGCGACGTCATTCGACAACTCCGGACTTAGTCCGACACAATTACCAGCACACCCCTCCAGAAAACTATAAAAAGCCTCTCAAGCATTCATTCGAAAAGAAGCAACTCAATAAACTAGAGAGAGATCTAAAGTTTTCCGGAAAGAACATTGGACTTATATCATTTCTCGCTCGAAATTCACTCTGCTCCCTCTCTAGTGTGCCCGACGCCCAACGCTCACTTGGTCGCTTTTATGAGCCTGCAAGAAGGCAATGGAATTCACTTTCACGGGTGCTCGCGCGAACGTACTATAAGACTTTAAAGACTTGTCATTATCCTCTGCAAGAGCGTTGTAATCAAGACTCTGGCTCTGCGGGAGTGCTCTCATTCAGGCTCCAAGGACTTTCCATTTTTCACACCAGAGAGCTCTCATCAAGACTACGAGGACCTGGTTTATTTCCCACTGCTTTTATCGTCAAATCTCGTAACGGATAGACGATCTATCACCCACTGAAAAAACTCACGAAACTTGTAAACTAATGAATTTGACCTCACACAGATCCAATTATGTGATTTTTCACTCTTTCTCGGTTTATCACGGTAAAAAAACATCTTGTCATTGCTACTGAATATTCATTGATTGCTTGCGCGTCCGATCCAACAAGTAATTTTTAGGTCAAGACACCTGACCATGAGCAAGATCCTGCACCAATGAGGAGTCTGCAAATGAGGTGGGCCCACGCCGTTGTGGCTGGTGTCATACAGTTTTGCGCGGGCCCATCATCATTTCAGACCCCTCATTAATTATCTTGAACATGCTCATGGTCAGAAGTCCTGACCTAAAAATTCACCCATCTAACTCAGAGCTATGATGCCCGATTCTCCGGATCCCAAAAAAACCAGGTCACCCAGCAATTTTTAAATAAAAAAATCGAACTAAATAAACAATTTATAAACTGCGATTCTCCTGGCACGTTCTGAATCCAGGCAAAAAAAGGTGAAGACAAACTAAGAGAATTATAAATTATTAATAAGAAGCAAAAGTCGTTGTTCGGAAAAGCTTTTCCTGGAAAAGCTTTCCCAAAGCTTTACAAAAAGTGGTGCGGTGGAGAAGTGCTTTTTTTAGAGGTGGAATGGGCCGAGCGAGGTCATGTTTTATAATTATATCCCGTTGCTTTACGGCCCATGGTGCTAGCAAGCGCTCATGAATATGATTCAACCGAATATAAATAGCGATCCCTAATCGCAACTCAACTTTAGCTATCCGCAATCTATTTTTTTTTAAATACCTCAATTTTTCTGTTCAACGGCAACCCAAACCTTAAATCTTACGCCCCCTCCCACGTATCCCGTCTTCAGTCACACCGAAAACCTCATGTGTCCCCTTTGGTTCCTCCCTCTCGTTGAAGCTGTTTGACGCTTCAACGGGGAGCGGTAAGTCAAATATCGTATTGCAGTTAATTTTTTGGATTGCGATTAACATTGGGATGCGACAAGTCAAAATTGAATTTCGGATATCAATCACCATACAAATTAGTTGCACTAATAGATATATCTGAATAAATCTTCATTATTTAAATAGTTAGGCTCCGGCTAGGATGGTGGTTTTGCTCCGGCGAGTTTAAACAAAAACGCCACGGGCATAAAACCTAATTTTGGGTAGAGAACTGTTATGACAGCAACAAAGAAAACAAAACTAATTTTGAGCATAAAGTTAATAAACTTTCACAGCAGAGGTCATGCGTTCATAACCACCATGTTCACGACCGCTACCGTGATGCCAAACGGAGCCTTGATTATCTGTTCATTTTTGTCCTCCAATATGTTCCCCAAGCCCGTCATTTTTCTAATAAATAAGGACATTAGACTAAGGCTCCATTTGGCATGGTGGTGGCGGTCGTAAAAGCATGGGTCATTCGTTAAGAATCACCTAACAAACATCATCCATTTGAACATAAAATGGATCAAGTTCCATAGGTGGGCGTTAACAAATGACAATTTAACCCCTATGTCATGACCACCACCACCGTGCCAAACGGAGCCTAAATCGTAACCATAATTTTGCACATAAAGTTAGGTTTTGGCTTCATTTGACAAGGTGGTGGCGGTCGTGACACGGTGGCTATGAACCGGCCTTACCCAAGGAACTTCATCCACTCTTATGTTCAAAAACTAGTTATATTTTCTTGGTGGCAGTCAGAACCAGTCATGCCAAACATACATTTTATAATGAAGCCGTCTTTGTCCAAACTCACTTGAGCAAAAGCAACGCGACAAACAGAAACTTTGCAGCAGAATTTTCTCACCACTGGAACAAAATCATGCTCAAAACACAGCTGCCAAAAACAGGTAGTAAAACAATATGATCCCGCAGTTTCAAAAACAAATACTATGCCCCCATAGGCTATATGTGGTGGTTTCTTTTGACACAATCATATTTTTTAGTGATCCAGTGGTGACAAAAGTGGCGAGCCAAACAGATATAGAATTGTGGTGTGTTTCCAGTCAAACTCTCATCATCGTCACTACCGTGGTAGATAGAGCCTTATTAGTTCGCAAAGAACAGATGGAAGCTACCCAGACGGAAAATCAGATTCGTAATTACAGCGTAAAAAAGTTCTATTTGAGGGTAGTAAGTGCGCTCCTTCAAGACCATTAGGCCAATAAGGGTAGATGATACTACTTCAAACAAAAATCATGGATAGCTTGCCGATCGGAGTTAGGAAGGCTCATTGTGGGCAGTGGTGCAACAACAAGATCAAATACTTCAACTTCTGGGGAAGATGATATTATATTTCCAGTAGAAATGCTAGGCATTATTATCTTGTAGCTCAAGAAAGACAATTTGCCTAGGTTTTTATATTTGCTCCTCGAAGACTCATGTCCAAAGGCAATATAACCCAAAACTTAGCCCCTCAACCAAAGAAAGATAAAAGAACGGCTTGTTCAAAATTTATTCTAATACTTAGAGGTCAACACTTTGACCTTGATGATCAACAAGACGAACCCAAGGTCTTCTCTAAGAAAATTGTCCACGCAAACCAAAATCAATCTACTCTATTCCGAGTCTTAGCCAATCAATAAAGATAATGTTGTCTCAGTAGTATTGGAGTATTGAACTTTACACAGATACCTCAAGTCCTCACTAGGGAGAGGCATTTTATTCCCATCAAATGATGAACTGACTATTGAAGTGTACACTGATGCAGATTGGGCTGCATTGATTGATGATCGATGGTCCACCTCAAAATATTGTACAATGGCGGGTGAAAATTAGTTACTTGGAGCAAAAAACATATGATTGTCAGATCCAGTGTTAAGGTGGAGTTTAGGGCTATGACTCATAAGATCTGTGAAGGGTTATGGATCCTAACTATCATGAAAGATTTTGGTCTTAATGGAAATGAGTGTATCAGATTAAACAGTGATAACAAGACTGCCATCAGTATTGCTCACAACCCAGTATAACACGATCGTTACTAAGCACATTGAGGTCGACAAATACTTCATCAAAGAAAACATAGTGAGAGGCGTTGTGGTTACTCTGTTTGTGCCATCCGAACAACAATTGGCCGAAATCCTCACCAAGGGATTGTGCACAAGTGTTGATATTTTGTATTTTGCATTTATTTTGCTCTTTCCCTTAGTCCTCCATACCCATATATATTGGGGTATAACTCTTTATTTTATTATCATTATCAATGGATCAAAAGTTCCTCACCCCCAACTATGACATGGTTTGAATTTGACATGTTGCTTAAGGTCAATTATGAACAAGAAAAATGAATTAAGCTACAAAATATGAAGTAAAAATATGAGCAAAGGGTACACAATTATACAATCAAATTTAGAAGGCACAACAGTTGGTTTAGAAATTTTCATCATTTGATTTTTTTTAACATTCATGAAATATAGTGGGGATTCATGATAGCCCCTACTTAGCTTACGTTTCTATCAGTTAATCATATCCTTAAACACTAGGCACGGAAGAACTTCATATCGAAGCCAAAATGGTCAAAAGTTCCAGACTACAAAGAATCACAAAAGCTGGTATTTAAAGAAAGAGGAGGAAGACACTACAAAAGCTTCATCTACAGAAGAGGTCAGGTAGATAGATATACCAAACAAGACGGCTGTTTTCACTGAAATACACAATGTTGATGTTGAAATGTATTTGTTAACCTGCTCTCCCAGTATATCTTCTTTCACCTGTTAACTCCTGAACTTCACAAGTTTGCGGCCTCCGTGACTTCTATTTCAACCACGCTTTTGTGCAGGAAACTCTCCAGCATCCAGAGTGGCAGACAACTATGGATGATGAAATGACGGCTCCATGAGTTAATCAGTCGCGGGACCTAGTTTCCCATCCTCACAGTCAATCCCGTGTACGATGTAAATGGGTGTTAACTGTTAAACACCGTCCTGATGGGATGGTTAAGCACCTTAAAGAACTTATTGCGTCTAGCGATTTTAGTCAACAACATGACAATGGCTATGAAGAAACATTCTCTCCAATAGCTAAACTTAATGCATTACGAATATTGATCACCATGGCAGTCCATCAACATTGGTAGTGGCATCAACTTGATATCAAAATGCATTCAGCTATTTATCATTTAACATAGAAAATCTATATGTAGCAACCTTTTGGATATGAGAACACAGAAGAACCTCTTGTTTACCACTTTCAAAAATTTTTCTACGTCTTAAAGCAGTCCCCTCGAGCTTCGTTTAACAAATGTAGTTAAGCCATTTGAGATTTTGGATTCACTCGGAGCTCGACAGACTTATCCCTATTTACACATCACCAAGAGAGTATGATGATCCTTCTTGTGTATGTTGATGATATTATCATCACAGAAGATGATCTGAATGGTATTTTATGATCAAGGATTTGGGCTTCACACTTTCAAATCTCACACTTTCAAACCAAGGATTTGGGAGGCATTCGATACTTCTTAGGTACCGAGGTGGCTCGCCGAGCTGATGAGCTTACTTTATCTCGACAAAAATATTGTATAGATCTTCTAAAGGATGTCGGCTACTTGAGTTGTAAGTTGACTGACAAGTCCATGGATGCAAACCACTTCTTATGTGCTCATGAGTCTGACTCTAATCCTCTTTTACCTAATCTGGAGTACTATCGTCGCGAAGTTGACAAGCATATATATTAAACTATCAAAACAGCTAGATATCTCATTCGTTGTTGGAGTGGTTAAACGGTATATGCATGCTCCGCAGATATCCCACCTTCACGCAATCGAGCGGATCCTTCGGTATCTGAAGAAAGCTCCGGGCCAGAGGCCTCTTCCCTCTCGTCGATTGCTCATTCTAATGAGGATTATACAGGTTCCCTTGATGATCGTTGGTCTATAAGTGTCTATTACACATGTTTTGGAGGATACCTAATCACTTGACGGAGCAAAAAGCAAACAGTTGGGGCACGCTCATCTGCGGAGGCTGAAAATGGTTCGATGACCTCTGCCATTTTTGAACTCACTTGACTAAAGAGTCTTCGTACTGATCTTGGGGCATCTATTCCCTCTCCTGCAATCCTCTACTACGATATACAAGCAACTCTCTATATCGCTGAGAATCCATTGTTCCATGAATGCAACAAGCATATTGAAGTCGTATATCACTTCATCTCGAAAAAAATTTAACTCCACAAAATTGATCTTCAACATGTTCCCGCTGCTGATCAAATCTCTGATGTCTTCACCAAGACCTTGTGCTGTAGGGTAGGCTTACACAAAAGGGATTTGGAAGTGCGGGTAGGTGTGACAATGACCTAGTGGAACCAAGAGTGGGAAAAAGACCTCCACCAAGAGTGGGGAAAAGATTTCAAGTGCAATCCATATGAAATAACACAACTCAAACCATAATAATTTTAATTTGATTAATTGTAAGCGACACAAATATTTCGAGGTGAACTAGTTGTGCGGCCTCCGTTTTGGAGGGACCAACTAGAGCCCGCAAGCAAATACGTCCCTGCAGGTCACGATTAGTAACAATACAAGCTCACACAGGCAATACTTTAAGAGAGACAAACACAACAATATTTAATAATGTAAACAAGAACAAAACACCCAAAACAAGTCTTACAACCACAGAGATGGTCGGAGCTGCAGTAGAGTGAAGAGTTCGGTGAGATATGTGATGGAGGAGGCCGGCCAGGGCCAGGTTTAGCCTGAAAGAGGCCAACAAATGCTGGCAGGGGAGGGTGCAGGGATTGGAAGGGAGCGGAGGTGGTCTGGAAGAAGGATGTGGTGGAGGAGGCGACTGGAATTGAGATCTGGAGTCTGAAAGGGGATCGACAACGGGCTGGGGAGTAGTGAACGAGTGGGGATGAGGGATCTGGGGGAGAGCGTGGTCAGAGTATCCAGGCTCCCTGGGGCGTTTCCGGAGCGAAGCATGGGTTGCGGATGGGGTGCGGGTTGCTGGAGGAGTTGCGACTGGGATGCAGGTTGCTGGAGTATCGACTGAGATGGGGTTGCTGGAGGAGTAGCAGCTGGGATGCGTGTTGCTGGAGTAGCGGTCGGGATGCGGGATGCGGGATGCTGGAGGAGTAGCAACTGGGAGTCTGAAAGACAGATGGCGAGGGGAAGTCGCATAAGGAGACGACAATAGGAAGTGGGGAGGGAAAGGAGAGAACCTCACCTTGGAGTCGGCAACTAGGGGTGGCAGCATCGACACCGCGGAAGATCATTGGAAGCAAAGAAGGAATTCTCCAAAATCAACGATGCACTAGATGGGCCGAACATATAAATAGCAAATACAAGTAGAGCATCCTAATATTGACGACTATGATGGGCCGAACATATTAGGATCTAATGCACCTAAAATAAAACATAAAATGCATTAATAGTATATGAAATCGTGCGCGGATGCAGATCCGGACACATCCGCAGAGTCAGATCAACGATTCGATCAAGTCCTCCTGCACGAGTAGACAAACGGTGGTCCCGCCCTTCGACGGATAGAAGGTAACGACTGATCCCCATCACCTTGCCTCGCCCACTCTATCGATAGTTCATTTCCAAGTATGGCGCCTACAATCCGTAGGCTCCATCTTATGGAGGAGTATAGAAGAAGTTTTTTACTAAGCCCAATGTAAAGGCCCACCTCTATGACCCATTAAAATAATTTTGTATAGTTTAATCCCACATTGTGCGTACATGTGTTTGTTGTATTCTTTAAGTGATAATAAAATTATTATGTCTAATCACTAGTTATTTTACAGAAAGTAAATGTTTTAAGGAAAAAAGATACAAAAACTTGACTAGATAAATTGCATTGAAGGTCATTCAACACTAATTATTCTACCATTCGTTCCACTCCAGTTGACAACCACATCAAAATGTTTTGGCTGTCCAGCCCCCATAGTGACTATGGGCGACGACACTTTCACAACAAGTTTTTTACGTCTTTTTACTTTTTTAGCCTAGGCAGTATTGACGACATCCTCAGTACAACATGCAAACAGACCGTTGATGATGTCAAGGCTAATTGGGCCTCGTGACCCTAAAGACCGCCACTACCATCTCCTTAGCAATACGTCTTTTTCTCAAACCACAACAACAAGCCGCTCCATCAGAAGATGGTCAAAAAAGATTTCACAGCCCTATAACGACATAACACAACAAACCATATCGGCCATGCCACTGTCACTCAGCCAATGATCATGTCTTATCGATAACTTTCCATCAATCATCACAACAACGACGAACCTTCGAACCATAAAGCCTACGACCATTACATTCCCTTGCAACACAAAGTGACAGCAAACTTGGTTTGCTTGCACAGCCATTGTCATGCTCAAAAGGGCGTCATGGAGCAAACAATTTCTAAGATGCTCTAAGCATGCATCATTCAACCTAATGCTAATCCTTTCTCCAATCTAGTTCTCATGCAGAAGGTCGACAGTTAGCATTTTTATGTGGACTACCACAAGTGGAGCAACTGCATACAGACAAATACCCAATATCACTGATCCTGAAGCTTTTGAATGAGCTTCAAGATGCCGAGTTTTCTCCAAATTCGATTTGTGATTAAGACATCTTCAGATTTGCGTGCAACTGGAGGCATATCGAACATGACACTTTCTCACTCATGATGGTCACTAAAAATTCCCGATCATGTTTTTCAATTTGACTAATGCACCAACCACTTTCCAGGCTACAATAAATGATACTTTTTCGGTCCACTCTGCAGAGGACCACCATCAAAGTTCAGTTTTAAGCACTTATCTCTTTACCCCTATCTTAGATGAGCTCACCGGGCATATCCAACAAGCAGTACTTTGATATTTAATGTTCGTGAATGATATCGTTTTGGTCGATGAGACGCGCAAGGGTGTTAACGCGAAACTTGAATCTTGGCAAGAAACTTTAGAAAAGAAGGGTTTTAGGTTGAGCAGGGCAAAGACAGCGTATATGAGCTTAAATTTAGCAGTGCAAGAAGGATGGATGGCTTCGTTATTAAGTTTGGTGATCAAGAAATTTCCCGCAATGAGTGCTTTAAATATCTTGGATCGATAGTTCAAAAAGATGGAAGTGTTGATAAAGATGTGGTACATAGAATCCAAGTTAGGTTGGTTAAAGTGAAGAGGCGTGTCAGAGATCTTATGTGATAGTAAAGTACCATTAAAACTTGAAGGAAAGTTTTACCACAATGCAATTAGACCAATGATGCTCTATGTTTCTGAGTGTTGGGTAGTGAATTGTGTACATAAGCAAAAAATGGGAGTTGCGGAGATGAGAATGCTTAGGTGAATGTGTGGACTGTGGACACACAAGA
Organism: Platanthera guangdongensis; assembly: GCA_039583875.1. NCBI lineage: Eukaryota > Viridiplantae > Streptophyta > Magnoliopsida > Asparagales > Orchidaceae > Platanthera > Platanthera guangdongensis. The sequence continues at coordinate 302,476,257 of CM077153.1, read as the reverse complement.
TTGGATAAAATTAGGAATGAAAGTATGAGGGATAAGACATGAGTGACACCAATGGCGTAGAAGATGTGAGACGTTCGACTAAGATGGTTTGGACACGTACAAAGGAGACCATTAGAGCCACCTGTTAGGCACTGTGAGAGTTTAGTCACTAGGCATGTTAAATGGGGGAGGGGTAAACCAATAAAGAATTGGAATGAAATTATAAGGAAAGACATGATGTACTTAGACATTAGTGAGATTATGACTAAAGATAGGGCACAATGGAGACAAAAGGATCCATATAGCCGACCCACTACAGTGAGAAAAAGGCTTGAGTGTTGTTGTATATTGGTATATAATACCTACTAAGATGCTCAACATCTACACAACATCTTTTAGCTTTTGACTTGACATCTTTCTGTGAACAAGAAATGTTTTCTTAGATGCTCACGGATGGCCTATTGGGTCATATCATTTCCTCCATCGAACTCAACATGGACTCGGAGAAAATCATGGTTGTCTCCCAATGGCCGAAGCCTACCTCAATTAGAGCAATTCACGGATTCTTCGACCTTACAGAATATTGTCATTGATTCATCCCTCTAACTACGGTTGCATCACTCAACCCCTCATCAAGGTGCTTACAGAACCATGCAACCCCACATAGGTCTATGACATGAAGCTCATGGCTCTGGCATCAGTTGTTCAACACTGGTTACGCCTCTTAGGCAGACACTTTATCATTCAAACAGATTATTGTACCTTACACCACCAGCAACCCTAAGAAGATCATGACGCTGATACCAACAATTTTGGATAGCCAAACTCCAGGTAGCAACTTTAAGTGAAATACAACTACGGATCCACTAACCGGGTGGAGGGTGGGGGGCTCGTTATCGCATAATGGGAAGACAAGCTTCATATCTACTCTATAGCACCAACTCTGACTATATGTCAAATTTATTTTGCAAGAACTCCGTATTTTCCACATTACGCCATCATCAACAATGACTTGGAGAAGGATCACCTCATTGACAACTGCACTTCCATGATCGGTTGAACATGGTTGAGTCATCTCATTGGATACATCGCCACGTTCATGAATTTCACTTAACAATAGCAACAAGCCATTATGGGGATTTCCTACCTATGGTCGCCCAGCTGGATGGCTCGATTGGAGTAAAATGCTCAACTCAGTTCAGCAGTTCATTGTTAACTGCCTCACATGCCAACTTAGCAAAACTATAAGACAAATCACATAAACCAATATAACAAAAAACTCATCAAAGTAGTGGGGCTGACCAAAACACTGGAGATTTTGGATTCGGAATAGTGTTGAAACCGAAAATTCGGTCTCTCATAGAGTTCACCCTTGGGGAAGGGGTGATCGCGCACCTACTTCTCTCCTGCAAGCAAAATAACAAAGGAAACAAAGCAGAACTGTCCCAAGGGCTCGACATGGAGGACCCACCACACCCGGAAGATCTTAGAGCGTTTCCCCTCCTTAGCCAAAGGCCGAGCTAAGACTACCTCAGAAAGCGCGAAAAGATTAGGGAGCGAGTGAGCATAAAGAGTGCATTCTGAGGTGCCCCCTTGGGTCCTATTTATAGATTTCTGAACACGGACTGCAAATAGTCAACCTCCGTTGTTTTGAACAACTATGTGCAGTCCAACTTGGTCTGCCAACAGCGCAACTCTGCTGTTCTAACAAGCTATTCGCACCCATGGGAGGGACATCCAGGTAATTTTACCTCTGGGCCCCACTGGGCAGGTCCCAAGGATATGGAGGTCAGCTCACCACTACTCTCCACTCCCATGGGGCGGGTGCAACTTGGCTCCCGCAGCTCGCCTTCTCTTCTTGGGCGGCGCGATCCAGGCCACCGCGACCCGCCAATGCCCATTCCGAGGTGGGCTGGCGGCCAGGTCGCCTGTAGGAGAGTGGGCTGGCCTGGTCTCAAACTGTCGCTACGGGAGCTCCGGAGGGAGGCTCGCTGATCTGGAGTCGTCGAGCTCAACCCGAATATTAGTTCGATGAATGCCGAGCCCAAACTCTACTCGACGAACTCAAGGCGAGTGTGAGGGGGGAGGTGCCAGCTCACGCGGCTCGCCCGTCTGGCTTTGCCGAGAGCGAGCTGGCCACCCGGTGCCTGCCCATGCTGTTCTAGTGCGGGCATGGTGCCTTGGTCCGCTCGCCTGGCCTGGCGGGTCCGCTCGCCTGGCCTGGCGGGCCCACTCGGCGAACACGGGGTTGTACACAATCCCCGCTCTTTTTGAGCATGACCAAGCTCGGAAAAAATCATCCAACCCACGTGTTCCGTGAGTGTTGTGCTGAGCTGTCGAGGAATCTTCTGGTGGGTCCCATTCCCTGGCTATAAATACGCCACCGAGCCCCCTGGAAAATCCCTACCCCTTTCGCCTTTTTCAGTGAACTGTAGCTGCACCATGCCTGTCAGCGAGGAAGTGCGAGCCCGGCTAGCAGCTGCGAGCCAAAAGACCAGAGAAGAGGCCCTTGAGGCCGTCCCGTGGTTAGCGCGTGGGTCTCCCGGCCCCCTCTTCAGGCTGGTAAAGGGGAGAATCATCAGGCGGTCCCCGACAAATGACTTCCCGGGCTCCAGCTCGGCAGCAGACACCGAGGTTATTCCTGAGGTATGCGCGCATCCCCGCCTGACTTGTCGCTTCATTTCTGACTTTCCTCCCTGCAGGTGCCGCCTCGCGAGGGCGGAGATGGGGGAGGGGAAGGGGTCCCCCCCCCGCTCTTAACCGAGCGGGACGCCAGCCCCTCGGGCTTGGGGCGCCCCCCTACGGACACTTCTCGGTGGCCGATAAGCCCCGGGCTGGGGAAATCTATTGCAGCTCTCGAAGGGGAACTCTTCCAGGGCCGACCGGGCTCTTCTAGGCCGTCCGCCGGTGCGGGCGACGTGCCAATTCCTGGTAAGCTCGTACTCGGTGCTTGTTTTGTTCTCGCTCGTCCCCTCTGACTTTTCTCTTCGTAGGTTATAACGCGGTCTCCTCCGATGCCGAGATGAGCGAGGGATATTCGTCTCCTCCTGACACGGAGGGGAGTTCAGAGTATCTGGGCGACCCGACGGATGTAGCGGGGATGAAAAGACAAGTGATGCGGCTGTTTCAGAAGCATACTCTGTTGCTACAGGAGATCTTCAACAGGGTTGACCGGGACAACATTGCAACGGAGGCGCGACTCGCGGCTCTGGAGGGATCGTGGCGCCCAGCTGGAGTGGAGGAGGTTACTTCTCCTGGCGTGCATATTACGCGGGCCGAGGAGCGGCTTAGGAACGCCACGGAGCAAGTCGGTCTGGCCAAGCAGGAGCTGGTGGCGGTTCGCGATTACCACTATCCTCGTGTGCCTCCCCAAACCGTGACGTAGAGGCGGGGCAGGTGGAAATGGATCCAGTACTGGCCCGCCTACCCCCTCCCCGCGGTCAGTCGCCGTGTCAGGACCGCATCCGCACTCTAAACCAACTCGCTTAGGAGGGTTTCCCATCTTGAAACATTTTAATGTCTGTAATAATCTGAGACTTCTCTCGCCCGTCGACGGGCTTAATTGCTGTTGCACATTACTTCTATTGTGTTGCTATCTAGTTTTCTTCGGGAAGATACGGATGAAGCCCTCTTGCTCGCCCACCGCTTCTTTAAGCGGGCGCGAGATCGTTGAATCAGCTTGCCCAACCCGCCTACTTAATCTTGGCGGGAGCGGGCCGGGAACTCGCTGGTTGCGAGTCTCCCCGGCAGGCCTATTGTTTCGGGCGGGTGCGAACCGCAGCTCGCCCGCCTCTTGTGCGGACGCGGGTGGGCACGATTCGCTGCCGGACGGTCTTTGTGGCGCGAATGCGAGTCGGGAAGTTGAATCGTCAGACCTCTTTTTGCTATCCGCACTTTTCCCGCCAGCGAAATGTTTTCCCGCCCTTTTTTCTTTCTATAAATAGTCCCTGCCAGCTCTTTCTCACCCACTGCGTTTAAGATTTCTCCGAGCCTTTGCCTCCTGCGACCCTTGACTCGCTCGCTTCCTGCGAGAACTTTCTCCCCCCGTTCAACAAGTTCTGCGAGATGGGTGGCAGAAGCGGCGACGCGGACGGCCGGGACAAGTGCGCCTGGACTTTTGCCGAGCATGATTTCCCCTCCGCCGCCATTTCCGAAAGCGTGTTCTTCGAGGCGATAAGCGACTACATACCGCCAGATTTCGTAGCGAGGCAGCCTGGGGAGGGAGAAAGAATAAACGACCGCACGGAGGGAGAGCTCGCCATCCCAGTGGCTCACTTTGAGGCTGGCCTCCGGCTCCCTCTATGGCCGGAGGTGCGCCAGATACTGACATATTTCGGGGTCGTCCTCGGCCAGATGACCCCGAACTCCGTAGCTGTCATGGTCGGATTCGTTTGATTCCTTCGGGAAGAGCGGGTTGAGTTCAGCCTCGCGATCTTCCGCAAGTGTTCTCTTTCCGCGCGAATAAGGACGGGACCGCCTACTTCTCCAGCGCCCATCTCAAGGTGCGGGAGACCGTTAACAAGAGCCACAACTGGCTCAAGAAGTTCGTGTTCGTCAAGGGGGACTTCGGCAACGTCCCCTTCTCGCCGGTTCAGCTCAGCGAGGCGAGCTACCGCCCTCCTAGCCTGGGGGGCCATGAAGCGGACCTGTGCGGGTTCTTCACCGGGAAGAACTTCGAGGTCGAATACCTGCGTCGGAATTTGGACAACATACTCCCTGTCCCGCCCGGTGGAGGTAAGCTACTCGCGCTTTCCCTTTCAACTATGATGGCTTTTCTGCTTTAACCCTCTCTTCTCGCAGGCGAGCGGGACATCCACCTGCACCCCCCATACGAGAGCGCCAGGGTCGTTCCCAGCGGGCTCACCCGCGCTCAAGCCGCAAATGCCGCACAGCGTGAGATCCCAGCGTCTGCTGTCCAGAAGCGGCCGAGCCGCGAACAATCTCCACCGCCACCGTCCAAGAAGGCGAAGGCGACAGGTGCGGCGCCTATCGCGGGCCAAAGAAAAGGCAAGGCCCCGACGATCCCACCGGCCAAGGATCCCGCCCCCGCTACTGCTTCGGCCAGCGGCGTCCCAGGCGAGGCGGCTGGCACCTCCGGGCCGCAGGAAGAGGCGCGAAACGCCGTGAAGCCGGTGCCGAGAGGGCACCGCAACTTCGGTTACGGCGAGAAGTGCCTGGACAAGCTTTGCGTCCCGCTCCTGTCATGGGACAAGGAGTCGAACCGGGCGGTGATCTCTACCCTGCTGCCAAGCTGGCAGGAGCAGGATTCCATCAGCGGGGAGGCTTACAACTTCTCGTTTGGCCTCTACTCGCGGGAGGACGCCGCCATCTACGACGAGGAGGCGACGCTGGCGCTGGTGCATGAAAGCGCGCGGGCCCAGCTCCGCAGCTTGGAGCTGGCCCACATGGTCGGCCGGCGCTGCACGCAGGTGGAGAGGAACGCCCCCTCGCTCAAGAGGTTGGCGGAGGAGAAGGAAGAGGCCCGCCGCCTCGCCCAGGAGGAGGCAGAGCGGCAGAGGGAGAGGGCGAATGCAGCCGACGCCGCCGTCGCCGCTCTGGACAAAGAGAGGGAGGCACTGCGGGCATGGGTGCAGGAGCTGGAGGCCGCGACGGTCGTCCCGCCGTCATCAAGCAGCGCCTGCCAGCTCGCGCATTACACCGAGCACGAACTGGAAGAAATGATGCAGAAGAACGGCGTCAGCGCGGCCAAGTATGCAATCCAGATGCTACGGCGGGCCGATCTCATCAAGAGCGAGGGCGCGGGTCTCTCGGCGAGCGACGTGGTGCCGACGTTGTTCCTCCCGGTGCCGGATCCGGGAGACAAGTCCTACCAGGGCCTAGAAAATTTGTCCCCCGGAGCTCGCGTCCCCCCCGGATGGATATATTTCATTTCCGTTATAATGTAAGCGCGGGCAGTGTCCCGATTTTGTAATTCCGATTTTCAGTGAAACGATTCCCTGCCCGCTTTATGCATATACACGTTATCGCTGCTTGCCATCGTTGTGCGATGTAGATTTTCCTCTTTTTATATTCGCGGCCGGCCTTGATTCTTCCGCTCGCAGTTCCCTCTTCCGTGTGATATCGACGAGGTTGCGTGCCCCCAAGGGCTTAGATCGGGAGGCATGGGGGGCTTAGTTAGCTGACCCGCGGGCGGTGATCTGCCTCCCTAGCCCAGGTCCTCCGTGTCGCCTGCCCGCTTGCTAGGAGGGGCGAGCCGTCTCGGCACGCACCCCGGCTGTCGGATTCCCCGCGAGCTGGCCCTTATGCAACGCGGACCACGCGGCCCGGGTCTCGCCGCCTTGACCGTTATCTTGGGCGTCGGTTGATCATGTGGGACCTATCTCGTTGGCCATGTGACTTCTTTCCAGTCATTCGGACGACTGGGGCCCTCCAACTTCCAATATCGCTTTGTTCGTCTCGACCTGCACTGTTGGCCGGTTGGGGAACTGGATTGGACTCCTACGAGTGACTTCCAGCCATGCCAGCTAGGTGAGAGCCTGGCAGCGGGATCTACACGGAGTTTGGGTAGACGTACTCGAGTGACATCCAGCCCTGCTAGCTAAGTGAGAGCTTGACAGCGGGATCTGCTCGGGGTCCGGGTAGACGCCATCGAGTGACATCTAGCCCTGTCAGCTAGGTGAGAGCCTGACAGCGGGATCTGCTCGGGGTCTGGGTAGACGTACTCGAGTGACATCCAGCCCTACCAGCTAAGTGAGAACCTGGCAGCGGGATCTGCTAAGGGTCCGGGAAGACGCCATCGAGTGACATCCAGCCCTGCCAGCTAGGTGAGAGCCTGACAGTGGGATCTGCTCGGGGTCTGTGTAGACGTACTCGAGTGACATCCAGCCCTGCCAGCTAAGTGAGAGCCTGACAGCGGGATCTGCTCGGGGTCCGGGTAGACGCCATCGAGTGACATCCAGCCCTGCCAGCTGGTGAGAGCCTGACAGCGAGATTTGCTCGGGGTCCGGGTAGACGTCATCGAGTGACATCCAGCCCGGCCAGCTTAGTGAGAGTCTGGCAACGGGATCTGCTCGGGGTCTGGGTAGACGTACTCGAGTGACATCCAACCCGGCCAGCTAAGTGAGAGTCTGACAGCGAGATCTGCTCGAGGTCCGGGTAGACACCTTCGAGTGACATCCAGCCCTGCCAGCTAAGTGAGAGCCTGACATCGGGATCTGTTCGGGGTCCAGGTAGACACCTTCGAGTGACATCCAGCTCTGCCAGCTAAGTGAGAGCCTGACAGCGGGATCTGCTCGGGGTCCGGGTAGACACCTTCGAGTGACATCCAGCCCTGCCAGCTAAGTGAGAGCCTGGCAGCGGGATCTGCTCGGGGTCCGGGTAGACACCTTCGAGTGACATCCAGCCCTGCCAGCTAAGTGAGAGCCTGACAACGAGATCTGCTCGGGGTCTATCAAATGAATACTTCACCCTATTGTGCGAGTTACTGCAGCAGGATTAGCACATCACAAAGCTTTATTAAGAACAAGTCATTACTTGCATATTTCAAGGATAAAAACGTTTCAAGTCGTCACCGCTGCAGGTGAGACTTAGGGTCTCACCCTCCACATTTTGGAGACGATACCCTTCTGATCTTAACGTTTCTTTTACAATGTACGGACCTTCCCAGTTGGGGTTGAGCTTCCCCACGGTTGCCGATCTTCCTGCTGCATCCACCTTTTTCAGGACCAAGTCCCCCTCCGCAAATTGTTTGACTCTGACATGCTTGTCAAAGTACTTGACCATTCTCCTCTTTACTTTTTCTTGTCGGATGGCGGAGAGGTCACGCAGCTCCCCGACCATATCAAGGGAGAGTCACAGCCCCTCCTCGTTCTCGGTCTGTCATTCTTCTCTGTCTTTCTTTGCCGTGTGACAACCCGAGGCGTTTGAACTTCAAATTCTACGGGAAGTACCGCCTCACATCCATGGGAGAGCTTGAAAGGGGTCTCCCCTGTGGCTGTGTTGGGGGTGGTCCTCAGGGCCCAAAGAACCGAGAGAAGCTGCTCCACCCAGCTCCCTTTCAAGTTCTCTACCTTCTTCTTCAGGAGGTTCATAACGATCTTATTCGCGGCCTCCACTTGCCCGTTGTTCCTGGGGTGGTGGACCGAGGCAAATCTGAGGTCAATCCCGAGCTGCTCGCAGAAGCTAGTGAATTCTGCATTGACGAACTGAGGCCCGTTGTCCGTGACAATGACCTGGGGCAGCCCATGGAGGCAGATGATCTCCCCCCAAGCAAATTTCTGATGACTTGGGAGGTCACTTTGGCCAGCGCCTTCACCTCCAGCCACTTAGAGAAATAATCTATCATCACCAACAGGAACCTCCTCTGCCCACTGGCCTGGGGGAATGGTCCGACCAAATCCATTCCCCAAATTGCAAAGGGTCAGGGGGCCGTGATGCTCTTGAGATGTTGAGCAGGTTGCAATTGGAGGGGGGCAAACAGCTAGCATTTGTGGCACCTCTTCGTGAATTCTGCAGCATCGCGGCCCAAGGTCGGCCAAAAGTACTCTTGTCTGAGGATTCTCCCTTCCAAGGTCCGACTCCCGGAATGACTCCCACACTCCCCGGAGTGGATTTCTTCCAAGATCCTTTGCACTTCCCTGAGAGTCTTTCTACACAATTGTCTGTCCTGGAGGAGATAGTATGTTGACTTGTACCTGAGCTTTTTCTTATCCACCCCCTCCGGCTACTCTCCTGTGGAGAGGAAAGTCGTGACCGAGTCCATCCACGAGGGGTGCCGATCTACTTCCATTAGTTCCCCCTCTTCAATGGAAGGGCGAAACGGGTCAGTAATGGTGCGCCCCCCACCCGGGGGCCGTATTTTGCCAACTGATCGACTTGCTCGTTTTCTTCCCGGGATACGTGTCAGATGGAGAAGGTTTGGAACGTGCCGATGACCCCCTTCGCTTTGGCTAAGTATAGTCGTAGGGCAGGCTCTCTCGCCTCAAACTCCTCGTTGATCTGGGAAGTCACTACCATAGAGTCAGTGAGGACCTCCACGTCCAGCACCCCCAGCTCCCTGGCCAGGCAGAGCCCGGCTATCACGGCCTCGTACTAGGCTTGGTTGTTAGTGATGGGGAAATGCACCACCACCGTTTGTTCGATTCTAGTTCCCTGGGGGCTCTCCAAGATCACCCTACCCCCAGGAAATGCCTCCCCGAGGCGCCATCTACCTTCACCTTCCACAGAGTCGGACGAGTGAGCTCTTCCCCGACCACCTCGACCACGTAATAGGCCAAAAAGTCGGCCATTGCTTGGGCCTTGATCGAGAGGCGAGGGATGAAGGAGATGTCGAACTCGCTCAACTCTACCGACCACTTGGCCAGCCTACCTGAATGCTCCACCCCCTCAAAGATGTTGCGGAGGGGATGGTCAGTCACCACTCGGATGGACTGTGCCTGGAAGTAGGGCCGCAGCCTTCGGGCCGAGATGATCAGGGCGAAGGCCAGCTTCTCCAAGATTGGATATCGGAGCTCGGCCTTCCTCAGGACCCGGCTCACGTAGTATACGGGGAGCTGTTTCTTCCCTTCTTCCCGAACCAGGACGGAGCTCAAGGCCTCTGCTCTGACTCCGAGATACAAAAATAGGACCTCCCCCTCTTTCGGCCCCTGGAGCAACGGAGCCTGCGTCAACTGCATTTTTAGGGCTTGGAATGCCTCTTCGCACTCCTTGATTCACTCGAATTTTTGGGCTCCCCTTAGTGTTTTGAAGAAGGGGGAGCACTTCTCCCCGGCCCGGGAGAGGAACCTGCTTAACCCTGCCAGCTTCCCTGTCAATCGTTGCACCTCCTTAGCATTCCGCGGTGACGTCAGCTCCATGATAGCCTTGACATTATCAGGATTTGGCTCGACCCCTGCGGGGGTGAGGAGATGCCCCAAGAATTTTCCCCAGCTGGCCCCAAAGACGCACTTCAGGGGATTCAGCCGCATCTTATACTTGCGCAGGGTGGCGAAGGTTTCTTCCAAGTCCTGAAGGTGAGAGTCCACGTCCTGACTCTTGGTCATGAGGCCATCCACGTACACTTACAGGTTCCTCCCCTTCTGTTCCGGGAAGACCCTGTCCATCATCTTTTGGTATGTCGCTCCTGCATTTTTCAGCCCAAAGGGCATCATTTTATAGCAGTAGCACCCATCCCCCGTGATGAATGAGACGTCCTTGACGTCCGGGGGTGCATCCTGATCTGGTGGTAACCTGAAAACGCATCTAAGAAACTCATTACAGAAAAACCGACGGCTGGGTCAACCAGCGCGTCGATCCGAGACAAGGGATAACCGTTCTTAGGGCATGATTTATTAAGCAAAGAAAAGTCAACACACCTACGCCACCGACCGTCTCCTTTTTTAACAATGACAACATTGGAGACCCAGCCGGGGTATTGTATTTCGGATACAAAGCCGGCCTTGAGAAGTTTGGCCACTTCCTCTCTGATGGGCTCGGCCAGCTTGTCCGCGGTGGACCTCTTCTTCTGCTGGACGGGGCGTGCTCCCGGGTCCAGGTTGAGGCGGTGGCAGGCCACGTCCGCGTCAACCCCTGACATCTCCGCGGCGCTCCATGCGAAGATGTCTACGTTCTTTTGGATGCATGCCAGCACCCTGCCCTGAGCCTTCGGGGTCAGCTCCCCGCTGACGCGAACATTCTCCACCCTGCCTCCCAGGGTGAGGACCTCCATCTCCACCACCTCTTCTGCAGCCTCCAGCGTGGACTGCTCCCCCCATTCTCCGACGTCCCTCTCCTCTGGGACAAGAACCTCCTCTTCTACTCCCTCCACGACCATCGCTTCGGCCAACTCCTCCTGCCCTCCACCTGCCACCTCTACCTCGGTGCAGCTCTCCACCTCCATCTCCTCCCTGCCAGCCTACTGCTCCGCCTCCATTCTCCGCTCCATCTCCTCGGCCCCCTCTTGTCAGGAGATAGAGTTTACGGAGGTGACGTAGCACTCCCTTGCTACTTTGGGATCACCCCGCACCCGGACTTGGATCCCCTCGGCATTAAACTTCAGGCATTGGTGGAAGGATGAAGGGACGCAGCGGAAGGCGCTGACGAGGGGTCTTCCGAAGATGGCGTTGTAGCTGCTGGGGGCATCCACGATGATGAATCGGCAGTTCCAGGACTGCCCCCGCCAGGGGTGACATGGAGCCCCACTCCCTCTTCTACCTCCTTCCTCTATCCTGAGAACCCAAACAAGGGGTCATTCGAAGCCAGCACCCTCTTTGCCTCCACCTTCATTGCGTCGAACGCCTTCTTGAAGATGACGTTGACGGAGCTTCCATTGTCAATGAGGATCCGGGAGACGGTGAAATTCTCGATGGCCGTCTGGATGACCAACGCATAGCAGAAGGGATCTTCCGGGGGTGGGGTCTGGGATGTGGAGCCAACGCTCCGGCGGTACATGGTGTGGAGGCTCGCCTTCCGAGAGGCCTCAACCCCCAGCCCCCTATGGATCACTCTGATCCCTCCCCGGGTCCCGACATCTGCCCGGTCTTCACACCGATCCTCCTCCGCCCGAAGCAGGACCTCCTCAATCCTCACCTCCTAGCGCCTCTGTTGCTGCTCCCTGTTTCCTCTCATCTCGAGGAACTCCGGGCACGTGGCCGTAGCATGCCCTTCCTCTTGATGGAAATCGCAGTAGGGCAACTCCACCCTTCTCTTCTTCTTCGCGCCGCTCTCCTCCTCTCCCCCATGACTATGGCCATAGCCTAATCTTGATTGGGGAGTGGAGGTCTCTGCGCCTGTCTCCAACCCGGGGGGTGGAACTGATCCTGGCCCCCTTGGTGGTGGTCCCTTCCCTGGTATCCTATCTGTGGTCCCTGGTCTTGCCACTCGGGCCTCCATCCCAACCGACGGTCCGGCTCCTGACGCCCCCACCTGGGCTGCTGCTGCCCCTGGAGTTGTCTCTGCTCCCTCTGCCGGGGTTCGGCTCTCCTCTCCTCCTGCCCCCTTCCGCCTCTCGGCTCCTTCTCTTCCTCTGTGGCCCACCTGACCAACTTCCGGGCAAACTCCGGATTCGACGCCTCCCCATCGACTTCCCTTGCCGCCCTCTCCATCAGCTCCTCGTAGGAGAGGAGCGACACTCTCTTCAGCTCCATCCTGAAGAAACCATGTTGCAACCCCAGGGTGAAGGCCGTCATCAGACTATGGCCCGTCATCTCCTGGACCTGGCCGGCAGCTGGTGAAACCACTCCCTCGCCTTCTCCTTAAGGGTGATAGACTTGAAGCCATCCGACATCTGCCGGATCGAAACCACGTCCTCGAACCATTGGACGCGGTGGACCGGGTACCCCTTCCCGGTGCAGTAGGACATCTCGGGCTCCCTGAACCCCTCTGGAACTGGAGCAGAGGAAACCAGCTCGCTGAAGGGGCTGTCTCCCCCTACCGGGCGAGCTGGAGCGTCTCGTACGCCCATCTCGTCGATGCGGCCTCCGCTTGCCGAGCCGGGGAAGAGCTCGCGCCCCGGGAGCTCGCATCCCCTTCCTTCCTCGGCGACCTCCTTCCCAGCTCGCCTGCCGGGAGCGTCCTCGCCCAGAGATGGGGCGACAACAATTTGGGCAGCTGGAGTCGAGCATTCGACACGCACGCAGAGTGCGAGCTTGACGAGACGGAGTACTTCATGCCTGAAGTCTTCGAACATTCCCACCGTGGCCAGAGGTGGCGGGGGCGGCGAGTCGGACCTATCTGAGCTCTGTCCTCCCGTCATCGAGTCTGCTAAAGATTTTATGTGCTGACCACTCTCCACGCTCACCGCACCAAAATGTTGAAACCGAATTTCGTATAGTTCACCCGTGGGGAAGGGGTGATCGCGCACCTACTTCTCTCATGCAAGAAAAATGACAAAGGAAACAAAGCAGAACTGTCCCAAGGGCTCGGCATGGGGGACCCACCACACACCCGGAAGATCTTAGAGTGCTTCCCCTCCTTAGCCAAAAGCCGAGCTAAGGCTACCTTAGAAAGCACTAAAAGATTAGGGAGCAAGTGAGCATGAAAGCGTGCTTTCTGAGGTGCCCCTTGGGTCCTATTTATAGATTTCTGAAAACGGCCTGCAAATCGCCAACCTCCGCTGTTTTGAACAGCTATGTGCAACCCAACTTAGTTTGCCAACAGCGCAACTCCGTTGTTTTAACAAGCTATTCGCACCCATGGCAGGGGCATCCAGGTAATTTTACCTCTGGGCCCCACTGGACAGGTCCCAAGGATATGGAGGTCAGCTCGCCACTACTCTCCACTCCCATGGAAAGGGTGCGACCTGGCTCCCGCAGCTCGCCTTCTCTTCTTGGGCGAGCGCGAGCCAGGCCACCGCGACCCGCCAATGCTCGTTCCGAGGCGGGCTGGCGGCCAGGTCGCCTGTAGGAGAGCAGGCTGGCCTTGTCTCAAACTGTCGCTACGGGAGCCCCGGAGGGAGGCTCGCTGATCTGGACTCGTCGAGCTCAACCCCGAATATTAGTTCGACGAATGCCGAGCCCAAACTCAGCTCGACGAACTCAAGGCGAGTGCGAGGGGGGAGGGGCCAGCTCGCGCGGCTCGCCAGTCTGGCTTTGGCGAGAGCGAGCTGGCTACCCGGTGCCGGCCCACATGTTGTTCTGGTGCGGGCAGGGTGCCTTGGTCCGCTCGCCTGGCCTGGCGGGCCCACTCGGCGAACACGGGGTTGTACAAATAGCATTCAGATGTGGAACCGACGATGTGAAAATGATGGTGGCGGCTGTCCTCGGCGGTGGATGATGAGATCAGACAAGAAATGGGTAGATCCAACCACGTACGAGTAGATCCGGACCGAGGAAGGGTAGATCTGTTGTTTTGGGTCGGATCCGGGCTAGGGGATGATGTACGGGTGGTGGAAATAACGGGTCGGGGGCTGAAATTCTCAAATCTAGATTGATCTTGAGAATTGGGGGTGTATGGAAGTGGATCCACGTGAGGGGTGACTTAGGGGTGGTCGGACTGGGCTAAAAGTGGTCTGGTGGTTGCTGGCGGGAGGAGGGTTGAGCGGCGGGCGTGCTGGAAGGTGGGGGAAGGGTTGGAGGTGGGTTTGTTGGGGGACGAAGGGGCGGAAGTGAGAGGGGTTGGCGGTAGGCTGGCGACTGCAGGGTAGCAGCAAGCAGGCGGTGGGTTCCTGGAGGCTTTCAAGCGGATATTTTCACGAAACAAAACTATAGCTTGTGAACAGGAAATTTCATTTCTAAACAATAACTTAGGCGAATGCCAATAGGAAAAACTGCGGCTGTATTGGGGTTGTCGGGCTTGCGGAAAGGGATTTGGGAGGAGGAAGAAGAGGCTATGGATGGGTAGTACCTTAAGGAGGAGGTTGGGCGACTAGGAGTCGTCACCTAGAATTTCACGGCGTCAGCACCGTGGGGTGATCGCGGAGTTCTGGGATTTAACTTCTCCAAAACCAGCAATGCCTAGATCAGCCCCCTATAACATCTATTTATAATAAAACAAGGATTTGGGCATCGTCCCATCAACGACTATGATTGACCGAAGGTGAGGCTACTCAAATACATCAAAATATTTAACAAACATAGTAAAATAATATATCAAATCAATTCGCAACGTGAATCCGGACACATCTGCGAAGTCCGATCGTCGATCCGGGAACGTCATATATGATAAGTCGCCAAATTAGCCAAGAATGGGCCCAAAACTCGTCATCGTCTCTGCTCTGCATCAATCTCCCGGGCTTGAAAGAATTCATCTCCTGATGAATTGGAATCAGAATTCTCTCGATAAAAGTCAGGTACAACTCAAAGAGGTCCACTGGAAGTCGTCCAAGTGTCGTCGACGGAAGAGTGTCCTCGCCAATCAACTCGTCCTGACTGAAAAGTTGTCATCTTTGGTGAATGGAGACGGTCGTGCTGAAGTCGAAGTCTAGGGAGAATCGATTAAGCTCTGTGTTATGGGCCTACTAACGTTGCCCGAAGGAGAGGTCAGAGGTGGAGAAGATGTCGAGGATACTACAGAGCCGTGACTGCGGCTGCCTAAGCAGGGTTGCTCGTCGGAGGAGAGAGCCACCAAGATCTCACATAGAAGATGAGAATTAGAACCTTGTCATTGCTTACCCATAACACATACCCAAATGCCTTTAAATAGGCTACATCATAATGACTCTTACGTGACATAAATGCGATAAAAAGTGGCTCGGTGCTCGAGACTCATACAATATACGATAATAATAATAAGATAAAGGGCTCGGTGCTCGAGACCCATAACATCTCACCCTTCCTCCAAAAAAAGCTTGTCCTCAAGCTTTATCTGATGCCCTCGTCGTCAGAATCTTCGACGTGCAGGTAGAAAAGTCGGTTGCACCTGTGGTCGCGAGTGTACTACTCGTCGCAATTGAAACATAATCCTTGAGCGCATCGTTACAGCATCTCAACCCGAGATAATCGGCGGACCGGTGGGGCTGGAGAACCCTCGATACAACCTTGTTGAACAATGTTGGTGGCAGGTGGATAGGCCTTCGGTGCTATCTGGAGGCGAAAATCGCAAAGCCGAACCAGACTCATAGCGATTACTAAGTCGGGAGGGGCTTCAAACTCCACATCCAGTCGCAGGCGCTCGCGAAGTCCAGCGGTGAAAATGTCGACCTGCATATCCGGGGCAAGAAGCACATGCGCCAAGAGAACCTGAAGTTGTTCCAGGTAACCGTCCACGGTCCCCGTTTGTCGTAGAGGTGAGTGCACTGTGGGGGTTACTGCGGATAGGAGGTCCGAAACGTAAGTTGCATAGCCGCTTGAAGTCGTCCCATATCAGATTCGGTCGGTCGGTGAGAAGTCGAGAAGCCCATAAAACAGCGGAGTTGAGCATATGGAAAGATGTTAAATGGATCCGGTCTGCTGCAGGTGTTTGTTGGTGGCCGAAGAATTGCTCACATTTGGTGAGCCAACACAATGGATCCGTTTTCCCATCATAGGTAGGAAATTCCAATCGGATGTAGCGTGGAACAATAGCAGCTTTGGGGTGCGCGAGGACTGGCGACGGAGGCTCGTGGATGGTCAGGGGCGGCGGTGCTTGGCGGAGAAGCGGTGGTGCTTGACTGCTACTTGAAAGATCGAGTGCGGAGGTGGTAGAAAGATCATCAAGGTGCTTGGAGAGCGCAATAATGGCCTCCTGATGATGGTCCGCGAGGGCAGTGTGTGCAGCTTGTTGCGCCATGACGGTCTGTGAAAGGGAAACTAGATCTGATATACTCTAGAGGGGGGGTGAATAGAGTATATGGTGCTTTTAAAACACAAAGAAAACTTTTGAAAAGCTTTACAACAATTGTTGTAATGAGTGTGAGCAGGGAAGCAGAAATAAAACTAATCTCCAAACTAAGCTATGCAGAGACTAAGCACAAGAAAATCTAGGCCAGAAACAAAAAGAAAACAAGCAGAACCAGATGACACAAGGAATTATAGTGGTTCCCCAAACTTGGGTACATCCACTCTTCTACCACCCTAGGTAGGAATCCACTGCAGGATGAGTTGATCAGGTGTCCTGGGCACCAATGAGCTTTTGATAAGGTGCTCAAAAACCAAATCAGATTTTTTGATCAGGTGTCTTGCCACCAATGAGCTTTTGACAAGGTGCTCAAAAACCAGATTCAAACTTTTGAAGGGAGTTTGAAAAACCCTTTACAGAGTGAGGGTGAGAGAGTTATGACAGTCTTCTCTTTCTCAATCAACTGAGAAGACTAAGTGGATTGATGTCAAAGCTCCCCCTGAATCCTTGAAATCTTCAGGAAGAAGAGCTTTGCTGAGGGTGATAGGCCTTCAAAGATAGATCTCCAGCACAAGATGATTTCAGCAAGCTGAAATATTGAGAGTCTGGAGTCTTGAAATGATGTTGGCCTTGAACACTTTTAGAGCTGAAGAGATCTGAAGATTTTTGAAAGCTTGATCTCTTTGATGAGTGTTCTTCAGAATTCTTCTTGACAGAAAATTTTGAAAGAGTCTCTGTATACTGAGTTGTGTGTCCTCTTCTTGTCAAATCTCTGTATTTTCCTTCTTTCATTCAAAAACATTCTGTCTTTTATTCTCTGTGCCAGAATAGAATATCACTCTGTCAAAGATAGCCGTTGGTCTGCATTGATTACAGCCTTAATTGCATAATTTCTTCTGAAGGAAAGTCCACTGAATTATTCCTTGAAAAATCCCTTGAAACTTGGTACAGAAGTAAATGAAAACGGCTAGCAGATCTTCTGAATTAATTGCAGAATAACTTCTAACTGATTTGAATTTGAATTCTGAAGGATAACTGAAATCGTCGAACTGAGCTCTGCTATCGTCGAGCTGAGCTCAGCGAACTGGAAAATTCAAGCAGCAAAACAATCGTCGATCTGAGCTCAAAGATCGTCGAACTGAGCTCAGAGATAAAGATCCAGTGCAGAGTCAAAATCGTCGACCTGAGCTCAGCGATCGTCGAATGGAGTTTGACGACATTGTGAGGTTGAGCTCAGCGATCGTCGAATGGAGCTCGACGATCTGTAGAAGTTGAGCTAGACGATCGTCGACCGGAGTTCGACGAATCGTCGTGCTGAGCTCGACGATTAGACTTAGTCTCCAGTCAGAAAAACTTGGTCTTCAGGGCAGCTTCCAAACCTAGACTTCTAACCCTTAGACTCAATTCTAATTGACCTATTAAGCTATACAGAAGGTCAAACACAGATTCCTAGAGACATAGTGATCCTGACCCAAATTAGTAATAGGGTGTTCCAACAATCTCCCCCTATTTGGGTTAGGATTACTATTTACAGATTTTGGAAAATCAAATAACATCATACAATCAGAAAAGCATAAAAACAACAGCAGCTAGACACATTGCAGAAACATCACAGAGATATATATATAACATCCAGATAGCAGTCAGAAAAACCAAGGATTGTCACCTTACAGAGTTACTTCTTCTCTTTGCCTTTAACCATCTTGATTTCTCTGTTAGGGTTCAATGCTTCCTTGGTGGACCTAGTGTCATCAGCTGCACCCAAGTATGTTTGCTTTGAAGTCCTGGGAACCACAGCAGCATGATGCAACTCCATGTATCTGTCTGCATCAAAGAACTTGCTGGAGACATATCTTTCTAGCTCTTTTTGTCTTTGCTCAGACATAGTAGAGATATTGGAAGTGTCTAGCCCTTGCTCTCTGGCTTTCTTTATCTGGTCTAATGCAGCCAACTCCTTCATCCTAGCAGTCCAAGCAACAGGATTCTTCTCAGGGTCCTCAAATGGTACAGATGACTCATACCTGTTGGAAGAATTATCTTGAGGAGTCCTGGCAGTCACAGTTTCTTTGAGCTTGTAGGGGAAAGGACCTGATGATGTATCAGAAGAACCATGTCCGCCCCTGGAATAAGGGTGCTGCCTGGAATGCCCTTTGGAATAAACTTGAGTCTCTCTTTGATTTCCCCTGTATCCTCCTCTCCTAGAGTAAGAACCCCTAGGCTGGCTTTCCCTTTGATAGGTTCTAGCATGAGGTTGATAGGGAGCCTGGCTTCTAGCTGGGGCTGAACTTGCAGAGCTGCCACCTGCACCTGCATCAGGTGGAGGTGGTGGAGGAGGATGAGGGTGCTTGAACTGGGAGGAGCCCTTCTCATACTTTCTTTTCTTTTTCATTGCTTTTAGCTGATTTTTGGAATACTGCATCCAATGTTCAGTAATTGGGCAGTTGTGCAGAATATAATAAGGAACATCATTGTTATCCTTGACTTGGGCAGGAGGAACCCTTCTCATTGCCTTACTTCTTGCCTTCCTTTTCCTTGCAATAGTGGCAGAAGAATCATCAGAGGCAGTGTTGTAATCATCAGATTCAGAGCTCTGAGCATCATATAAAGCATCAATTCTTTTCATCAAATCTTCTTTCAGTTGAACAGCAGTAGATGAGGCAGAAGCAGAATGAGCAACAGAAACAGATACAGCAGCAGATATAACAACAGATTCAGCAGCAGATACAGGAGCAACAACAAAATCTGCAGCAGGCTCAACATCAATGGCCTCTGTCATCAGAAATTTCTTGGAAATGGGCTCATCAGAAACAAAAGAGATTTCAGCAGCAGTGTGAACATTTTCTTCAGCAGCAGCAAAGACAGTTTCAGAAGCAGATTCAGTCTTTTCTTCAACAGCAGCAACAACAGTCACTGAGTGTATAAAAGAAGAAATAATACTGGGGTCACAGCCAGAGAAAGGCACCAGTGCCTTAGATAGGTCTTCTGAGGGCTGGACAGCAATAACTTATGGTAAATAACTGAAAAAGGCAGGATCAAAGGCTGAGAGCAAAGACCTTAGGTCTATTGCCAGAACTGGAGTAGGCACAACAACTGGAACAGCAGACACAAAAACAACAGCCGCAGCAGCAGCAGTATCAACAACAGGAGCAGAAGCAGCAGCAACAGCAGCATGAAGGCTGGCTTCATATGGCATCTCCCCCTGCCTGGATGCAGATACATCTGTATCAAGGCACACTGCTGGAGGTGGTGCTTGAGGAATGAGGGAGGAAAGCCTGGCAGACAGGGCTGCCACTGACTGTTGTAGAGGAGCTAAGGAGGCCTCCATGAGAAGAGAGAGCCTGGGGGCCAGTAGCTCATACAACTTGTCAGCTAAGGCTGGCAGATCTACATGCTCAATGGCAGGAGCAGAGGTAGAGGGTATGGGGATGGCTGAGGATGCTGGAAGTGGAGGGCTGGATGGTGGAGGGATTGATGGCTGAGGAGTGGGGATGGTGGAGATGGAGGGCAAGGGGATGGATATGGATGAAGTAAATGTGGGTTGGTCAAGGATGTGGTGGAGGAGATCTTGGAAAGATGTTGAGGAGGAGGGTAATTCTGGAGGAGAAGAGGGGGAATCATCCATGTAGGAGTCATCCAGAAGGGTGAATGATGGTATGGATGGAGATGAGGTGACATCTGGTGGTGGATATGAGAACAATGGGTGGAAGTGGTCTACTGGAGGTGATGAAATGGTTGCTGGAGATGGAATTGATGTTGGAGATGGGCTGGATATGGTAATGGGGGATGAGGCTGGAATGGTGGATGGTAGAGGTAGGGTTTGACTTGGAGGAGGAGGAGAGGCAGCACCAGCAACAGCCAGGTCTTCTGCAGCAGCAGAAACCTGTGGGGGAGTGACTCTTTGAGTCCTGGTGCCTGAAGGAGCAGTAGAAGAGGGCCTGCTGGGCTTGCTAATTTGCCTGTCCCACTTGCCAAATAGGGCACAGGTAAGTCTCTTGGAGGCATTGATGTGCACTCCAGAGGAGACCAGCAGAGCAGGGCACCTTGCCTGAAGGAAAACTCCAAGAATTCTTCCAAAATTTACAAAGCTTTTATTGATTTTCTTCTTTATCACGTCAAAGAAGACCTCTCCCCAATTCAAACTTTTCTTATCTACCAGAGCTCCCATGAGGCAGAGCTGATGTCTGGAGATGGTATCATGTGCAGAATGCTTTGCCAACAGCACATTGCCTACAACATCTGCTAGGAACCTGTACTCAACAGACAAGTTCCTTTTGAACAACTTGCTAGGGTTTCCCTCTGGATGACCCATCCTGGCAAGTATACCAGAAAATTCTTCCCCAGATAGTTCAGCATTATGATCTCCATTTCTCAAACCAAAAACCTCTGTTAAGACTGTTGGGGTCAGAGGTACCTGGGTTCCAGCAATAGATCCAACTATTGTGTTGTTGTCAAGGTTGTGAGCAGTATAGACCCATTCCTTTATTTCATCTGAAGCAAGCTTGATTCTAGTGGTCATGAGGGCAGACAAGTTCTGATCCTTGAATAAACTCAAAATGTCCTGGAAGATTTGATCAGTAGTGTTGAATGAGTCCAGATCAATGTCGAATCCTGCATCGAACTTCATGGCGGCTAGAACAGCAACTGATACGGCCATTGTACCTGCAAAAATTTAACAAACAAACCGAACAAGCGTAGAACTGTTTGGAGGGAAGAAAATTCTTGCAGAGAAATTGAAAGCGCAAGAGAGAACGACGGCGAAAAATGAGTTTTATATTAGGGTTCGACGCAGAATTGGAAAGATCGTTGAACTCAGTTCGACGATCGAGGCTTCTAAAGGAATCTGAAGAGACTCCAACATCGTCGATCTCCGTTCGACGATCTGGAAAGGCGTCGAGCTCCGTTCGACGATCGTTCAGGGAACAAAATCGTCGAGCGCCGTTCGACGATCGTTGACCGGAAGAGATAGTTCATACTATCTGAGGGGCGCTGAACTCAGTTCGACGATTCTGGAAATCGTCGAACTCCGTTCGACGATCTTTGGGGAAATCGTCGAGCGCAGTTCAGAGATCAGAAAATTCTAGACACTAAGAAAAATCAGAATTTTCCTAGTCTTGGTCAATTTTTAGCTTTCCAAAATCTTGGGTGTTATTTAAGACTTCCTCCATCTAACATTCCTAACTGATTTAGGAAGAAAGTGTGTTTCTTTTCATCCAAAGGCTTGGTGAAAATATCTCCCCTTTGTAAATCAGTTGGGATATATTGCAGTTCAATTTTGTTCTTTTCAACATTGTCCCTTAAGAAATGATGTCTAATCTCTATGTGTTTTGTCCTACTATGGAGGACTGGATTTTGAGCTATGGAAATAGCACTTGTATTGTCACAAAAGATTTTTGACTTCTCTAAGTTGTAACCATAGTCTAGGAGTTGATTTTGAATCCACAGTATTTGTGAACAACAACTGCCTGCAGCCATATATTCAGCTTCAGCAGTTGAAGTTGACACAGATGTTTGTTTCTTGCAAAACCAAGAGACAAGTCTATCACCAAGGAACTGACAAGTTCCACTGGTGCTTTTCCTGTCAATTCTGCATCCAGCATAATCAGCATCAGAGAATCCAGTTAACTCAAATGCTGAATCTTTTGGATACCAGAGACCTAGATTTGGACAACTTTTAACATACCTGAGAATCCTCTTTACTAATGTGAGGTGTGACTCTCTAGGGCTAACTTGGAACCTAGCACATATACATGTAGCAAACATTATATCTGGTCTACTAGCTGTAAGATACAGTAAAGAGCCAATCATTGCTCTATATGTTGTCTGATCAACAGGTTTCCCATGTTCATCAGCATCCAATACAGCATTGGTAGGCATGGGTGTTTTCATATAAGATGCCTCAGACATACCAAATTTCTTAACCAACTCATTAACATATTTGGTTTGAGAAATAAAGATGCCTTCAGCATGTTGTTTGACTTGCAATTCTAGGAAGAAGGATAGCTCACACATGCTACTCATCTCAAATTTAGAATGCATTAGGTTAGAAAACCTTCTGCACAATTTTGAGTCAGTAGAACCAAAAATGATATCGTCTACATAAATTTGTACTAGTAGGGTATGGGACTTATGGGTTCTAATAAAAAGAGTTTGGTCTACTCTACCCCTTATAAAACCATTTTCCAAGAGAAAGCATGCTAGGGTCTCATACCATGCTCTAGGAGCTTGCTTGAGACCATATAATGCTTTGTTCAGTCTAAAAACATAATCAGGATAAGTTGGAGAGATAAAACCTGGAGGTTGTCTGACATAGACTTCCTCTTTGATGTCTCCATTTAAGAATGCACTCTTGACATCCATCTGATAAACCTTGAAGCCTTTGTGAGCTGCATAAGCTAGAAATATTCTGATGGCTTCCAATCTTGCAACAGGTGCAAAGGTCTGGTCGTAGTCAATTCCTTCTTCTTGAGAATATCCCTGGGCAACTAGCCTTGCCTTGTTCCTTATTATTACTCTTTGATCATCCAGTTTATTTCTGAATACCCATTTTGTTCCAACAATGGAATGATCCTTTGGCTTTGGCACTAGTTCCCATACTTTGTTCCTCTCAAATTGATGCAACTCCTCTTGCATTGCAATGATCCAGTGTGGATCTTGCTCTGCATCTTGAATGGACTGAGGTTCAATTTGAGAAAGGAAGCAGGTGTGCAACAGGTTTTGGTTGACCTGATTTCTGGTTTGCACACCAGCTGAGAGTTCTCCAATTATTTGGGTAATTGGATGGTCTCTTGATGTTACTAAATCAACAGGGGGTGTTGATTGTTCACCATCCTGTGTTGTTGTTTCCTCTTGTGGTACAACAACTGGCTCTTCAGGTGGTGCTTCAATGTGTTGAGCATTCCTCTTCATCTTCACTGCTTTCATCCTCTTGAGCAACCTGTAACTTGTTTCATATCTTCAACTAGAGAGTGTTCCTGCAAAGGTTCTATGGTAGAAGAAATCTTCTCCTTGAAAGACATGTTAGTTTCATCAAAAGAAACATGAACAGATTCCTCAATTTTCAATGATGATTTATTATAGACCCTATAGGCCTTGCTGATCATGGAGTATCCCAGAAACACTCCTTCATCAGCTTTGGCTTGAAATTTTGCTAAATATTTCTTGTCATTATTGTGAATATAGCAAATGCAACCAAAAATTCTGAAATAGTCAACTTTAGGTTTCTTCCCTTTGAGTAATTCATAGGGAGTCTTTCCCTTCAGTTTATGTATCAGACTTCTGTTCAGCACATAGTTGGAGGTGTTCACTGCCTCTGCCCAAAAGGATAGAGGTAGATGAGCATCTGACAACAATGTAGTGGCAGATTCAATAAGGGTTCTATTTTTCCTTTCAGCTACCCCATTTTGTTGAGGAGTTCTAGGAGCTGAGAAAGTATGCCTGATCCCTTCACTCTGACAGAACTCTTGCATAAGAAGAGAATCAAACTCTGTCCCATGATCACTTCTGATCAGGGCAATGTGAGTATTGAACTCAATCTGTATACATTTGAGAAACTCTGTCAGACACTTAAAGTTATCAGACTTCTTCCTTAGAAAGAACACCCAAGTGAATCTAGAGAAGTCATCTACAATTACTAAAGTGTAGGATTTCCCTCCTAGGCTTTGTACTGTGATGGGTCCAAATAGATCCATGTGTAACAGATACAATATCCTAGGTGAATCACTCTTATTAAGTGACTTAAAACTGTTTTTAGTTTGCTTGCCTAATTGACAAGCCTTGCAGAGTCCTTCCTTCTTGTAGGGGCCAGAAGGGTAGTCCTCTAACAAGGTTGTCCTTGGAGAGCCTAGCAATAGTTCTAAGGTTTAGGTGTCCTAGTCTCTTATGCCATAAAACATTTGGTCTACATACTGAATTGAATAAACAGATATCTATAATAGTTGAAAGAAAATCTACTAGGTAGATGTTACCTTTCCTTTTACCTGTCAACACAGTTGTGTTGTCCTCTGACTTGATTTTGCATAAGGTTTTGCTGAAGGTCACCTGGTACCCTTCATCACATAGCTGACTGATGCTGATTAGGTTGTGCTTCAGTCCTTCCACATATGCTACCTTCTTGAAGGTTACTGAACCAATCTGGACTGCACCATATCCTTTAGTTTGTCCAAAGTTGGAATCACCAAAGATAACTTTGGGTCCAAGCTTGGCTCTAAAGGAATTGAGCTTGTCCTTGTTCCCTGTCATGTGCTTAGAGCACCCACTATCCAAATACCATTGCTGGTTAGATGTTGGATAGGTCTTCACCTGCACATAAAACAATTCACTTGTTTTTGACCCAGTTTACCTTGGGCCTAGGTTGATAACCTCTAAATTCAGAAATGAAAGACATCCCTGGCTGACTCTTATATCCTTCAGGATGATATCTCCTTGGAGGTATAATCCATTCAGTATAAGGGTTGAAGGTTTGGGATGAAGAACCCTTAGGATTCAATTTTGACTTGCCTTTGAAAAAGTTTCCAGAGCTCTGACCTCTGTTCGACGATCTTGGAGCTGCGTTCGACGATCGTGGGTCAGATCGTCGAGCTCCGTTCGACGGTCGACTATGGGTGAGGTCAGGTATTTGGAATCGTCGACCAGCGTTCGACGATCTTGGTTGAGATCGTCGATCTGCGTTCGACGATTTGTCCTGAGATCGTCGAGCTGCGTTCGACGATCGTCGATCTTCATTCGGCGATCGTCGATCTCCGTTCGACGATTTTTGCTGGGACTTAGTTTTCTGAGGCAGATCAGAATTTTTCCTGGCAACCTCTACAACTCCCTTTCCCTTGTCAGAAATGAACTTGATGGGAGTTGTCAGAATAATAGGTTGGCTGGATGAGGCACCCAAACCCAGTGTACTGTTGAATCTTGAGTTCACTGTGCTTGTGATGTCCATCAGCTTGATGCTTCTCCCATTAAGGGATTCTTCAAGCTTCTTGGCCTCAGAGAGCTCACTTTTCAGTGTAGCTATCTGTTCCCTATAGTTCTCCAACTCCTGAGAGAGTTTGAGGTTTTCTGATTTCAAAACATTTTGTTCAGATAATTGATTTCTGAGAGAGATGATCTCTTTCTCAGACTTTAGCAGGTCTAAACATAGTGCTTTAAATTCAGATTTAAAATCTTCTGAAGTAAAATCAAAAGAGCTGATTACCTGATCTTCTTCAGGTTGAGTCTCTGAGTCTGACTCTGACTCCTCTTTCTCTGAGTTGTGTTGTGAGGCATTGATTGCCATCATGCAGAACTCCTTTTCCTCTGCATCATCCTCATCATCACTGGAGCTGGAAGAGGCTTCTGACTCCTCTTCAGTCTCACTCCAGGATTCAGCAACAAATCCTTTCCTTGTATGCTTATTTTTGCTGGAAGAAGGTTTGCTATTGCCACTCCTTTTGGAGTCTTTCTCCTTTCTTCTCTCTTTTCTTTCCCTTCTGTCCTTGTTCTTGTTCTCTGGACAGTCAGGAACTATATGCCCTGGTTTCCTGCAACCAAAGCAAATAATGTCTTTGTTATTGCCAATGGACTTGTCATACCTTGGCTTATCCTGCTCCTTGTATGATCTTCTTCTGAAGTCCTTTCTGGCCATCTTATAGAATCTTTTGGCCAACAAGCTGAGAAGTTCATCATTGCCTGTGGCTTTTTCTTCAGGCAGATCCTCAGTTGCCTTGAATGCTATGGTCTTCTCCTTTCTTGTGGCTGGTGAAGCAGCCTTCTGTTCTTCCTCTCTGTTCTTGATGAGTAGCTCATAAGATTTGAGCTTACCCAACAAGGCTTCAGTGGTGATCTCATTCAGACTTCTGGCATCTTTAATTGGCCAGATTCTTGAATCCCAAGTGCTGGGAAAGCACATTAGGATCTTGTCATTAAGTTCTGTCAGTGAGATCTCTTTGTCTAATGTCCTCAGTTCACTAACAATTAGACTCAGTCTGTTGTACATGTCTCCCACTGACTCAGTCTCTCCCTTCTTGAAGTTCTCATATTGGGAGATGAGATGGGATCTTCTGTCCTTTCTCTCATCAGCTGAGCCTGAAACTATTTCTGAGAGCTTGTCCCAAATCTCCTTGGCTGAATTACATTCAGCTACCTTTTGAAAGATGTCATCTGACATTGTCTGAGCTAGAATGTTCATAGCCTTGGCATCAGCCACTTTCCAAAGTGCAAACTTTGACAAATTGCACACTGGAGGTCTGGTGCTTGCATAATCTTTGTTTTGGGTCATGATTTGTGCAAACAAAATCTAATAATAAAATACAAAAGAAAGCAGATCTAGTTTGGGATCTTTGGGTTCAGGTGTTAGCCTGTACAACCAAACAGATATGGTATGTTTAACCAACCACCCTCTGATACCAATTGAAAGGGAAACTAGATCTGATATACTCTAAAGGGGGGTGAATAGAGTATATGGTGCTTTTTAAAACACAAAGAAAACTTTTGAAAAGCTTTACAACAATTGTTGTAATGAGTGTGAGCAGGGAAGCAGAAATAAAACTAATCTCCAAACTAAGCTATGCAGAGACTAAGCACAAGAAAATCTAGGCCAGAAACAAAAAGAAAACAAGCAGAACCAGATGACACAAGGAATTATAGTGGTTCCCCAAACTTGGGTACATCCACTCTTCTACCACCCTAGGTAGGAATCCACTGCAGGATGAGTTGATCAGGTGTCCTGGGCACCAATGAGCTTTTGATAAGGTGCTCAAAAACCAAATCAGATTTTTTGATCAGGTGTCTTGCCACCAATGAGCTTTTGACAAGGTGCTCAAAAACCAGATTCAAACTTTTGAAGGGAGTTTGAAAAACCCTTTACAGAGTGGGGGTGAGAGAGTTATGACAGTCTTCTCTTTCTCAATCAACTGAGAAGACTAAGTGGATTGATGTCAAAGCTCCCCCTGAATCCTTGAAATCTTCAGGAAGAAGAGCTTTGCTGAGGGTGATAGGCCTTCAAAGATAGATCTCCAGCACAAGATGATTTCAGCAAGCTGAAATATTGAGAGTCTGGAGTCTTGAAATGATGTTGGCCTTGAACACTTTTAGAGCTGAAGAGATCTGAAGATTTTTAAAAGCTTGATCTCTTTGATGAGTGTTCTTCAGAATTCTTCTTGACAGAAAATTTTGAAAGAGTCTCTGTATACTGAGTTGTGTGTCCTCTTCTTGTCAAATCTCTGTATTTTCCTTCTTTCATTCAAAAACATTCTTTCTTTTATTCTCTGTGCCAGAATAGAATATCACTCTGTCAAAGATAGCCGTTGGTCTGCATTGATTACAGCCTTAATTGCATAATTTCTTCTAAAGGAAAGTCCACTGAATTATTCCTTGAAAAATCCCTTGAAACTTGGTCCAGAAGTAAATGAAAACGGCTAGCAGATCTTCTGAATTAATTGCAGAATAACTTCTAACTGATTTGAATTTGAATTCTGAAGGATAACTGAAATCGTCGAACTGAGCTCTGCTATCGTCGAGCTGAGCTCAGCGAACTGGAAAATTCAAGCAGCAAAACAATCGTCGATCTGAGCTCAAAGATCGTCGAACTGAGCTCAGAGATAAAGATCCAGTGCAGAGTCAAAATCGTCGACCTGAGCTCAGCGATCGTCGAATGGAGTTCGACGACATTGTGAGGTTGAACTCAGCGATCGTCGAATGGAGCTCGACGATCTATAAAAGTTGAGCTAGACGATCGTCGACCGGAGTTCGACGAATCGTCGTGCTGAGCTCGACGATTAGACTTAGTCTCCAGTCAGAAAAACTTGGTCTTCAGGGCAGCTTCCAAACCTAGACTTCTAACCCTTAGACTCAATTCTAATTGACCTATTAAGCTATACAGAAGGTCAAACACAGATTCCTAGAGACATAGTGATCCTGACCCAAATTAGTAATATGGTGTTCCAACAGTCTGCAACATGGTCATAATCTGACTTAGTTGGTCTGACGAGTCTCCCATAGTGCAGTATGAGCGAGAAGAGGAGCAGGTGACCGGGTGTAAGACCCCCCCTCCCCCTTACCAAGGAGGGCTACCTGGTCTTATGCCCAGAACCGCCGTCTTACGGATGGCACTAACTCACGGGTTAGTCGACACCGCAACACGCCGATTCTGCCGGCTAGTACGATCATTAACCTGTAGGCCAATATGAGAAGAAGAAGTAAACTGTATATGTAAAACTATCAGTCCACAAGCCACAGTACAATCATGTAAAAGAAATGAATAGTACATCATAATAGTCCACAATAAAGTACAAATGAAAGAGTAAAAAGGGCTTATGCCCAGTACATCAAATCTCTCTCTCACAAAATCATAAATGCGGAAGCTACACTAGAACATCAAGACTCGTCCCACCTGAGGACGCACAGTAGTGGTAGTAGTCTGCTGAAGCGGTATCTGCTCCTCATGTCCTGCCTCCTCGACGTGCTGGTGCTCCATCTCCACGGGCTCCTAAAAATAGTTGGTCACCGACCATTAGTCAAAAGACTAAGTCGTTTCCTCCGCACCTCGCCCCGCAGCTCCTAGGCACCGAGCGGGAGGACGAAGCGGAGGACAACAAGGGGTAGCAAAATGGAAGCAGGTGACAATATCTATCTAGAGTGGTACTAAGTAATGAAATTCTACTCTAGCAATGCTAAGTACAGTACAAGTAACAAGTAAGAGCAGTGCAGTAAAGGAAAGTAAAGAAACAGTAGTATGAACAAGTAAATAAGCTAAGCTACCACTATGCTATCATCACAAACGTACCCTAACTTATATAAATGCCCATACAAATATATAAGTTAGGATTTTCAGGAAATTTAACTTATCATATAAAAGAGCCCATACTAATTTATATGATAAGGATCTATGAAGCGTATGACCTAATATGAATGAATGATATGATGCAATTTTATGCGCAGGCAAGTGCAACTCACACACAACGACTCTGTGATCACAGACCTTTAGTTCCCACTTTTTGAGAGCTAGCATCACTCTCGGGTACCACCGCTGTGGCTACGGCAGCAGCGGAGCGGGCGTCTCCGCTTCTAGACCGGTATGCACACTACCAAGCCTTAGACCCCTCTCATACGCCTCTGTACACGTCCAAGGTGCACTCTAGAGTCTCGCGTACGTACTTTGCTGACAAACACGTCAGTCTTGTTGGGTCGGATGTGTGTTATCGGGGGTCGTCCTCCAGACCGCAGTGTAAAACAACCCACTGGCCCCTCTAACTCCCACAACCGCCTGGTGCACCGTACTGCCATCGGTGTGACGAACGGCCAGTACCGCATGCCCCGCCACGATATTTATGCACATGCAAGTAATTCATACCGAGCCTTCCGCTCGCAGGACCAAAACCCGTCCTGAATCCCTCAAACCCAAACCCGGGTGAGAACGCACATTAGTGCCTTTATGCCAACTCCCTCAAACCCCAAACGGGTGAGAACGCACATCAGTGCCTTTATACCAACTCCCTCCAACCCTAGACGGGTGAGCATATATCATAAATCTCTCCAACCCCCACACGGGCGAGAAGGTACAACAATGTCCTAACCTATTAAGCTACTCTTGTCTACGGTTTATTATACTTAGAGATTTAAGGTTAATCCCAGGACTGCCCCCGGTATTCCCTGTGAAGGGCTCTCAAGGGGCACTAGGAACTGTGTTGGGATTACGCCCAGCGTTCCCTTTCGCAAGGATACTTATTTTAGTTGATGACTACCCATGTATCTCCCCAGCTCTCCTTATTGCTTTAGTATAACCCTAGTGACTTAAGGTATTACCGGGAAACCGACGGTCTTCCGCCGATCCCCGCTCCAGTTGCTAGTTAAGACTTGCACTTTTAATCCCTCACTAAGACAACTCTACCCACCAGGGTTACTCATGTTGAACTCTCTCTTATTTCTGCCGATAATCAATACCCTGGTAATCCCCTAAGGCAAGACATATTTGTGTTATATGCAGACCATGACCTATGGTTACCCTAGAAATGTGATCTTCCAAACCTTAAGGCATCTTGCCCCTAAATATTTATCCTAAGGTGTTATGGACTAAGGGAACTACCCTAAGAATTCTCGTAATTTTCCTTGGTCAAATAGTCCTTTAATTAATTCTTTTAATTTAAATGTTAGGTCACTTTACACATGAAGTAGTTTGATTAAGTATCCACTGACCTAGGGAATTTTTCCTGAGATGTATATTGACAAAATATTGCTGCCTACAGAATTTCATAATTTTCCTTAAATTATTTATTATCATTTTCAATTTAATATCAATTCCACACAAATTCCATTTTCCAAATGATGTATAGGCATTATGTACTCAAAAATTCCAGAAAAATTACAAAGCTTTTAGGACACTAATTTATGACTATTGGCAGAGAATCATCAACATTCATTGTAAGATGGCCTATAGGATTCCATTATAAGATATTTACCAAAATGCCATTGTACTAACTTAACACAAATAATGCATCCATTAAATTCTGAGAAATTTATGCAAGACTAATAATAACATTTTATAGCAATAGAATAAATTCCAAATTTTTCAGAAGTATATATCCATCATTTCAAGAATTTACAAGATAAGGGTAAAATGGGGAATTTAGGGTATCTACTCCAAAAGTTCTTCAAAACAGAGAAATCATATTTTTCCTAAGTCCAATGTGATCTCATCTATGCCTTGGCAAAAGTGTTTGAGTTTGTACTTGAAGAAACCCTATTTTCCAATTTTATTTCCAAAATAGCTATATTTAAAATAAATTCCAATAAATAGAATTTGATTCCAAAAATTCCATTATTAATTTGAGGGATGAAATTTACCCTAATGAACCACTATAAATAATTTCATGACCCTTGCATGCCACCATTGGGCTAAATACACCAATTTGCATTTTTGCTATTTGCACACCAAGTCTTAACATAGGCTAGCACATGCAAGTGGATTCTCCAACATGCATTGAACCCAAGGTGCTGAAAATTTTATCATGCACCAGGGATGACCCCACTGACCTACCACCAAAGTTTGGGGCCATGGGGAGGAGTAGAACTCCATATATGTCATTTATTTATATTTTGATATTTTAGCAAATACTATAGAAAAATATTCTCTAAAAATTCCTAAATTTTGGCAGGAGATAAGTATGCCCTAATCATGCATGTGCCCAAAATTTTGGGGCCATGGTGACTAATATTTTGACCTGGGCATCCAATTTAATTTCTGCCCTACACTAGGACCAGTCCTAGGAGAAATGTCCTACAGGACTGTACACTACTCCAAATCACATATTTAAGGTGGCAAATTACAGATAAGACCAGCAGCTACAATTTTCATTGAGAGACTAAGTTCTGGAAATGCCTCTAAGAAGCCTAAAATTAGCTTGCAAGTAACAGCAAAAACAGGGACAGAAAATTGAATTTTGATGTAGCACGAATCTTAAAGCAGGATGGATGGCATCTGTTCATCTTCTTCCTCCAGCCAAGGGCCGAGATTGTCCCGACCTGGAGCACCTTCAAACCTCATTTCCCGGCCACCCCTTAGCCTCCACGGCCGGCTACCACCACCACCACCTCCGTTGAGGTGGTGGCCAACGTTTGGCGGCGAAATGGTGGCCGGAGGCGGCGGTTTCCGGCGAACTTGCACTCCATCAAAATTCCAAAATCCATGAAAAAGCTCACCTTGGATCTGGCTCATTTGAGCCCGATGTCTCGCCTAATAGATCTAGGAAACTAGTACGGGTAGAGGTGAGGCGAAACGGACCTCGATTGGGGCTTGGCGGCGGGTTTGGCGGCGGTTGGCCATGGAAGTTTTCCTCTCCGGCGAGCTTGCTCCCAAACCCGATTCTCCACCAAAAGCTTTGATCCAGATATCGAATTCCACTCCTTTACACCTTCTGAAGCTAATGGAGGGGTTATTTGGGGCTGAGAGGGGGTGTATGGGGAGATAAGCCCAATGTGAGCTCGGTTTGAGCTTTGGTTGTGTCACCATGGGTGCCATGTGGCCAGCATGCTACCAAAAATTCTCTGGAATATCAGAGGGGGCCAGCTAGCATGTGATGGGCAGAGAGTTGCAGCTGAAGGGGTGGCCATGTGGCCACCATTCCCCTTCATCCCCATTTCTCTCTCCTCCTTCTCTCAAAATCCCAATTTTACCCCCTTGCATGTACTCTCTCTCCTGATTTAGAGGGGTAGGACTGGTCTTGTTCACTTGGGCTGACTTTGGGCCAATTTTAGTGGGCTTGGTCCAAGGGGAAATGGCTTGGCCTTCATTTTCTCTCTTTAGGTCAAATTGTTGACCAAATTGACTTTTAGGGTTGACTGGTCAACCATGGTGGGTGGATTGACCCCACTTGGTGGAAATGGGTCTAGTGGTACCACCCAACTTAGTTTGGGTCAAGGGGGGTGCCCCACTTAGGTTAATTAGGCCTATGAGTGTGGGTTTGACCAAATTAAGCCCAAGGTTGACTTTGGTCAATTGAGGTCAAAATGTTGACCCAGTGACATACCCTAGGGTCCACTTAGATTATCTTTAGGGTTAGGGCAATGTGGTGGGGTCATGGTGTGGCTAGGGTCCCCACTTAGGCTAGTTTGACCTAGTTTGACTATGGTCTTATAGTGGGCCCCACATGGCTACCACCCACTACCTAGGGTCAAACCTAGTTGATCTCCTTAAGTCTCACCCCATGCCTAACCCAATCTAAGTTGAGGGGTCCAGAAGTAACATGGGATGTTACAAATTCCAATAAACAAGAAAATAATTTCGTCCCCGAAATTTAAGTTCGGGTCTACGGGGTTCTATTTGCAAGAATCATCAAGAAATTTAAAGACATAACTTAAATGTACCTGATGCGAATAGCTCCGGGTGTTGCTCCAGCATCAGATCTCTCGGCTCCCAAGTGTGCTCCTCCCGTCCATGGTTGGACCACAGCACCTTCACAAGAGGGACCTTCTTCTTCCGCAACACTCGGATGGCTGTATCGTCAATCCGGATCGGCTCCAATCTCACTGATCTGTCAGGCTCTACCGGTCCGGCTGTAGTAGTGATGTGCTGCTCCGGTCGAAGGAGAGCTCTTCGCAAGGAAGAGACATGGAAGACATCATGTAATGCACCCAACTCCGGTGGCAGCTGCAGTCGGTAAGCCAAGGGGCCGATCCGCTCCAGGATCAGGTATGGCCCCATGTATCGTGGACTGAGCTTCTTGTGCCTCCGCACCCGAGAAACACCGTGTACTGGACGTATCTTCAAGAATACCCTGTCTCCAACCTGGAACTCCACCTTCCGGTGCCGAGCATTATAATACTTTGCCTGCCTGCTCTGGGCCTCCAGTAGCCGATCCCTGATCAATCGAATCTGAGCCTCAGTGTCCTCTATATAATCAGATCCCAGAGCCCTGGTATCCACATCCTGAACCCATGACAGCGGTGTCCGGCATCTCCTCCCATAAAGCGCCTCGTATGGAGCCATCCTGATGCTAGCCTGGTGGCTGTTATTATACGAGAACTCGATCAATGGCAGCAGCCTCTCCCAAGGCCTCCCCGTATCCAATATGCATAATCTGAGCAGGTCCTCCATGGTCCGGATGGTCCGCTCGGTCTGTCCGTCGGTCTGCGGGTGGAAGGCGGTACTAAAGGTAAGCCGAGATCCCAAATAAGCATGCACGGCCCTCCACTCGCTCGAAGTGAACCGACCATCACGGTCCGAAACAATAGTCCTGGGGATACCATGATATCTGATGTACTGCTCCACAAATAGTCTCACCAGGACTGCAACTGGGGCATCCTTCCGAACTGGAATAAACCGCGCTACCTTGGTCAATCTGTCCACTATAACCCATATAGAATCATGCCCAGAGTGGGAGCGAGGCAATCCGTGTACAAAGTCCATAGCAATGTCCTCGAACTTCCACTCTGGAACTGGCAGTGGCTGTAGTAAACCTCCCGGGCTCTTGCATTCCGCCTTCACACGCTGGCAGGTCTCGCAATGGGTCACAAAATCCGTGATCTCCCTCTTCATCCCGGGCCAATACATAGATCTCCGCAAATCTGCCCACATCTTGGTGATGCCGGGGTGCACTAAATATCTCGAGCAATGTGCCTCTCGGAGTATGTCCTCCCGGATACTGCCTCCTGCTGGTATGTAGATGCGTCCCCGGAACCTAAGAAGATCATCCTGTAGCATGTAGTCCTCGACCCTGCCCCTCTCTAAGGCACTGAAAATCGGCTGTAACGCAGCATCCAGCCTCTGATGTGCTCGGATGCGCTCCTGTATATCATCGCCGCTGATCACTGAGCTCAAATACTCTCTATATACGACTGGCTCGGTCTCGGACACCATGGTGATGTGCATGTCCTCCATCATCTGTAGCAGCTCTAAAGACATCAATCGGGGCTCCGGTCCAGAAGTGCCGGCCCTCCTGCTCAAAGCATCCGCAACCGTGTTCGCTTTCCCCGGGTGATAGTGGATCTTGTAATCATAATCACAGAGGAACTCCAGCCACCTCCTCTGTCTCAGGTTTAGGTCCTTCTGCGTATCGATATACTTGAGATTCTTGTGATCTGAAAAGATGTCACAATGAATCCCGTATAAATAATGCCTCCATATCTTTAGGGCGAAAACCACAGCCCCGAGCTCTAGATCATGTACTGGATAGTTATGCTCATGCTTCTTCAACTGTCTCGAAGCATAAGCAATAACGTGTCCATGCTGCATCAGGACCGCACCCATCCCCTGGTAAGAGGCGTCCGTGTAGATCTGGAATCCTTCGCTCCCGGATGGAAGCGCAAGAATGGGGGATGAGATGAGTCGGTCCTTCAGCTCCTGAAAAGCAGTCTCACACCGCTCTGACCAAACAAAATCTGTGTCCTTCTTCGTCAAGGACGTGAGGGGGAGTGCTATCCTCGAGAACCCCTCCACGAACTTGCGGTAATACCCTGCTAGTCCCAAGAAACTGCGGATGTCAGAAGCGGTCTTCGGCCGTGGCCAATCCCTCACTGTCTCTATCTTGGTCGGGTCCACTGCTAACCCAGCCCCACTGATCGTGTGCCCCAGGAATGCCACCTCCTGCAACCAGAACTGGCACTTTGAAAATTTTGCATACATCTGGGTCTCCCTCAGCCTCTGCAAGACCTGTGCCAAGTGCTCCGTATGCTCCTCCTGAGTCCGAGAATATATAAGGATGTCGTCGATGAACACAATCACGAAGCGGTCTAAGAAAGGCTCGAATACACGGTTCATTAGACTCATGAATGCAGCAGGAGCATTCGTGAGCCCAAAAGGCATCACCGTGAACTCGTATAGTCCATAGCGCGAACTGAATGCCGTCTTCGGTATGTCCTCTTCCCTGATACGGAGCTGATAGTAGCCGGATCGCAGATCTAACTTGGAGAACCAGAAGGCTCCCTGTAGCTGGTCAAATAACTCATCTATCCGAGGCAGAGGATAGGTGTTGCGGACCGTCAACCGGTTCAGCTCCCGGTAATCTATACATAATCGCAGTGATCTGTCCTTCTTCTTCACAAAGAGAACTGGCGCTCCCCATGGCGATGAACTAGGCCGCACAAATCCTGACTCGACTAGCTCCTGTAGTTGAGTTCTGAACTCTGTTAACTCCCTGGGAGCCATCCTGTAGGGTGCCCGGGACACCGGCTTCGCTCCCGGTACTAGCTGAATCCTGAAATCCAAATCTCTAGCAGGTGGTAGCCCGGGCAATTTCTCCGGGAATACGTCGGAGAAATCCCGGACCACCGGAATATCTGAGATAGTCGCTCCTGTTCCCACCATCTCGAAGCAGATAAGATAAACTTCTTCACCCTGCTCATGGGCCTTCACAGCCTGTATAGAAGATAACAGTAGGTGGCAGATAGGCTGGATACCTTCAACGATGACATGAGAGTCGCCATGCCTTAGCATGATCCTCCTGGACGGGCAATCTATCTGGGCATGATTCCGATGCAACCAGGCCATGCCCAAGATCAAATCAAAGTCCTGCAGCTTCAGAATAGTTGCCGGCGCCTCAAATGCCTTGCCGCCAATCTCGGCCTCCATATCGCAATGTGCAGTGGTCCGCAGTTCCGACCCATCGGGTAGACGTACCCTCATCTCTAGTCCAGGGAACCTCTCCACGCCTTCGAGTCCGTCGATGAAGGCCTCGGATACGAACGAGTGTGAAGCACCCGTGTCGAAAAGAGTATGAGCGGGCTTGCCGCTGATCATAACTATGCCTGAGGTTTGTTTATGTGAAAGTTAATTGTTATCCTATAGTTCCAGGTACTATATATATATCTTTGAAAATTCAAGAAATTTCATAATTAACTTCAAGTACCTGTGATAACCTCCTCGGGATTCCTCGGCTCTGTGAGGTCCAAGGCGTATATTTGCTCCTGCTCGCGTCTCCTGCCGTGATATCCCCGACCTCGGCCTCGTCCTCGGCCTCGTCCTCGGCCCTGCTGTACTGGGGCCACTGGAGGTGGAGGAGGAGGAGGGGGATGGAATCGGTACGGGCACTCCGACCTGATGTGCCCGGGCTGGCGGCATCCGTAACAAACCACTTGTCGGTGGCCTCAGTCATCCTGTCTCCTTGGATCATGCATCTGTAGAGGTGGGGGAGCCAATGCTGGAGGAGGTACCTGCTCCTGCCTGAAGTTGGGACGACGACGTCCCCCACCCCTCCTGTATCCGATGGTCCTGCCTCTCTGAGAGCCCCTACTGCTCTCACCTGATGTCGATCCATCAAATGGTCTCTTCCCTCCGGCTCGCACCATCAGCTGGTCAGCCTCCAGCTTCTTCGCCATCTCGATGATCTGCCTGGATGTGCCATGAGAAATGAATAACAGAGCCTGCCTCAAATCATCCCTGAGGCCCCGGTAGAACCTCTTCGCATACCTCCTATCGTCGGTGTCCTGAATCCCCGCGAACCTGGCCAAGTGGGAGAACTCTCTCTGGTACTCTATCACTGATCTAGTCCCCTGCTTGAGGTTCAAAAACCTCTCCTCCAAAGCATCCCTGTCCGTAGCAGAGACGAAGTGCTCCAGAAACACATCGCCAAACTCCTCCCAAGATATCTCTGACAGCTCAAAGTCCGCATAAGTAGACTCCCGGACTAATTTCCACCATCTCTTTGCATGAGCCTCTAGCACAGAGGTGGCTAGGGGTACTGCCTGGCCGACTGGGCAGCTGATGCCCGCTAAGATCTCGTGTATGGCCTCCAGCCATTCTTCCGTCTTCACCGCATCCTCTGTCCCGCGGTACGTCGGTGGGGACAGGCTCTTGAATGCACTCAGCCAGCTCGACCCCGGATTTGGCTGTGGAGCCGGGACTTGCTGGGCTCTAAAGGCATCCAAAATCGCCGTCAGGGTCTGCCCCAACTCCGTCTGTAGGAATGGAGCGGCAGCTGGAGGGGGAGGAGCCACATTTTGCGGCGCTGCGACCTGTGGAGGTTGCATAAAGGTAAGGTTAAAAACAAAACCGGCCTAACACATTGTACTTCATGGACCATTTATGTGACCTTACACATGGGCACACCACTGCTTCCGCTGCATAGTTTGTCCGCAAACTAATGCTCGGGCGGGGGTGGTCCCATGTTGTGGACTTCTTTCTCATATGATCGTTGTTCAAGTGATACCAGTTTGTAAGACCCCCCTCCCCCTTACCAAGGAGGGCTACCTGGTCTTATGCCCAGAACCGCCGTCTTACGGTGGCACTAACTCACGGGTTAGTCGACACCGCAACACGCCGATTCCGCCGGCTAGTACGATCATTAACCTGTAGGCCAATATGAGAAGAAGAAGTAAACTGTATATGTAAAACTATCAGTCCACAAGCCACAGTACAATCATGTAAAAGAAATGAATAGTACATCATAATAGTCCACAATAAAGTACAAATGAAAGAGTAAAAAGGGCTTATGCCCAGTACATCAAATCTCTCTCTCACAAAATCATAAATGCGGAAGCTACACTAGAACATCAAGACTCGTCCCACCTGAGGACGCACAGTAGTGGTAGTAGTCTGCTGAAGCGGTATCTGCTCCTCATGTCCTGCCTCCTCGACGTGCTGGTGCTCCATCTCCACGGGCTCCTAAAAATAGTTGGTCACCGACCATTAGTCAAAAGACTAAGTCGTTTCCTCCGCACCTCGCCCCGCAGCTCCTAGGCACCGAGCGGGAGGACGAAGCGGAGGACAACAAGGGGTAGCAAAATGGAAGCAGGTGACAATATCTATCTAGAGTGGTACTAAGTAATGAAATTCTACTCTAGCAATGCTAAGTACAGTACAAGTAACAAGTAAGAGCAGTGCAG
Source organism: Platanthera guangdongensis (assembly GCA_039583875.1). Classification (NCBI taxonomy): domain Eukaryota; kingdom Viridiplantae; phylum Streptophyta; class Magnoliopsida; order Asparagales; family Orchidaceae; genus Platanthera; species Platanthera guangdongensis. Next base: position 302,437,806 of record CM077153.1, on the reverse strand, counting down.
TAAAGGAAAGTAAAGAAACAGTAGTATGAACAAGTAAATAAGCTAAGCTACCACTATGCTATCATCACAAACGTACCCTAACTTATATAAATGCCCATACAAATATATAAGTTAGGATTTCCAGGAAATTTAACTTATCATATAAAAGAGCCCATACTAATTTATATGATAAGGATCTATGAAGCGTATGACCTAATATGAATGAATGATATGATGCAATTTTATGCGCAGGCAAGTGCAACTCACACACAACGACTCTGTGATCACAGACCTTTAGTTCCCACTTTTTGAGAGCTAGCATCACTCTCGGGTACCACCGCTGTGGCTACGGCAGCAGCGGAGCGGGCGTCTCCGCTTCTAGACCGGTATGCACACTACCAAGCCTTAGACCCCTCTCATACGCCTCTGTACACGTCCAAGGTGCACTCTAGAGTCTCGCGTACGTACTTTGCTGACAAACCCGTCAGTCTTGTTGGGTCGGATGTGTGTTATCGGGGGTCGTCCTCCAGACCGCAGTGTAAAACAACCCACTGGCCCCTCTAACTCCCACAACCGCCTGGTGCACCGTACTGCCATCGGTGTGACGAACGGCCAGTACCGCATGCCCCGCCACGATATTTATGCACATGCAAGTAATTCATACCGAGCCTTCCGCTCGCAGGACCAAAACCCGTCCTGAATCCCTCAAACCCAAACCCGGGTGAGAACGCACATTAGTGCCTTTATGCCAACTCCCTCAAACCCCAAACGGGTGAGAACGCACATCAGTGCCTTTATACCAACTCCCTCCAACCCTAGACGGGTGAGCATATATCATAAATCTCTCCAACCCCCACACGGGCGAGAAGGTACAACAATGTCCTAACCTATTAAGCTACTCTTGTCTACGGTTTATTATACTTAGAGATTTAAGGTTAATCCCAGGACTGCCCCCGGTATTCCCTGTGAAGGGCTCTCAAGGGGCACTAGGAACTGTGTTGGGATTACGCCCAGCGTTCCCTTTCGCAAGGATACTTATTTTAGTTGATGACTACCCATGTATCTCCCCAGCTCTCCTTATTGCTTTAGTATAACCCTAGTGACTTAAGGTATTACCGGGAAACCGACGGTCTTCCGCCGATCCCCGCTCCAGTTGCTAGTTAAGACTTGCACTTTTAATCCCTCACTAAGACAACTCTACCCACCAGGGTTACTCATGTTGAACTCTCTCTTATTTCTGCCGATAATCAATACCCTGGTAATCCCCTAAGGCAAGACATATTTGTGTTATATGCAGACCATGACCTATGGTTACCCTAGAAATGTGATCTTCCAAACCTTAAGGCATCTTGCCCCTAAATATTTATCCTAAGGTGTTATGGACTAAGGGAACTACCCTAAGAATTCTCATAATTTTCCTTGGTCAAATAGTCCTTTAATTAATTCTTTTAATTTAAATGTTAGGTCACTTTACACATGAAGTAGTTTGATTAAGTATCCACTGACCTAGGGAATTTTTCCTGAGATGTATATTGACAAAATATTGCTGCCTACAGAATTTCATAATTTTCCTTAAATTATTTATTATCATTTTCAATTTAATATCAATTCCACACAAATTCCATTTTCCAAATGATGTATAGGCATTATGTACTCAAAAATTCCAGAAAAATTACAAAGCTTTTAGGACACTAATTTATGACTATTGGCAGAGAATCATCAACATTCATTGTAAGATGGCCTATAGGATTCCATTATAAGATATTTACCAAAATGCCATTGTACTAACTTAACACAAATAATGCATCCATTAAATTCTGAGAAATTTATGCAAGACTAATAATAACATTTTATAGCAATAGAATAAATTCCAAATTTTTCAGAAGTATATATCCATCATTTCAAGAATTTACAAGATAAGGGTAAAATGGGGAATTTAGGGTATCTACTCCAAAAGTTCTTCAAAACAGAGAAATCATATTTTTCCTAAGTCCAATGTGATCTCATCTATGCCTTGGCAAAATTGTTTGAGTTTGTACTTGAAGAAACCCTATTTTCCAATTTTATTTCCAAAATAGCTATATTTAAAATAAATTCCAATAAATAGAATTTGATTCCAAAAATTCCATTATTAATTTGAGGGATGAAATTTACCCTAATGAACCACTATAAATAATTTCATGACCCTTGCATGCCACCATTGGGCTAAATACACCAATTTGCATTTTTGCTATTTGCACACCAAGTCTTAACATAGGCTAGCACATGCAAGTGGATTCTCCAACATGCATTGAACCCAAGGTGCTGAAAATTTTATCATGCACCAGGGATGACCCCACTGACCTACCACCAAAGTTTGGGGCCATGGGGAGGAGTAGAACTCCATATATGTCATTTATTTATATTTTGATATTTTAGCAAATACTATAGAAAAATATTCTCTAAAAATTCCTAAATTTTGGCAGGAGATAAGTATGCCCTAATCATGCATGTGCCCAAAATTTGGGGCCATGGTGACTAATATTTTGACCTGGGCATCCAATTTAATTTCTGCCCTACACTAGGACCAGTCCTAGGAGAAATGTCCTACAGGACTGTACACTACTCCAAATCACATATTTAAGGTGGCAAATTACAGATAAGACCAGCAGCTACAATTTTCATTGAGAGACTAAGTTCTGGAAATGCCTCTAAGAAGCCTAAAATTAGCTTGCAAGTGACAGCAAAAACAGGGACAGAAAATTGAATTTTGATGTAGCACGAATCTTAAAGCAGGATGGATGGCATCTGTTCATCTTCTTCCTCCAGCCAAGGGCCGAGATTGTCCCGACCTGGAGCACCTTCAAACCTCATTTCCCGGCCACCCCTTAGCCTCCACGGCCGGCTACCACCACCACCACCTCCGTTGAGGTGGTGGCCAACGTTTGGCGGCGAAATGGTGGCCGGAGGCGGCGGTTTCCGGCGAACTTGCACTCCATCAAAATTCCAAAATCCATGAAAAAGCTCACCTTGGATCTGGCTCATTTGAGCCCTGATGTCTCGCCTAATAGATCTAGGAAACTAGTACGGGTAGAGGTGAGGCGAAACGGACCTCGATTGGGGCTTGGCGGCGGGTTTGGCGGCGGTTGGCCATGGAAGTTTTCCTCTCCGGCGAGCTTGCTCCCAAACCCGATTCTCCACCAAAAGCTTTGATCCAGATATCGAATTCCACTCCTTTACACCTTCTGAAGCTAATGGAGGGGTTATTTGGGGCTGAGAGGGGGTGTATGGGGAGATAAGCCCAATGTGAGCTCGGTTTGAGCTTTGGTTGTGTCACCATGGGTGCCATGTGGCCAGCATGCTACCAAAAATTCTCTGGAATATCAGAGGGGGCCAGCTAGCATGTGATGGGCAGAGAGTTGCAGCTGAAGGGGTGGCCATGTGGCCACCATTCCCCTTCATCCCCATTTCTCTCTCCTCCTTCTCTCAAAATCCCAATTTTACCCCCTTGCATGTACTCTCTCTCCTGATTTAGAGGGGTAGGACTGGTCTTGTTCACTTGGGCTGACTTTGGGCCAATTTTAGTGGGCTTGGTCCAAGGGGAAATGGCTTGGCCTTCATTTTCTCTCTTTAGGTCAAATTGTTGACCAAATTGACTTTTAGGGTTGACTGGTCAACCATGGTGGGTGGATTGACCCCACTTGGTGGAAATGGGTCTAGTGGTACCACCCAACTTAGTTTGGGTCAAGGGGGGTGCCCCACTTAGGTTAATTAGGCCTATGAGTGTGGGTTTGACCAAATTAAGCCCAAGGTTGACTTTGGTCAATTGAGGTCAAAATGTTGACCCAGTGACATACCCTAGGGTCCACTTAGATTATCTTTAGGGTTAGGGCAATGTGGTGGGGTCATGGTGTGGCTAGGGTCCCCACTTAGGCTAGTTTGACCTAGTTTGACTATGGTCTTATAGTGGGCCCCACATGGCTACCACCCACTACCTAGGGTCAAACCTAGTTGATCTCCTTAAGTCTCACCCCATGCCTAACCCAATCTAAGTTGAGGGGTCCAGAAGTAACATGTGATGTTACACCGGAGGTCGGAGTGCGTCGATTCAGATGACTGAGAGTGGCCGCGAGAGCCACGGTGGCGCCCAATATTGGTACAAATAATTGTGCAACAAAATAGAAGGGTTGAGGGAAATTAGAAATGTGGGTGGAGAAATTTAATAGCCGAATTAGAAGCGGCGACTAAATAAATAAGATTGGGGAGGGAATTAGAAGCTGCGGCTATTAAATAAGTAAAAGGAGTTGGGAGAGGGAATGGTGGTGGGGTCCATGGAAGTAAAAGAAATTTAATAGTTGTGCTAGGTATGGGCGGGGGTGGCTCGATGAAAGAAAAAAAATAAGGAAAGAAACAGGCAGGATTTGCTCTGTAAGCGAAGGATGGAGGGCGCGGGGCTCGAAAACATAGGACACGTTGAGCGGGGGGCGCGGCGGAGCACAAGAGACAGTGTGTAACGGCCCTTGTCCGTCACAGAGGAATAGTATCTAATTAACATTTCTTCATTGAAGAGACAAATGATATATATATATATATATATCTATAATATATATATATATATATATATATGTGTATTTAATACCACAATAGTATTGAAATAACAGTGCAGAAAGAAATTCTTATTCCATGATTTACATCTCATACATGTTCACAACAAAAGTCTACGATAGTTTCATAATTTACAACTAATAATTAAAAGTCTTTCTTGGCAAGCAGACAAGGTTTAACACTGCAACAACTCTCTTGAGTGTTGGTCACTTCAAAAATGCCTACGAGTCGTTTATACCATGCTCGATAAAGTCCCAGCTTACCCTGATTTTTGTTTAGTACCTAAAATTTTTTGGAATGAAAGGGTTAGTCTTTAAATAAAAGACTAAGCGAGAAATTTAATTCTTTATCAGATATGGCTAAAGGCAATATAACAATTTCTAAACATTTCAAGCCGCACAAGTACATATATAGAAAAGAAATAAGCAGTTATTAGCCATTTTGATTTCTTACTCATGTGTGTATATATTTTCCTTTCTTTAGTATAGTTAAGGGTTACTGTATTTCAGTCCACTTTATTAGTCAAACTTAGTGCGTACAACTCGCTTAAGGCTAATGAAGCCCAACTAAGTTGACTCACATGTGTTGTCCAGTGCGCACAACTCGCTTAAAGTCAATTCAAGACCCAACTGGACTTATATCATTCTACAGATACCCTTAACACAGTTTCATCAATGCATTTCTTAGAACGTTCAATTTGATCTTTTCATATAGATTAGGCTAAAAACTTATACAAGAATACATAAAATTAAACAGATTTAAAGAAAGAAACCCTCTCATTGACTTTTTCTATGTCTTTATTTTTTCTTGCACCATCATTTCGTTGATTTAACGACGTCATCCTTTTGTGTAGTTGTTAGAAGTTCACAATTTCATGAGTCATAGTTCGAAGTATTTATGATGCGGCGGAACACAACAAAAGGAAAAGACCTCTCATCTCATGTTTAATCCCAAATAAGATCACATTTATGATTCCCTCATATAAACCAGCTTCCTCTCATCATCACTATTAAGTCAATATACATCTCAACATCAATACTTTGGATCTTCATAATTTAAAATCAGCAATTTCAACAAAATTATTATTTGCTTTGTAACATTTATTATTAAAATCAAGGGCATACACATGCTTCCAACTGGCAATCTCTGAAAGTATCATTATCTTGTGCGAAATTAGCCCTTACATGTAACAACAACTTTCTTGCAAGGGGAAAAACAACAGCCTCAACAATTTCATTTATATTGATATGAAAGACAGCAAAATCAGCACTATGAATAACAGCCCGACCATTCTTAAAGTCAATTGCAGCAATGTTATTCATGTAAAAAGCATTCCAGAAATCTGTAAGCGGTTCATAACAAAATCCTTAGTATTTTGATATCAAAGCTCATGCCCTATCCAATATTGTTATGCTAATTTAGCGCATCTATCCAAATAGGGCAGCTATCATGTGTAAGGATTCATTTCCAATTTCCATACAATTAAATTTCCAAAACAAAATCAGTCCCCATATGATTATTAATTTGTATGTAAGTTAAAATCATCATGATACTAGCAATAAACATAGTTCTCTACATTCATATGATATCAATATACAATTACTTATCTTACTCAATACCTCCAAACAAACCTAACTTTCATATCAATAGTCCCAAAATTATTCTAAGATTCAATCATAAAATTAGCAAGTAAATGGTTTGCATGCCCTGATAAAATATTACGAAATAAAACAAATGAGATTTATTTTCTCCCAAATCTCTAAAACTGAAGTAAAAACTTCTTATTTGCATGAAGAAGAGGAAAATGAGGGAAATAAATGCTTACAAGGGAAAATAAACAAGAGGTGTTGAAGATCTAGGATTTCTTAGATCAAGTTAGGCTCTGAAACACACGAAGAACGTAGGGAAGCATATGAGGCTCTTCTTCTTCGTCGTTCCTGAAGCCGAGAGGCTTCTCTATGCTGCCTGACGCCGGGAGAAAGGAGGAGAAGGATGGGGAGACGGAGAGCAGCGGCCGGCTTCTAAAAGCCCTAAGCGGAAGCGGAAATGCGGTGCGGGAAAATTGGAAGGCGATAACTCTAATTGACGGGATTTATTCCTCCACCGCCTAATTTGCCGGTCCAATTATCTCTTGCCTCATATTATCTTTACCGGCCTAAGCAAAGGGGTGGAAAATAAAAACCTTAAAAGACAATAATTAAATACAAAGCTAAAATTGCTATTAGCACCCCTTTTTCATGGAACTTCAACTTTATTTGTACTAATGGTACACTTAAATTTAAATGAATGTCATATAAATTCATATTTCATTGCGGGTTTTTAACATTTTTGTCTAAACATTTTATTATTAGTGTACCTTGCAACTAAACATTTTATTATTACTGTACCTTGCGACGATCTTTGAGGGTCACGATTACACCCCTCCTTATAGAATTTGTCGTCCTCGAAAATGACGTACCTTCAAAAAGTTGGAAACAACTTCCAAAAGAGATCTTGTCGTTCCCACGTGGCTTCACTTTTTGGGTGTCCTTTCCACCATATTTTCACAAAATTGACATCTTTATTCCGTAATTGTTTGGCCTGCCAATCAAGAATCTGATAAGGTTCAGTTGGACTTGATAGATCTGGCTCAATGTGCAAATTTGCGATAGAGATCATTTTATCTGGATCAACTATATATTTTTGCAGTGATGATACATGGAAAACATCGTGAAGATTTTGCAAATCATTTGTCAGTGCCAATCTGTATGCCATATTGCCCACACGTTCAATTATAGGAAAAGGTCCTACATATCATCTGCTTAATTTCCCAATCTTCCGTAATCTTGAAATACCTTTAAATGGTTTTATCTTTAAACATACTTGATCTCCAACTTGAAATTCTACGCGACGGTGTCGTGAGTTATAGTACTTTTGTTGACGATCTTAAGCAATTTTCATTCGTTTTTGTATAAATACAATTTTCTCTAGTAGTTTGTTCACCCTTTCTTTATTGTATAATCTTCTTTCCCCATCTTCTGCCCAACTTAGAGGGGTTCGGCATTTCCTTTCACATAGTGCTTCAAAAGGGGTCATTTGAATTGTAGATTGATAACTGTTATTGTACGCAAATTCAACTAAAGATAAGTACTTTTCTCAAGATCCTTTTAAATCAAGAACAATCATTCGTAATAAATCTTCTAATAACTGGATTGTGCGTTCTGATTGTCCATCTGTTTGAGGGTGAAATGGTTGTACTGTATAACAATCTTGTTCCCAATTTTTTATGTACCAGTCTCCAGGTGTCCGACGTGAATCGCCCATCCCTGTCTGAAACAATTGTTCCGGGGTATTCCATGGAGCTTGACGATGACGTCAATGTATTCATCCACTAATCTCTCAGTTGGTTCGTTTTGCCTTGCTACAATAAAGTGTGCACTCTTTGTTAAGCGATCTATAATTACCCAAATACCATCATTTCCTTGCTTGCTTCTTGGTAAACCCCAAACAAAGTCCATCGCAATGTCATCCCACTTCCATTCGGGAATAGATAATGATTTTAGGTAACCTCCTGGTTTCATACGTTCTGCTTTCACAATTTGACAGGTATGTTATTTGGCAATATATGTAGTTACATCCTTCTTTATCCCTAACCACCAAAAATCTTGTTTTAAGTCATGATACATTTTAGTGTGGCCGGGATGAATGGAATATGGTGTATTGTGTACTTCATACAAAATATCAGTTCTCAAATTGTCTGCATTTGGAATACAGAGTCTACCATTTATGAACAATAATCCTTCTTTTTCTGTAAAATCATTTACCTCTCCCTTCTTCACTTTCTCCAGTAAAGTTACAAAGAAGGGATCCTGAGAAATTGTCTTCAAAGTTCATTCTTTTAGTGTATATTGGATCTGCATTTGAAACAACTGAGATTGTTTATCTTCCAAAGTCAGGATAAGAGATATATCCATTTTCTGCAATTCATGTATTATATTCTGATTATGTGTCATTACTGAAAGTATGACCGTACTCTTTCGACTTAGTGCATCAGCTACAATATTGGCTTTCCCTGGGTGATATTGAATATCAATATCATAATCTTTAATAAATTTCAACCAACGCCGTTGACGAAGGTTTAACTCTTTTTGCGTAAAGATATACTTCAAGTTTTTATGATCTGTAAAAATTTCGCATCAGATTTCATATAAGTAGTGGCGCCATATTTTCAATGCAAAAACGACTGCTATCAATTCCAGATCATGAGTTGGATAATTTCGCCTGACATCTTTTAATTGTCGAGAGGCATAAGCAATAACCTTTTTGTGCTGCATTAGTACACAACCAAGACCTTGGTATGATGCATCACTGAAAATTTGAAATCATTCTGATCCTGAGGGCATTACTAAGATAGGGGCAGTTGTTAGTCTCTCTTTTAATGCTTCGAACGCTAACTGACATTCATCATCCCAATTAAAAGATATATTTTTCCTGGTCAGCTTCGTTAATGGTAATGCCAATTTAGAGATTCTTGACAAACTTTCTGTAGTGGCCAGCTAATCCCAGAAAACTTCTTACTTTTGTAACAGTTGTAGGACGGGACCACTGAATAATCGCCTCAATTTTACTAGGGTCCACAACTAACTCCTTGTGCATTTATAACATGACCTAAGAAAGATACTTCTTTTAACCAAAATGCACACTTAGAAAATTTGGCATATAATTGGTGATCCTTTAAAGTTTGCAGTGTCATTCTCAAATGTTGTATATGTTTTTCTTCAGTCTTAGAATATATCAAAATATCGTCAATAAAAACTATGATACATTTATCTAAATAATCTTTAAACACGCGATGCATTAGATCCATAAACGTTGCAGGGGCGTTTGGTAACCCAAATGACATGACAACAAATTCAAAGTGATCATATCTGGTACTGAATGCTGTTTTAAAAACATCTTTTTCTTTCACTCTCAACTGATGGTAACCCGATCTCAAATCAATTTTTGAGAATATGGTCATATGCACTAATTGATCAAAGAGATCATCAATACGAGGAAGAGGGTATTATGTTTCTTACTGTCAACTTATTAAGTTCTCTGTAATCAATGCAAAAGCGAAGTGTTCCATCCTTCTTCTTTACAAATAAAACAGGGGCTTCCCAGGGTGAAGAGTTAGGTCGTATGAAATTTTTATCTAAAAGTTCTTGCAACTGAGATTTCAACTCTGCGAGTTCCTTTGGAGCCATACGATATGCTGTTTTCGCTACTGGAGTAGCTCCTTCAATAAGAGTGATTGTAAATTCCACTTCTCTGTTTGGAGGCACTCCTGGCAGGTCTTCAGTAAACACTTCCAAAAATTCGCAAACCACTGACATCTCAGAAATATCTTTATTTTCTTCCTTTGTTTCTTTGATCATAATTAATATGCCTTCGTCTCGCTTTTGTATTGCCTTCAATGCCTTCATTGCCGATATCATTACTTTTGCTACTTCAGTTAACCCTTTAAATGATACTAGACTTCGGTCTGGGCAAATAATTGCAAGTTTTTTCGTTTTACAATTAATCACTGCTTCATGCTTTGACAACCAGTCCATGCCCAATATGATATCATATTCGGATATTGGTAAGACTGCCAGATCTACTTCCAACACTTTTCCATTGATTTGAATTTGCAGTTGAGCCCTTAATTGTGTTGTCATTATGTGATTATTGGGTATGATTACATGTAATATAATAATATATCTTGTGTTGCATATAGTTGTCTTTGGAGGGTATTCAAGATATGCGTTGAGACGAAGGAATGACTTGCACTTGTATCAAATAAAACTCTCAATAAGTGATTATATGCATAAATCATACCTGTAATGACCGTCTCATCCGCCTTAGCCTCTTGGGGTCCCAGATTAAATACACGAGGTTGTATGTGCCGATCCTCATGGCTAGGCTCCACAGATGCGGATGTGGAAGCAATAGATTCACCTTCTTTCACAGTTCCCATCTGAAACACTCGTTGAGGCTGAGCTCCTGATGCTCCCTTCAAGCCTCCTTCCTTTGCTTGCCTCCTCGGGCATTCACTTTGTCAATGCCCAGGCTGGTGACAAATATAGCATACACCAGTACCAAACAAACATTGACCTTTATGTACCTTCCCGCATTTTTCACACTTACTAATAAAGGGTTGAATCACACTTCCTGACGTAGCTGCAGGGGAAGGTTGAGTCCATTTCTTTTTCTTCCATGAGGACCCAGTGGACTTTCCAGACGACTCTTTACTCGATCATTCACCTGATCGTTTCTTCATGAAATCTCTCCTACTTTGAGTTTTCTCCATATCTATTTCAGTTAAACGTGCTTTGGTAACAAGACTGCTATAATTTGTAATTTCTAATGGTACGAGAAATGTACGGATATTATCCCGTAAGCCTTGCTGGAAGCGACGACATCAATCCTTTTCTGATGTAATTAAGGCTCCCGCATAAAAAGCTAAGTTAGAAATCTCTGCCTCGTACTGTAGCACAGTGCGATTTCCTTGCACTATACGTAGAAATTTCTCTTGCAGCAGTCAATTTTCTGAAGCTGGGACGAACCAATTAGTAAACTCATCAACAAATTCCTTCCAGGAAATATCAGTAATTCCTTTATCGGCAAACTTCCAACTCATGATAGTGTCCCACCATTTTAGCTTCTCCTTCAAATAAGAAAGTTGTCAACTCAATCTTTCGATTTTCTGAGCAATGCCTTACCCGAAAAATAGTTTCGATCCTCAGAATCCAATCTTCAGTTTCAATCGGGTTAATCCTCCTCTGAAGGCGGGAGGCTTTAACTCCAAGAATTGTTGAAGATCCATGTCCACTGGTCGTTGTGGTAGTTTACCCAAGGGGTTAACCGGAGGTACTACTGGAGGTGTATCTCTGGCTAGTCGAATAGCCTCAGCCATTGCTCGTGCCATATCTGTTACTTGCAGATTCACACGCTGCTCTATCTCACTTTCCGCAGACATCGCCGGCTCTTCACGAGCTCGCCGACTAGAAGACTCGTGCTCCTGTGTGTTAAACATAAATTAGATTGCACACAAGGACATTTAAGATATAATAGATATTAATTTCAAATTCTGTACTAGTTATACAACACTATGTGTGGCATCACCTTGAAACCTCCCTCTGATACCATTTTCTATAACGGCCCTTATCCGTCACAAAGGAATAGTATCTAATTAATGTTTCTTCATTGAAGAGCAAAATGATATATATATATATATGTATTTAATACACAATAGTATTGAAATAACAGTGCAGAAAGAAATTCTTATTCCATGATTTACATCTCATACATGTTCACAACAAAAGTCTACGATAGTTTCATAATTTATAACTAATAATTAAAATTCTTTCTTGGCAAGCAGACAAGGTTTAGCACTGCAACAACTCTCTTGAGTGTTGGCCACTTCAAAAATGCCTATGAGTTGTTTATACCATGCTTGATAAAGTTCCAGCTTACCCTGATTTTCGTTTAGTACCTAAAATTTTTTGGAATGAAAGGGTAAGTCTTTAAATAAAAGACTAAGCGAGGAATTTAATTCTTTATCAGATATGGCTAAAGGCAATATAACAATTTCTAAACATTTCAAGGCGCACAAGTACGTATATAGAAAAGAAATAAAGCAGTTATTAGCCATTTTGATTTCTTACTCATGTGTGTATATATTTTCCTTTCTTTAGTATAGTTAAGGGTTATTGTATTTCAGTCCACTTTATTAGTCAAACTTAGTGCGTACAACTCGCTTAAGGCTAATGAAGCCCAACTAAGTTGACTCACATGTGTTGTCCAGTGCGCACAACTCGCTTAAGGTCAATTCAAGACCCAATTGGACTTATATCATTCTACAGATACCCTTAACACAGTTTCATCAATGCATTTCTTAGAACGTTCAATTTGATCTTTTCATATAGATTAGGCTAAAAACTTATACAAGAATACATAAAATTAAACAGATTTAAAGAAAAAAACTCTCGCATTGACTTTTCCATGTCTTTATTTTTCCTTGCATCATCATTTCGTTGATTTGGCGACGCCATCCTTTTATGTAGTTGTTAGAAGTTCACAATTTCATATGAGTCATAGTTCGAAGTATTTATGATGCGGCGGAACACAACAAAAGGAAAAGACCTCTCATCTCATGTTTAATCCCAAATAAGATCACATTTATGATTCCCTCATATAAACCAGCTTCCATCTCAACAACAATACTTTGGATCTTCATAATTTAAAATCAGCAATTTCAACAAAATTATTATTTGCTTTGTAACATTTATTATTAAAATCAAAGGCATGCACATGCTTCCAACTGGCAATCTCTGAAAGTATCATTATCTTGTGCGAAACTAGCCCTTACATGTAACAACAACTCTCTTGCAAGGGAAAAACAACAGCCTCAACAATTTCATTTATATTGATATGAAAGACAGCAAAATCAGCACTATGAATAACAGCAAGATCATTCTTAAAGTCAATTGCAGCAATGTTATTCATGTAAAAAGCATTCCAGAAATCTGTAAGCGGTTCATAACAAAATCCTTAGTATTTTGGTATCAAAGCTCATGCCCTATCCAATATTGTTATGCTAATTTAGTGCATCTATCCAAATAGGGCAGCTATCATGTGTAAGGATTCATTTCCAATTTCCATACAATTAAATTTCCAAAACAAAATCAGTCCACATATGATTATTAAATTGTATGCAAGTTAAAATCATCATGATACTTGCAATAAACATAGTTCTCTACATTCACATGATATCAATATACAATTACTTATCTTACTCAATACCTCCAAACAAACCTAACTTTCATATCAATAGTCCCAAAATTATTCTAAGATTCAATCATAAAATTAGCAAGTAAATGATTTGCATGCCCTCATAAAATATTACGAAATAAAACAAATGAGATTTATTTTCTCCCAAATCTCTAAAACTGAAGTAAAAACTTCTTATTTGCATGAAGAAGAGGAAAACGAGGGAAATAAATGCGTACAAGGAAAAATAAACAAGAGGTGTTGAAAATCTAGGGTTTCTTCGATCAAGTTAGGCTCTGAAACACACGAAGAACTTAGGGAAGCATATGAGGCGCTTCTTCTCCGTCATTCCTGAAGCCGAGAGGCTTCTCTAAGCTGCCTGGCGCCGGGAGAAAGGAGGAGAAGGATGGGGAAACGAAGAGCAGCGGCCGACTTCTAAAAGCCCTAGGCGGAAGCGGAAATGCGGTGCGGGAAAATTGGAAGGCGATAACTCCAATTGACGGGATTTATTCCTCCACCGCCTAATTTGCCGGTCCAATTATCTCTTGCCGCATATTATCTTAACCGGCCTAAGCAAAGGGGTGGAAAATAAAAACCTTAAAAGACAATAATTAAATACATAGCTAAAATTGCTATTAGCACCCCTTTTTCATGGAACTTCAACTTTATTTGTACTAATGGTACACTTAAATTTAAATGAATGTCATATAAATTCATATTTCATTGCGGGTTTTTAACATTTTTGTCTAAACATTTTATTATTAGTGTACCTTGCGACTAAACATTTTATTATTAGTGTACCTTGCGACGATCTTTGAGCATCACACAGTGCGTTGGTCGAGATTGCAGATTCGCCGGCAGAGACATGTGGGAGGAAAAGGGCTCGATTGGAACCGGACGGAGCGGAGCTGGACTGCCCGAGGACGACGCAGATGGCTTGTGGGGCTGGAGCAGCTGCGGGCCGGACGGAACTGGAACGGGGCTTCCATGCCGTCGAGGAGGAAGTAGCGCCCGTCGACAAGGTAGTCGATCGACTTCGGCGATCAATTGGATCTGGGAGGCGCCGATCGATTGAGGCCGAAACGGAAATGGAGGAAGCTGCTAAGAGAGGTTGTCGATCGATCTGGGAGGCGTCGATCGTTTGCGGCGGGCTTGCGTCAAAGGCGAAAACAATGGGGAAGACGATGAAAACAACACAGGCAGAGCTATGTAGGGTTGCTGGAGCCGGCTCGCTGGATGATGGTGTCGGCCTGTGTTGTCAATGAAGGAGAGCGGGCAGCGGGTTGGCGTCAATTCGCTGGGAGAAGAGGAGTCGCAGAGTTGTGTTCAAGCGGCTGTGTAGCAGAAGTCAAACCGGGAACAAAAAAAAGAAACCAGTGGTGCCGACGTGCATGGAGAAGTGGCTGGTGATGTTGGTGCGCGTCAGTGGAAGAAGACCGAGTACCTTTCATACCAAGTTGTTATGGGCCTACTAACGTTGCCCGGAGGAGAGATCGGAGGTGGAGAACATGGCGGGGATACTACAGAGCCGTGACTGTGACTGCCTAAGCGGGGTTGCTCGTCGGAGGAGAGAGCCACCAAGATCTCATATAGAAGATGAGAATTAGAACCTTGTCATTGCTTACCCATAACACATGCCCAACTGCCTTTAAATAGGCTACATCATAATGACTCTTACGTGACATAAATGCGATAATAAATGGCTCGGTTCTCGATATCCACACAACATACGATAATAATAATCAGATAAAGAGCTCGGTGCTCGAGACCCATAACACTCCGTTGCAAGTATCCAAGCGTCATCTACATCGGGGAGGCCCCGCTAATGTACCAAGTAGCGACAACGCGACCCATCTGAAGTAGGAACAAGCTGGTGGGATCTGAACACTGTGATGCTCTCATCACTCATCTCTCGAGTGGTGGATCCCGGTGCGATCGGTGGTGTCGTCGATGAAACCAGAGAAGACGAATCCCTAGGTGGGTGGGTGTCAATAGTGGGTGGTTTGTAGTGACTATTAGACGTAGGTGGAGTATGAGAGTGGTAAGGCAAAGAAAGTGGTGGTGGGGACGACTGGGAATCTCCACTGCTCGGATCCACATACTCGCAAGGCTTGTAGTACGGAGTCAGATCATCGACATTAAATACTGGATGGATTCTCATACTTGTCGGAATATCGAGCTGGTGGGCGTTTGCCCCAATACGACTAATAATAGAGTAGGGGCTCATTCGCCTGACGCTTAACTTTTTGGCAGGCCCCAAGGGGAGCCTCTCAGGGCGGACTCACACCATTAACTTCTCGCCTTCATTAAACAATTATTCTCGCCTTCACTTATCTATATGAGTTTTATAGTTTTCATTGCTCGTTATTATTCGTCGGGGAACCGACTCATGTAGTCATGTAATGCATGCAAATGATGAACAGGTGACCCAACCGACTCATACAAATGAAATGAATGATGCAAATAGAGCACAACATACTCGACACACTTCCAAAGGAAAAACCTGACAATGACTTGGATATTACTAACATGGGGTGGCCTATCAGGAGGCTTACTGGGTGGTCGATAGAAAAATACGACGTGACCGACGTCATCACCCATGGGGACGACGTAGATGGTGACAAAATAGTGCAGAGCACTGGTGTGATGAGTACCTCTCAAATGATATAGCCCATCAGGTGGCTCACCAGAGGGTGTATACCAAAAGCCATCACGTGTGAGATGATCACTAGTGCGGATACACGATCTATCACTAAAGTGTAAGAGGGAAAGCTTGTCAAATGAGCCTCTTGGGGACTTAATCCTGAGGAGGTCGATAATTATAGGATAGTCCACCACGAGCAGGACACCAATAACAATAGTGTCTGTGGGAGCAAGTAGGACATCCACAACAAAGTCAACGCTAGTCTCATGAACCTCCCAAAGGAGTAGTGGCTCATCAGGAGACTTATCTGTAGGTTCAACGATGAGGTCATTAATAATGGGAAGATCCCTCAGATGAGTATCGTTGTTAGAGGTCGTGTCCTCGTAAGTGGTGAGGTAGCCACTATGGAGGCAACACTATACTCTCGACTTTCAATAGTGAAGTGACTCGAGATAGTACTAAGGAAGAGTAGGGGGTGCCTAGACTCAAGTGTAAGTCAATCGATATAGTGTCGAGAACTGTGTCTTTGTTCAAAGGGGACACTAGTTCTAGGTGAGGTGAAAAGGATGGTATACCATCACAGCGTCACTGGATCGCTCGTTCTCACCCACGTGACCACGCTCACTAGTCATGCTAGCATCACTCTAAATTTGTATCATAAGGTCATGATCAGATTCAATCTCAAGATCACATGAGCACTGAATCTCAACAAACTGAGAAGGATCAAAACAAAGTGTCAGGTCTCTTATCTCGGTGGGAGCACCACTCGCCGCATCAGTGGCTTGACCCAAATCCCTAGGCTTTCTCCGTAATGTAGATCTTAGGTGATCAAATAGAGTTTCTAAGAGATCAAAGCGATCAAGAATTAATCGCGGAAATTCAGCCTCAAGTAACTCTATTGGTGGAACACTAGGAGGGTCTTGACATGTATTGTGATCCTGCCGATGGTGACCTCTATAAGGTTCCTAGGGTGGTCTAGACGGTAATTCCAAACATAATCAGATTGTGCTCGTGGGTGCGTATGAGCCCTGTGAACGTGCAGTGGAGGTCGCTCATATCCAAACTCAAGTTCCTCTCCTAGAGAAGACGTGTAGAGGCGATGACCTGAACGATATTCAATTCTATCATCGTGAAGTCGCGGAGAGACATAATGATGAAGGCGTGAGGACCTCTCGTCGTGGTGATCGCCTCTAGCATAATGGAATTGTGTCGAGGGGTCGACACGATCTTTAGGAGTGGTGTGCGGGAAATGATGATAATAATAATGATAACATGAATTTTCTTTAAAGGGACTCTATGAGGTCGGATATAGGTAGACTCAGGATACCCAAATAGAGGGGATGAACGGCGACGATAACCATACATATTGAACTCAAAGACTATTTAAAACCTACCGCTACGAATATAAATATGGCACATACCTTGGGCTCTGATACCAATTAATGTATGGTAGGCTACGGGGTGCACAAAACCTAGACTTCTAGGGGAAGGGGGTGTGGACGTGACTCTCTAATCCAACTCTAAATGCAATGAAACCCGTCAGCGACAACGACAAAATAATTTGAGCAATAACAATTTCAACCACACAGGTAATTAAAGGAAATAAACAAGCATTCAATTCAGCAATTATTTAATGGCTTTCCTCCGCTCAGATGGTCAAGGCTAAGCGCGCGGCGAATAAATCTCACCTGCAAATTATAAGTATATCGCTACGAAGCTTTACAAGTTTGTATCGAAGCCAAGCACAATAACCAATCCAATAATAATGTCAAATCACATAAACCAATATAACAAGAAACTCACCAAAGTAGCGGGGCTGACCGAGACACTAGAGATTTTGGATCCGGATGCGGGGAATAGCATTCAAACGTGGAACCGACGACGTGGAAATGATGGTGGCGGTTATCCTCGGCGGTGGATGATGAGATCAGACAAGAAATGGGTAGATCCGACCACGTATGAGTAAATCCAAACCGAGGAAGGGTAGATCCGTTGTTTTGGGTCGGATCCGGGCTAGGGGATGGTGTACGGGCCGGGGGCTGAAATTCTCAGATCTAGACAGATCTTGAGAATTGGGGGTGTAGGGAAGTGGATCCACGTGAGGGGAGACTTAAGGGTGGTCGGTCTGGGTTAAAAGTGGTCGGGTGGTTGCTGGCGGGAGGAGGGCTGAGCGACAGGCGTGCTCGAAGGTGTGGGAAGGGCTGGAGGTTGGTTTGTTGGGGGAGGAAGGGGCGGAAGTGAGGGGTTGGCGGTAGGCTGGCGGCTGCAGGGTAGCAGCAGGCCGGTGGTGGGTTCCTGGAGGCATTCAGGCGGATATTTTCACGGAACAAAACTATAGCTTGTGAGCAGGAGATTTCACTTCCAAACAGTAACTTAGGCCAAAACCTATAGGAAAAACTACGGCTGTATTTGGGGCTGTCGGGGCTTGCGGAAAGGGATTTGGGATGAGGAAGAAGAGGCTATGGATGGGTAGTACCTTAGGGAGGAGTTTGAGCGTCTAGGAGTCGTCACCTAGGGTTCCACGACGTCGACACCGTGAGGTGATCGCAGAGTTCCGGGATTTAACTTCTCCAAAATCTGCAATGCCTAGATAAGCCCCCTATCACATCTATTTATAATAAAACAAGGATTAGGGCATCCCCCATCAAAGGCTATGATTGGCCGGAGGTGAGGCTACCCAAATACATCAAAATAAATGCAAACATAGTAAAATAATAGATCAAATCGATTCGCAACGCGAATCCTGACACATCTGCGGAGTTCGATCGTCGATCCGGACACGCCATATATGGTAAGTCGCCAAATCAGCCCAGAACGGGCCCAAAACTCTTCCTCGTCTCTGCTCCGCATCACCTCTCCCTCAAGAGTCTCATTCAGCCCATTACCCATCTTGCTCCAAATGTAATATGGAGGGCATCAACATGAATTTTATTGCGCGCTTGCAAAGCTCGGATGGATACAACTGTCTCCTAGTCACATCAGATCGAATTTCAAAATCTGATTACATCATTCCAGTCAAACATCCCTACACAACGACATCAATCTCACAGTTCTTTATTTACGAGAACTATTGGTTGCACAAATTTCGAAGATCCATCATTAGATCGTGATATGATTTTCATCAGCTTATTATGACGCTGAGTTATTCAAGTTGCACAGTACTAAGCAGTCTAAGCTACGTCTCAATAAAATTTATCCCACTCAAACATACTGGCCGGACAGAGGTGTGAAGTAGTTGCAATGAAACATACTTAAGTTGATTTGATTCTGAACTACCAAGGCATTAGTGTTAATGGATTTCTTTGGACAAACTATGGTATAAAATCTATCATCACTCCACCACAGACTTGCTTAAGATAGTGTATGGACGGCCTCCTTCAACGATCACACAGCACTTATCAGGTCGAGGCCCTTACACACACGAATAGATGAAGCCCTCTGCCATTTGGAATTTCATTGGAAACGTAGGATAAAGATACCGTGTCCAACACCCTCGAAGACTTGGTGATCATGAACTACGCCCCCTCGCTAGATGTCAGTCACGGACCGCTTAAACTCCCAAGCTCTAAGCCCGCTACTATGGACTGTTCCAATCCGTCAAATACATTGGTGTGATAGCCAACCCCTTGAAGTTGCTAGACCACAGTTGGATTCACCAAAGTCTTCTATGTTTCTCAACTGAAGCAAGTCAAGGGAAACCATCTTGTCTCTAAACAACTCTTCCAGACAGGCTAGCCACATACCTGGTTCCACAACATACGCCAACGCAGTTCTTGTCTAAACAAATGATGCTAATCAATGACTAACCAATGAAACAAGTGCTCATCCAACGGATAGGCCCTCCCACCGAACGAGGACACTTTGTTTCAAACCCTCGAAGTGCAAGCTCAATTTTGACACTTTGACCTTGGAGACGTGGTCGATCTTCTGCAAGGAGATGCTGATGCATCGATCACCAAAACCGAATCACATACCATGAGTTTACTCATGTAAAGATAAGAAGGAAGCTACGTAGACTGAGGAGCACTGGCACTTTCTTGTCTCTATGTTTTTGTTATTTCTTTTATTTCTGTATAATGAATAAAAAGCCTAACTTTATACAAAAGGACATGGTATTAAGTATTTGGGTATGCTAGAGATTTTCAATCCATTGAGGAGTCTGCCGACCCAGTGGCAGCTTCTAGGGTGGATATTGGTCCCTCGTTATACCTTATTTCCTCTACTTTTTCATTTGAAACTCCTCTCAGGCTCTCTCCCCCTCCTTGTCAACCCCATTGAGGCTCTCCCTCTCTCAAGGGGTTCACGAGTACCATCAACATCTTGAAGATCTAGCAAAAATATTTGCCCAATATCTTGAAGATATAGCTGAAGCATTCATAACTTTGGGAAATATAACTAGAGACGTCCCCGCAAAGTAGGTATTTGGTGCGAGTTAAAGAAAATTTTCATGGCAAGGGATAATGGTTTTTAACCAATATCTCCTTTGGGGGCACAATAGTCGGCACAAAACTTCACATCCTATCCCTCTTCAAAACCATCACTATGGGTGATCCAAAGCTAACTGTTAAATTCAATATCCCCTCTCTAGAACTAGTGCACCTTCTTGATCCCCTCCTTTTCCAGGATATAATTTATGTGCCCGGGAAGATAAGGAAGAGGTGAATTTGTGATCAAATCGATGTCTTGATCACCTCGTGCCTCCTTGAAGAAGGTAAAAAACCCTCCAACCAGTTAGGAAATATATGCATCTCCACTCTTGCCAACTGCAAAGAGAGCGACTTGGACCTGGCGGCGGTCTTGGCTCTCCGGAATCTTATCCCGCAGTCATTATATGGGGTACGTGGGGCTATTGTGGAGGGCGACTGTTCGTCCCTTATGGACAGCTGTGCTGCTGGTTTGCGACGGGGCGACTGGAGCGTGATGGTGGACGGCGAGGAGGACTTCTCTTTTCTGAGCGGCTTCCCCCAGCTTCGGTTCCAGCATATTGGCCGGGAAGCCAACAGAGCTGCCAATTTTTGTGCTTGTTTTGCCCTACGGGGAAACTTTGTATGACTCGATGTTGATAGCACCCATTCTGAGTTTGCTGAACTTGTTCGTGCAGACTTGGATGACATGCTGTAGTTTTGTTTTCCTTTTTGTTTTTTAATTTCATGCTATATGCACTTTTCAAAAAAAATTGCAAAGAGAGCATAGCTCAATATTTTATATTACATGAAACATATGCAAACTGCATACATCTCCCAAGTTTCATCCCGAACATACAACTTGTGTGTGGAACTGGTACTATGGTACTATCTTTGGCGCTCCCTCAGACTGGATCATCTCTTCAACTTATCTTTTATGTACCCCATGAAATAAACTAACCACATATGAGTTGTTTAAACCATCCTCAGATCACGTGCTGATGGCACATAATTTTCAAGTGAGTATTCCATCAAGCTAAAACTTACTAGCTTAGCTTTTGCCCGATAAAAAACACCTTGTCGTGAGTCTCATTCATGAATAAGGTGAAGTCTCTAATTGATCAATCCATACGTACAGTTTTCTCAGCATTGATGGACCCATCAAACTTCTATTTGTTCATGTTTGATTCCATTATGTTGGTCTATGAGTCATCTCACAAATCCACACTGATATAAACCCTGGAACAAAATTCAATATTAGGGCACTTTAAGACTACTTTGGATCAAGTCGCGCTCTCTTGCTTGAAGAACGATCAAAATGAATACATGCAGTTATACAAAAATTTCGACATACTAACTAGATGACCCTTATTAGAAAAGCCCATGTAAAAGGCCATTTGATGGCCCATTTTTCCTCCTCCTTCTTTAGTCCCACATCATGTATAGGATTTATTCTTCTCTCTTCTCTCCTATATATTTGTATTCTCTCCTTGTATTTACATACTTGAATAATACATACAAGCTTTGGGCACTTCCAACATACTTGAATTTATTCTTCTCTCTTTCTCTCATATTATTTGTATTCTCTCCTTGTATTTATTGATGATTACTCTCGTACTACTTGGTTGTATCTCCTGCATGATCGCTCTGAGCTTCCTCGTGTCTTTCAGGCGTTTGTGTTAGAGACTCGTACGCAATTCTCTACCACCATTAAAACTTTCCGCTCTGATAATGCCCGGGAATATACTAGCCACGAGTTTGCCACTCTCTGCGCAAACTTCGGTATTGTTCACCAGACCTCTTGTCCCTACACCCCTCAACAAAACGGGGTCGCCGAACGCAAGAACCGCCACTTGCTCGATGTTGCTCGCTCTCTCATGCTTCAGATGCATGTTCCCAAAGTCTTCTGGAACTTTGCGGTGTCCACTGCATGTTTTCTTATCAAGCGTCTCCCCTCTCCCGTTCTCCAGAACGCTACCCCCTTCAGCCTTCTTTTTCCCTCCACACCGCCCTTCCCCCTCACCCCCGGGTTTTTGGATGTACCTGCTTTGTCCATAACCTGGGCCCCACTCTTGACAAACTGGATCCCCGTGCGGCCAAACACATTTTTGTCGGCTACTCCCGCACCCAAAAGGGCTATGTTTGCTACTCTCCGATCACCCGGAAGGTCTCTGTTTCGGCTGATGTTACTTTCGGGAGGATCAACCCTTCTTCTCTCCTCCTTTGCCACCACTTCTACCACCACCTCCTACAACACCCTCCCTCCCACGGCCGGTGATCCACGTCCACTCACCTCCCACCATCCCTCCGCCTCCTCCCACCATTGACCCTCCTCGACCCCCCGTTATTCGGGTCTATGCTCGTCGCCCTCTTCCTCCCGTTGCTCCTCTGCAGCCGGCTTCGACCTCGCTTCTCCGTGTTCTGCTGCTCCGGTGTCGGCCTCTACCGCTCATACAATGGCGGACTATGTTTCTCTCCATCGCCTCTCTCCACCTCTTCAGACCTTGGCTACTTCGCTCTCCTCGGTCTCTATTCCTACTTCTGTCCAGGACGCTCTTCAAATCCTGGGTGGCGTGCGGCCATGGAAGACGAGATGGCTGCTCTTTGGGCCAACCAGACTTGGACCTTGGTGCCTTCCTCCCGGCCAGAAACTGTTGGGTGCAAATGGGGTTTTCGTCATTAAACATGCTCCTGATGGGACCATTGATCGCCTCAAAGATCGTTTGGTTGCTCGTGGCTTCACCCAGCAACCGGGGCTGGACTATGACGAGACTTTCTCTCCGGTCGCTAAGCTCAACACGGTCCGCATTCTCATCTCTGTGGCTGTCCATCGCCAGTGGCCCTTATTTCAACTCGACGTCAAGAACGCTTTCCTGAATGGCGACCTTCAGGAAACGGTTTACATGCAACAACCTCCCGGGTTTGAGACCACGGGGGAGTCACGGGTTTGTCATCTTCTCAAATCTCATATGGTCTCAAAAACAATCCCCTCGGGCATGGTTCGACAAGTTCAGCAAAGACTCTCCGGGACATTGGCTTCAC